>CM060907.1:562994220-563594220 GCA_030737815.1 Allium fistulosum
ATACGAAGTGCTATTGATCATTTGTTGATCAAAGCGTGGCTTTGTGAAAAAAGCGTGGCTTTGTGAAAAAGCGTGGCTTTGTGAAAAAGCGTAGCTTTGTGGACGAGACTTCATCGAGCCTTACAACCCGGTAATGGTCGAAACATGAATGTTGCGGCAAGGTTTTAGGGGTCGCGCCCCTAGGGTATGTCATTTCCTTCTGGATAAAAGGTGATATCATGGTATGGAGCCCAGATATTTTACCTATGTTGATGCTGCAAATTTATTATACTTTGTGGTTGTTGCTTTGTGGTTGAGGATCCTCAGATAAAGGTCGGTAATGACCGAGGGGATGGCATACTAGTGTGTTAGTTACCTAGTTACAGTTGTACAGCATGAGGTAGTGTCAGTGTGTTGGTTACCTAGTTACAGCTATACAGCGTGAGGTAGCGTCGGCCTTGTGTTTGCAGAGATCCGGTTATGTTCTCAGGGTGTCTTTCCAGAGGCGTTTCCATTTCGGTGTAAGGAAGTTCCTTTGCCTGACCATTTGTTGGAAATCCAAAGAAACAATACGAACCTTGTACGGTTTTAGTTGTATAACCTGCTATGGAATGTGGCGGTAACCTGCTATTGAACATAGTAGCTATAGTAGGTATACAATAATGGTTGTATGTTGGCTAAGATTGATATTATACTTTCGAAACGTTTTCCACACTAGACATTAATAATAATATCAACTGATTTTCTGTAGTAAGCATCTTTGACTATCATAAGGAGAAATCTCCTCCAATTCTGCGTTTGCATTGTGTGTGGCGGGAGGCCTTATGGTAGTTTCATTTTCCAAAAGCATTGCGAATCTGTTTTATTTTCTTTTTGAAAATATCCGTTTTACGATCCCACACCAGTCACCATGACTGACCTGGAGTTTATTGTTCCCTTTCTAAACTCTGGGTGCCTATAATTTTCCATACGGGCAGCCTAGAGTTATGTTATCAGGATATTCTGGATATTCTGGAGCTTTGGAGATGAGCTGGATGGCGAGGCGTACTACCGTACTTGTTTATTTATTCCGCTGTGTATTCTGTGTGAGGGCAAGTTTATATAACTGTCCATTGTTGTATTGAGTTGTATATTGACTCTGATTGATGTATGTATAAATTGATATAGTTCTTTGTTTAAAAGACTAGTGATTATCTATTGTATATTTGTTCCGCTGCGAATGTGAGATTCTGATATTGTTTCTGTTTCTGTTTTTTTGTTCTTTCTTTTCTTCTGTCTTCTTCTACCTCTTCTTTTTAACCCTAATGGTTCGATTTTTCGGTATTCAATTGCGCGGCATTTGATATAGTGGACGTATTAATGTCGACTTTCGAGCGTCGAAAGGTCGTATCGTTACACTAATACAAGTCAACGGAGATTAAATGTTTCATTAATTGTTTTAATTGGTGATTTGAATATATCAAAACATATTCACCTGTTTCTAAGGCTAGAAAAATGTGGTTATAGTAAACTTCAAGACATGATCAGAAAAAACGGAATGAGCTATCGGGTGGGTGATAGCTATTCAAGAGAACAAAATGAACATATTATGTGATGTTAGTTAAATATCACGCATACATAACAAACAATTAATGCAAAGAAATGAAATAATACAGGTTTGAGTGTTTTCAGGTTCTTATGACTGCCTAGCATGAGTAGTAATTGATAAAAGTTGTGAATGTCAACCGACAGTAATTCTGTGGTTTTCAAGCCATATAAATCAGATTATATTAATATATTTTCCTGCAAATTTTGTAGCAGAAATTTTTTAATATCTTACTAGTTGATGAAGGGCATATCTTACTATTAAATCGGCCATGTGTTATTGGGGTTAGATAGAGCAGACATGTAGTTGGGGCTTTCAACTGAGAGTAAAAAATTGGAATTGCAAATTACATCTTAACCTTAACACTCCAACAAACATTACCACTTATATGGATGTATGTAAGCACACATCAAGTCATGACAATAACAAGACCCAAAAATTGATGAAGGCGGAAAAAAAGGACATATCACCATCTTTATGAATGAGATTAACCTTAATAAAATTAACGAACGGAATTATATAACCAACAAGTTCAAACTCAAGGAACAAAGGCTTGGAATTGCTATAAATATGTGTGTGTGTGTCTCCCTAGTTTGACATGTTATCTAAGATATCTCGAACATAGATTCTCATGTTATAAAACTTTCATGCAACCTAAACCTACAATCAGCACTATCAATATTTTAGATAGATTCAGTTATCTGCAGTACCAATTTATAAACTGCTTTTGCCAACCTGAAAAGCTGCTATCAGGCGTTTTGAAGGATCTTTGAAAAGCGTCCTTTTAACAAAATCCTTTGCACCGTCTGAAATATTTGGCCATGGGTCGCTTTCTGGTGATGCGAGGAACTTGAAGTCACGAGAGTCGTCGATGCCTGGTAATGTCGCCTGGAGAGATGACGCATCGCGTATTGAGCCGGCACTTGATGTCGCCTTAAGGACGCACCATGAGAAGCTGCCGTCGAGTTCTGATGTTGATGAAATGGGAAAAGCGCCGCATGTGCTGAGCCGCTGCTAAGAAGCAAGTCGCGATGAAGGTGAAGAAGTAGCACATGTTGATTAGGGATTTGGGATCGATGAAGGTAGAGAAATCGCGTTTGCTTTATTTTAGTTCGGTCGCAGTTTTTGAATTAGGAAAATTAGGGCTTGTGGAGTAAATTGGAAGAGACGAATAATTTTTTTTAAGTGGAGTAGTTTGAGAAGAAGAAAAAGTGGTAAAGGAAATTTGAGCGGCCACAAAAAACTTTAGCAAAAAATTCCACGAATTACTGGCGAGAGAATTAGCCGCGTTTTTTGTTTATTTTTATATTGTAAAATTACCAACAGTTGCACAAAATTTAAAACGCCACCAATTAATGCAACTAAAAATAGTTTTTCTTGTAATGCACCCAGGTAACGACATAGTAATTCCACCTCCATCACCATCGAAACCAATGCACGTAGTATCAAAGACTTGGTACAGAGTGAATTGGAATATAGACGAAAGGTACTGGGTCGAAACAAGGGGTTTCGATGGGGTCGAAGCCTTTGCTTTGCTTTCTAAAGAAAATGCATTTTATTTTCTTTCGATAGGAAAGGTTTTGAATAAGATAGCTTTTGACTTGATCAATGGTTTCAAAGAAAGAATGCTTTCGAATAAGGTTGCTCCTTTGTTTTAAGTAGATGCTTTCGAAGGGGTCGAAACCCTAACTTTCGCCTTTTACCTTTCGACCCAGTTTGGTTTCGAAAGGGTCCTTTGTTTTAAAATTAGAGTTGCTTCTCCAATGATTTCGAAGGAATAGGTCTTGACACCATTCACTTCTTTTACTTAGGAATTGCTTTCAACAGAGTTGCTTTTGATTTGGATGTTTTATGATCCTTTTTTATATTATAAAAGTTAAACCCAAAGGTTTCGAAAGGTTTTTCCATACATTTTAACTTGAACTAAATGCTATCAAAAGGTTTATTTTAAATAGTACATTTTAGTGCTTTCGGAAGGTAATAAGTAAAGGTTTCGAAGGGAAGTGCCCAGTATTTTCGAATGGTATATGTATATAAGGTTTCTAAGGGATGATTCCCCACTGTTTTTGGAAGGTTTAGTTTAATGTTTAAATGGAAGGTTTTCAATGGTTTTGAAAGGCAAATTTAGGTTATTTTTAAAGAGGATGTCTAAGGTTTATGAAGCTTCCAAAGAAGATGTTTTCAACAGTTTTGAAAGATATGTTTGGCCTTTAGGCCTATGGTTATTAAGTAAAGTAGTTTACCTATATCGAAAGGGTTACTTTCAATGGTTTCGAAAAGGGTACTTTCATTGTTTTGAATGAAGTTGTTTAAAGGTTTTAAACAAAGGTTCAAATGTTTCATCAACTATGTTTAAAGCATATATCATGGCAATGAGATTTGAGTAAAGAAAATAGTATATTTCCCTTGTATAAGTATGATTTAAAGGGGTTAATCATTTTGAAAAGGTTTTCAAGGAAAATATAAAGGGTAGTTAAACCTATAAAAAATGACTCGGATATTTGAATACCGTATGGGACTGGTATAGGGTTACACTCAATACATTAGCTATTAGCCCCTAGCTCATTTAGTCCAAAATTTCAGTGTGTAGGGCTTAGTCATAGGTAAGACTTAAATGATGGTTACACATCGAAAGGAATATATATATACATATAGGTTATTGGTGAGCCCGCAAAACCATTAGGATCAGGTGACCCTTTAAGAAGTAAGTTAAGGATAGACCGTCTAGAAGTATGTCTAACAATTATTAGATAATTTGTTTAGTTTTTCAATAGGCCCGAATTTTCCAAATGTTAGTAGTTAGCCAAACGAAACTACATTTTGTTTGGATAACTGGTCCATTTATTATCTGTTTTGAGCATATATGATATTTGCTATTATTAATATAATCAGTTTGATTAACCAGTTTGGTTGGAGGATAATGATTTACAAAAAGATATGTTGTAATGGGATATCAGTTAAGGGAAACTCATTTTGCTAAGCAGCATGGTCTCACTTAATATCAGTAAACCGAGATGCAATAGTATTATTCACACTTTATGTCTGACTCGAAATTTATGTTTTCCCCTTAAACTTCGTGTGCTCAAAATTGATTTGAGTAGATTGAGAATTTGGGATTTCGAATGTTAGTAGTGGATGAATAGAGCTTTCCAGAAACGAGCAGGAGGCTGATGGATAGCTATTTAGGAGTTGCGGTTTTATTTCATTTTATTCGGCTATGTTGTATTAAGTCAGATATGACTATATAGTACTCTGGTCAACCAAGGGACATCATCTTGGCGTATTTATGTAACAATTATATTTGATCTATACCTGGTAAACGATTGGATTATGTAACTGGATATGAAACATGTCTTGTGAAATGTAATCAGAAAAGTTTTTTTAAATCTATGTTTTCTTTCTTATTCATATGCGTCTGATATTATGGATACCGTTAGCGTTATCATATTTTTTCATTGGAAGTTAATACTATAAATGACTACAACATCTGTACTGCTTAGCTTTCGGCCTCAAGATAGAAGATGTTACAACTTGGTATCAGAGCATAGGTTTATGAAAAACTTTAGACTAAAATGATTTTTGAAAACATAATCCTAAGGAATTAGAGATAAGATTGGGATATGGAATAACGCCACAGTAACATGCTTGTATTTGCTATATATAAGTATGTTTTAGCTCTATTCTCCTTTCTCTCTTAGGCTATTCTTCAATATCTTACGAGACTTGAATACAGATATGGATGCTGGAAGAGGAAGAGTTAAATTTGGAGAGGAAAGCACCACAACAAATGGAAACGTCCGACTAAATACGAGGAGTAACCAAGGTCAGGCTCAAGTTGAAAATGTGGGTGCTGGAATCCCTTAAGTAGAAATGAGAGCAATGTATCAATTTTTCATGAACATGATGCAAGCAAGAATTGATGCTAGAGTAGTTGGAGGCAATGCTAGAGGACAAAACCAAGAAGCTCCAGTAATGAATTACTATGCTATTCTAAGTAGGGATTATGCTCGGCTAGGAGGAAAGCTGTTCATTTGTACCGAGGATGCAATTGAATTAGAGAACTGGATGCTTCATTGCAAAAGGATATTTGCTGATCTGAGGCTTAATGATGAGCAAAAGTGAAGACTTGCTTCGAGACAACTACAAGGAGCAGCATTACCGTTGGAGTAAATGAAGAGAATATGACATAGGCTGAGTTCGTGGAGATATTCATGTCCTAGATTGCTAAGTCTGCATTGCTCTGAAAATTCACTGAGTTGGAGCAGGGAGACATGGCTGTGCTTGAGTATGCGACGAGGATTAAGGAGCTGATGTTGTAGCTTAGATGGCTTTGAGGCATTGAAAAATGCAGGCATTTCTTGAAAGGAATAAGGCCAAGGAAGTCCGGGTAGGGTAGGGTCAAAAGAGAAAGTTTCCCCACAAGAAAGGAGCTCATAAGAGTGGAGCTAGAAAGAAGCGAAAGGCAGAAGTTGTCTGCTAAAAGTGTGAAAAGAAGGGACACTATGCCCATGAGTTTCGAACAGGGAAAGGAAAGAAGCCGCTGAGAAGAAAGAGTTGAGGTGTTTTAAATACGATCAAGTTGGGCACTATAAGAACTAGTGCAAGGAGCTTACTAAGGATGGGATATGCAAAGTATATGCATTGGAGCCAGCTACCTCAAGACCAACAACATAGGAGAAAGGAAAAACTATGTTGGGAGGTACGCTTTTGATTCATGGTATATCAGTTAGAGTATTGTTTGATACTGATGCATCACATTCTTTTATATCTCATTGTTTGGTAGATAATCTTAACCACTAACCTCGTGCCTAATTACTTCCTTAAGGGTTGCAAATCCGATAGGAGGTTATACGACACTTGGGATGAAGTGTGACCACCTTGAGTTTGACTTGTGAGGTCATACCTTTATTTGCAGTTTGCATGATTTTGATTTCATACAGTTCGGAATTATTTTGGGTATGGATTGGTTAAGTAAGTACGATGCTAGTATATTTTGCCATGATAGGAAAATATCGCTTAGACAGCCTGACTGCAGTGATCGGATTATATACTCCATAGAAAACCCTAGCTGTGAGGTGAATGCTTTGTTGGTTGTTATGGAGATAGAAGACTATTTGAGTCGAGTTTTCATGGTTAGAGAATTCGCAGATGTCTTTGAACCCGTAGTGGGATTGCCACCAAAATGAGCAATTGAGTTTTAGATAGATTTGGTGCCAAAAGCAAAACCAGTGAGTAGACCGCCAAGTAGAATGACGCCTACTGAGATGAGGGAGTTAAATGTGCAGTTGGAGGATTTTGAAGGCAATAATTTTATCAGACCAAGCAGTGTGCCTTGGGGAGTAGCCATAGTGTTTACTAAGAAGCCGGACAGATCGTCAAAGTTATGTATCGATTATCTTAAGTTGAATGAGAAGACTATAAAGAATCGATATTCGCTGCCTAGAATTGAAGATTTGTTCAACCAATTGAGTGGAGCCAAGGTATTTTCACAGTTGGATTTAGCGACAGGGTTCCATCAGCTTAGAGTGGCTGAGAATAACATTTCTTTGACGATGTTTAGAACTAGATATGGATCGTACGAATGGTTAGTGGTGCCATTCGGACTAATGAATGCGCCAGCATTCTTTATAGAGTTGACTAACCGTGTTTTTAAGAGCACTTGGATAGTTTTGTGTTGGTTTTCATAAATGATATTTTGATATAATCTAACGATGAAAGAGAGGATGAAGTTTATCTTAGAGTAGTGCTTGAGACTTTGAGGCAGCATCAGCTAAAAGCGAAGTTTTCGAGGTGTCGTTTCTGGAAGAAGGAAGTGAAGTTTCTGGGTCATGTAATCTCAAAAAAAGGGTTGTGTGTAGATCCGACTAAAATTGAAGCGGTGAATAAATGGAAGAGACCTAAGACAGTGACTGAGATAAAGGGTTTCCTTGGATTAGCGGGGAATTATCAGAGGTTCATTAAGGACTTTTCGTGGGTAGGGGTATCGATGACCAAGCTAACTAGAAAGGAAGTGAAGTTTATTTGGACCGATAAGTGTGAGGAAGCATTCTAGTGGTTGAAGCACTTATTGACCCATGCACCTGTGTTGCTAGTTCCAAAAGGGAATCGAGATTTGGTAGTTTATACAAATGCTTGTAGAATTGGGTTAGGAGCTGTGTTAATGCAAAGAAGTAAAGTGATTGCCTATGCATCTCGACAATTTACACCACATGAGGATAGGTACCCAACCCATGATTTGTAGTTAGCTATAATAATTTTTGCGCTGAAGGTGTGGTGGAGACATTACCTTTTGGGAGAAAGGTTTGAGTTATATACGGATCATAAGTCGCTGAGGTATTTATTCTCTTAAAAGGAGTTGAATGTGAGACGGTAGAGGTGGTTAGAGTTTTTAGCCGCTTATAATTTCAGTATTGAGTACACACTTGGGAAAGGCATCAAGCTTGCAGATGCACTTAGCAGAAAACATAAAACTGTAGTGTTAGTGATGATAGCAGAGTGGAAAGATTTAGAAGCGCTGATGACATGTAGAGTATGGTGGAGATCTCAAGGTAGGTCTAGTGCAAAAACTAATATGTTGTCTTGTTTAGAAGTTATACCAATGATGATCGAAAAGATTGCTTCTAAACAGAGTGTGGATCCAGTATTAATTAAGTGGATCAGAAAGATAAGTGGTGGAACAGATAGCGATTACTTGAAAGATTTCATTCTTGACCAGATTGGGTGGTTAAGGACGAAAGGGAGATTATGTGTTCCGAATGTTGAAAACGTCAGGAAAGAAGTTCTTAGGGAATGTCATTGTTTGAAGTTCACTATTCATCTAGGAGGAACCAAGATGTATCAGGACATGAAGAGGAGTTTCTCCTAGGGAGGTATGAAGGGAGATGTAGGCTTATGGGTAATGCAGTGTTTGAACTCTCAACAGGTAAAAGCTGAATACCAGAAACCAAGTGGGTTACTTCAGCCTTGAGATGTTCCAATCTTGAAGTGGGATTCTATTTCTATGGATTTTATAGACGGGTTTCCAAGGTCAAACAGAGGTAATGAAAGCATATTGGTTATAGTGGACAGGTTGACCAAGAGTGCCCATTTCATTCCAATTAAGTCAACCAGGATGACACCTATTTTGGCTAAGTTGTTTATGAAAAATGTAGTTAGACTGTATAAGATTTCCTAGTAGTATAATAAGCGATAGAGATTCCTCATTCACTAGTGAGTTCTGGAAGAGTCTACACGAGATTTTAGGTGCCAAGCTCAAAATGAGTACCGCTTACCATCCGCAGACCGATGGGAAAACAGAAAGAGTTAACAAAGGCTTAGAGACTTGATACGAGCTTATATGCTAGATTTTGGGGAATCATGGGAAAATCATGGGAAGACCCTCTACACTTAGTCGAGTATTCGTATAACAACAGTTATCAGACTAGTATAGGGATGGCATCGTTTGAAGCTTTGTATGGAAGGCCATGCAAATCTCCCTTGTGTTGGTTAGAGACTGGGGATAGGTTGGTTCCTGGTCCAGATTTGATTAGAGAGGATGCAGAGAAGATTGAGATCATTCGAGCTAGGATGAAGGAAGCTCGGTCTAGGCAGAAGAGTTATGCGGATAGACGACGGCAAGACTTAGAGTTCTCAGTTGGAGATTAAGTTTTTGTCAAGGTGTCACCGATGAAAGGTGTAATCAGATTTGGGAAATCAGGAAAGTTGGCACCAAGGCTCTTGGACCATTTCCTATTATAAAGAGGATGGAGAAACTCATATATAGAGTAGAGCTACCAAGCTGTTTGGCAGGGTTCCACGATGTTTTTCATGTTTCTCATCTAAGGAAGTGTATTTGAGACCTAGAGACTACTATTGCGTTGATTATGTTAGATGACTTAGTAGTGGAGCCAAATTTGACCTTAGTTAGAAAACCAGTTGGTATAGTAACGACAGATGAGAAAAATATAAGGTACAAGATAGTCATATTAGTTATAGTCCAGTGGAGTGAAGACAAGAGAGACTATACTTGCAGAACTATGAGCATGATTCGAAATATTTATGCGGACTTGTTTCATGATATGTTTTACCTTTTTGCTTGATTTGATATGTACCTTATCATAATTTCGAGGAAAAAATTCTTTAAGGAGGGGAATTTGTAACACCCCTAATTTTAGGTCACACTATTTAGGAGATTTAATTAGCTAAATTAAATAAAATATTGTAAAGATTACATGGTTAAGGGATTGAGATTTGAATAAATAAGAGTAGCCGTGCCTAGATAAGTAATGAAATAAATGGAAATAAAATGAAATAGGAAGGGGAAATTAGATAAGGGTAAAATAGTTCATATACTCTAAGCATTCATACCATTTCATTTTACAAGTCCAAAAAATTAAAATCAAAACCTAAAGGCCGGCCACCATTAAAGAAGAATAAGGGAAGAAAAGCTAAATCAAGAGGGAAAGCTAATCAAATTCAATCCAAAAAAACATATCTCAATACCTTAACAACAAAGCTAAAGGTGATTAATATGTTACTTCTCATATTTTGATGATTTCGTTTTCTAGAATCAGATCCAAAAGTTTTTGCTAGTGTATTGCTATGTTTTAAATGATGTTTATATATATATGCTTGTTGATGAATTATGCTTATTCATATTGATTTTATGATATGTTTTGGATTGAAAAACTTATTAAATGACAAATTCCTTGCGAATTTTATATAAGGTCAGAATGATGTTTTGAAAATGGGTTTTAAGTTTCACAATTTTCTAAATTATCGTGGAATTAATATTAATTTTCTAGTGAAGAAAAAAGCTATTTGGGTTTAGAATTAATTTCGGCAATTATGTATATGTTTTGGATCTGAAAATTAAATATGTTAGAAAACATTTAAAAGATATTTATGTGAATTTTATAGAATTTTCCTAAGTGTTTTAATAGATATATGAAATTATTTAAGGTGTGAGATTTAAATGTTTTATATATTTATAAAGAAGAGGCATTTTATAAATAATTTAATTTGTTTATTTCTGAAATTTCGACAGTACTTTTAAAAAAGAAATTAACAACCAATCATATTTTGATAAACAAGGTAGGTTAGTTGAAAAGAATTACTTTAAAAAGTTAAAAATCAGTTTATACATGCTTTTTTCATGTTTCCCCACTTTCGGCCCCCAAGTATAGACATAGTACTTCCACCTCCATCACCATCAAAACCAATGCACATAATATCAAAGACTTAGTACAGAGTGAATTGGATATAGACGAAAGATACTAAATCGAAACAAGGGGTTCCGATGGGGTCGAAGCCATTGCTTTGCTATCTAAAGAAAATGCGCCTATTTTTCTTTTGAAAGGAAAGGTTTCAAATAAGATAGCTTTCGACTAGGTTTATGGTTTTAAAGAAAGAACGTTTTCGAATGAAGTTGCACCTTTGTTTTAAGTAGATTCTTTCGAAGGGATTGAAACCCCTACCTGCAGCCTTTTACCTTTTGACCCAATTTAGTTTCGAAAGGGTCCTTTGTTTTCAAATTAGAGCCGCTTCTCTAATACTTTAGAGGGGTTAGGTTTTGACACAATCCACTTTTTTTACTTGGGAATTTCTTTCGAAAGAGTTGCTGTCGATTTGGATGTTTTATGACCCTTTTTGATATTATAAAAATTAAACCCAAAGGTTTCGAAAGGTTTTCCACATATTTTAACTTGAAACCAATGCTTTCAAAAGGTTTGTTTTAAGTAGTATATTTTAGTGCTTTTGAAAGGTAATAAGTAAAGTATTCGAAGGGAAGGTTCCCAGTATTTTCGAAAGGTATGTATATAAGGTTTTGAAGGGATGATTCCCTGGTGTTTTCGAAAGGTTTACCTTAGTGTTTAAATGGAAGGTTTCCAATGGTTTTGAAATGCAAATTTAAGGTATTCTAAAAGATGATGTCTAAGGTTTACGAAGCTTTCGAAGAAGATGTTTTCAATGGTGTCGGTAGATATGTTTGGCCTTTAGGCCTAAGGTTATTAAGTAAAGTAGTTTACTTATACCGAAAGGGGTATTTTCAAAGGTTTCGTAAGGGGCACTTTAATTGGTTTAAAATGAAACTTTTAAAGGTTTTAAAAAAAGGTTTCGAATGTTTCATCATATATGTTTTGAGTAAAGCATATATCATGGCAGTTAGGGGTTTCGGCTATACTACCATTGACACTGTGATTAAGAGGAATTAAAAGTTCATTTGACGTTTGAAGCCTGAGCTCGCTAATGCCATGTTATCACATAGCATAGACCCATGTGATGTTGTAGTTGAGATGGCTTTGAGGCATGAAGAAATGCAAGCTTTTCTTGAAAGGAATGAGGCCAAGGAAGTCCAGATAAGGTAGGGTCAGAGGAGAAAGTTTTCCCACAAGAAAGGGGCTTAGAAGGGTGGAGCAGTAAAGAAGAGAAAGGCAGAAGTTGTCTGCTATAAGTGTGACAAAAAGGGAAACTATTCCCATGAGTTTCGGACAGGCGAAGAAAATAAAGCCGTTGAATAGAAAGAGTTGAGGTGTTTCAACTGCGATTAAGTTGGACACTATAAGAACCAACGCAAGGAGTCTGCTAAGGATGGGAAAGGCAAAGTGTATGCATTGGAACCAGCTACCTCAAGACCAACAACACATGAGAAAGGAAAAGCAGTATTATGAGGTATGCTTTTGGTTTATGGTATGTCAGTTAGAGTAATGTTTGATACTGGCACATCGCATTCTTTTATATCTCATTGTTTGGTAGATAAGCTTAACTTAGAACCTTCATACGTAGTTACTTCCTTAAGGGTTGCAAATCCTATAGGAGGGTATGCGACACTTGGGATGAAGTGTGACCACCTAGAGTTTGATTTGTTAAGTCATACATTTGTTTGTAGTTTACATGTGTTTGATTTCGTAGGGTTCAGAATTATTTGGGGTATGGATTGATTAAGTAGATGCTAGGATATTTTGCCATGATAGGAAAATATCGCTTAGACATCCTAACTGTAGCGGTCGGATTAGATACTCCATTGAAAACCCTAGTTATGAGGTTGTAACGATCCCGGTTTTTAGCCAAATTTAAATTGGTAATTAATATAAAATTTTGGATTTAATTGTGAATTAATTTGAATTTTTCCAAATTTAATAAGATATATGTTTATTTATTTATATAAATAGATTATAATTTGAAATTTGATTTGAAATTCAAGAATAAATATTTTAAAAATAATTTGGATTTAAAAGTAAGAATTTGTTTACTAATATATATAAATGAAATAAACATTTAAAAATATAAAACATAAGTTGATATAAAAAGAAATGAATATATATATATATATATCTAAATTGAAAATTATATATCTAAAAACCATATAAAAGCATTTATACACATAAACTAACATGTGTAACATTTTTATCCAAATTAGACAAGTGTAAAGTATATTAACATGGAGATTAACAAGTGTTAGTTAGTGAAACATGGAATTAAACAAGTGTCAAGTTTTCCAATTTCTTTTCACTGTAAATAAAAGATAAAATCAGGTTATATGTATACTTTTATCCTCCCTCTCATTTCTTTTATCTTCATTTCAAAGAAAAAAAATTTAAATCTGGAAATCAAAACCAGTAAAACAAAAATCATCTCAAACCTGAAACAGATCAAAGAAAACCATCTTTTAAATAAATCCAAACCTGGAAAATCAAAATTGGAAACTAGAAAACAAAAGAAAACCTGAGATCGGTTTCAAAATCAAAGAAAACAAAAAAAATCAAGCAACAGATATCAAGTTCAAACTCATCTAAACAAGGCTCCAGATCAGTTCAAATATCAAATGCCAGATCAAAACCAATTCCAGTTTCATTTCCAGTTCTCTATGTTTCAAAATAAGGTGAGCAAACTACCATTTTAAAATTGAATCTGCTGTGAATCTCTGATGATATATACTTGAAGTTATTGTGAGATATAAGATGCTTGCATGTCTGTGTGCATATATCTATATAATGTTGAATGCATGCCTGTATATATGTATATATTTGTTACTGTTTAGTAACAGGAAAACAAGGATTCAAGAAAAAAAATTATATCTCAAATTCTAAAAAGATTTAGCCAATGATTTTTAGACAAAATATAGTTGTATTTACATGATTCAGATTTTAAAATCATTTGGAAGCATCAAATGCAAAAAACATTATTGGAAATCTAGAAATACAGTAAAAACTCAGAACATCCAAAAATTCGATTATCATGTTTCCTCGATTTGATTATATAATTCGAATCGTATTCGAAAATGCTGAATTTTGATAATGAAATCAAAATGTTTAGGTTGATATTGAATATGAAATTTGTAATTGAACGGAAACCATATTATTGCCAAAATCCATCGATCGGCAAGTTCATATGCGTCGTGGTCATTATGGAAGGAGGCTTGGGTGTTGCAGATCAATAGAAAAATGGAATCGTATTTTAAATCACTGTTGTTGACGATATTGTTGGAAATAAGGTTTTAGGGATGTTCTGTTCGTCGAGGTTTGCAAACAAAATTCGTCGTCGTGGATGGACTATCATCGATCGGACCCGAGGGGAATAATGTATTATCATGTGGCGAAGCTGTGGACGTGGTGGCGCGAACTCAGGTTGTCGGGATTGTCGTCGGCGAGCCATTTTCGTTGGGGAGTTTTGGGTTCCAGGTTGTGTTAAACGACTCGATTGCCCAATTTTAATTCAAGGGTGAACTCGGGGTTCTGGGTGATCAGACCGATGGGGGAGGTGTTCAGTGAAGTGTCGATGGTCGCGGCGATGATCGGAGTGGTTCTGATCATCTGTACACGTGCACATGTGCTTCCTGGTATCAAATGGTAGCAGGGTGGTTTTGGCATCGAAGAAGAAGATGGGTTTCCTCGGGTTTACTCTTGGGAAAACGATAGGGTAGCTCGAGTTTTGTTCCGGGTTGTTCGTGTGGTTAACGCGTTTTAATAGGCTTTAAAATTTAAAATTTAACAAAGTTTTAAAGTAAAGAAGAAAGAGTTTTCTCGGGGATGACCTCGAGAAAATGGGCATCTGGCTCGGGTTGATACCTGAAGTTGTCTTGGGTCAGAAAACTCAAGTATATTTACAAGTTTGAAAAGTTTGAATAAATTAAATTTTAACAATTTTCTTAAACCAATCCTTTTATAAAATATGTGTTTATGTTTGAGGATTAATTAAAGGTTTTTGAATGATTAATTTAATTAATTAGGTTTTAATAGATATCCTTTATTCTAATTAATTCTTAAGCCTATTTTAATTAAATAGCTTAATTAAGAAGTAGATCAAAAAGATAAAGTTGATTTAGTTGTTAATTAACTTAAAGATTTAAGTTAATTTATGGATTAATAATAAATTTGTTTCAAAGATTAAAGGTTTAAAGTTAAATATTTTAAAGATTAATTTTTTTGGTTTTTAAATAATTTTATATTAAGTGATTAATCAATGTGATTCCTAATTGTTTTCAAATGGAATTTGTTAATGTATTTAATTTAGATGAATAGGTTATCTTAAGATTAGAGGATCATTAATTTGTAATTTAATAATAATTACATAATTAGAGGTCAATTAAGTAATGATTAAAGATTAATTTAATTGTAATTGAAGGGTAATTAATTTGTAATGATAATTAATTAATGCAATGAATCAAAGATTGATTTATTAATGTAAGAAATTAAAGGATAATTACTTAATGTAATTAATTTGTAATTTATTAATATAAGTGATTAGAGATAATCACTTATTATAATTAATTAAGGATAATTAATTAAATGGTAATTAATTAAGGGTTAATTAATTAATGTAATTAATTAAAGATAATTAATTAAAGAATAATTAAATAATTAAAGGTTGATTATTTAATGATTAAAGGTTGATTGATTTATTAATTAAGGTTGACTAATTAATAATTAAAGGTTAATTAATCTATTTTTAAAAGGTTAATTAATAAATGATTAAAGGATAATTAATTAAAATAGTTTGTAATTAATTAATGTTAATTAACCAAGATTAGTAATTTATTCATAAGTAATTAACCTAGTTTAAGTTAATTATAATCAGATAATAAATTGATCTTACTTATGGATGATTGGATTCTATTGAATGCTTTAAATTGTTTGATATCTCTGGTATGTAATATTCTGTGATGTAAATTGTTTGAATTGAGCTGTGTGTAAATTATTTATCTGCGTTGAATTTACATATTTATCTGTGAATCTGTGAATGAAGATAAGTATTATAGGATTATACCGCTTATCGATATTGTTGTGCTTGGATTGTGATGATTAATGATATTGCACTTTTGTGTAAAACCCCTGTACTACACCACACACACACAAATATGGATTTCACGAGGAAATTGGTTAAGTCATAGATATTTTGAATTTAATATTATTTTATTCAAATGGTGAAAAGTTTAAAAGTAGAATTTTGAATCCAAATGGTTTTGGAAATGGAATTTGGTTGAATATGAAAAGCTTTTGAAAAGGAAGTTTTGAATTTGAAATTTAGTTTAAATATAATACGTCTTGTTTAAGTTTTGAAATTATTTTGGAAACTATGGTTTGAAAGGATTACACAAGTTATACAGTATATATGGATTTTTAACCATTTTGGAGTATATTAAATGAATTATTTTGGGAATTTAAATTTAATTCAAATAGAACTTGCCGAATACGGCAGTTCGTTGATTTTCCAATGTATACTTTGAAAGGCTATAACATGAGTTAATTTAATCGGATTTTCCCAAAATGAAAATCATTTGTTTTCAAATGATAATAGCTTTTATATAAAGGAAAGAATTTCCAGTATTGTGAAAGGATTTCGAATTTGAAATGTAAATTGTTTTGAAAGCTATGAATGAATCTTTGTGAAAGATTGGTGAACCTTTGTTTCAAATAAAAGTGATCTTAAAAGTGAATCTTTTTGTTTAAAAGATTAAAAGTGGAAATTTGTGTAAACCATTTTAAAGGAAGGTTTTGGGCTTAAAATTGTGACTTAACTAAGATCCCATATATCCATATGTTTTAAAATTTGTGGTCACTATTCGGTTCAGTCGGGAGAGGACTTTGTGTCATAAAACCCATTCTGAATAAATGATACGACGTTATGGATAACATTTGAAGACGGTGGTGAAGACCGGGTATTTTCAAGAACGAAAGGATTACCTGTCGAATGTCTCTGCACTGAGTCGCGCCGGTATAGAGATCTCCATATGTGATGGGGAGTCCGATCGGGATTGTGGATACCGGATTTGCAAGGGCTTCTTTGAAGTGCCTTCGGTTCTGTTCGAACCCGGAACAGACTTGTACGGATGTATGTCTGACGTTACACTTTAAGATGTAAAGCTGGTTTCTATCAAATAGATTTCTGTTGGCGACGGAGAATTTATTCTCTTAGCTTAACACCCTTCTCTGAGACGTACGAGCTTAGAGGTTATGTAGTTGATGGTTATTAGTTATATACTCCCAATTTGGTAATGTGGCATGCTGAGTGCTGGTCATTTGTTGGTCAAAGCATGGCTTTTGTGAAAAGCGTAGCTTTGTGGACGAGACTTCGTCCAACCTCACAACCCGGAAATGGTCAAAATAGGAAAGTTGCGGCAAGGTTATTAAGGTTCGCACCCTTAGGGTATGTCCATCTCCTTCTGGATAAAAAGTGGTATCATGGTATGGAGCCCAGATATTTAACTTATGTGGTTGCTGCAAATCTATTGCTTTGTGGTTGTTGGTGTTGAGGGCCCTCGGATAAAGGTCGGTTACGACCGGGGGATGGCATACTCGTGTGGTTGTTACCTAGTTACAGAGGTAACCCGGCCTTGTGTTGGCAGAGATCCGGTTAGGTTCTCGAGGGCGTCCCTCCAGAGGCGTACCCATTTCGGTAAGGAAGTTCCTTAGCCTGGCCATTTGTTGGAAATCCAAAGAAACAATACGCACCCTGTACGGTTTTAGTTGTATAACCTGCCATTTAATTTTGGTGGTGACCTGCCGTTTAGATGGTAGCTATAGTAGGCATACTACGAAATGTGTATGCTGGCTAAGATTAATATTATACTTTCAAAATGTTTTCTGCACTACGCACTAATAATAATATCAAAAGGATTTTCGCGTATCAAGCATGTTTGACTATCATAAGGAGAAATCTCCTCCAATTGTGCACTTGCATTGTGTGCGTGCGGGGAGGCCTTATGGTAGTTTCATTTTCCAAAAAGCATTGCGGATTTCTTCTACTTCTTTTGTTGTTTAAAAGTTAAAATTGTTTTTGTTTGCTTACACCAGTCCCATGACTGACCTGGAGTTTATTGTTCCCTTTCTAAACTCTGGATGCCCACAATTTTCTACACGGGCAGCCTAGAGTCAGGTTTTCAGATAATCAGATAGTAGATGTAGGCTCGATAGCCTTCAGTCTTTGGGTTCGGAAGCCTTAATCTTTGAAGTCTTTGGATTTTGGGATCGCATTTGCTTCACTTCAGCATAATGGGTGGTTCGAGCTTGTTTGGTTGGAGTTTTGGAGCTTTGGAGTTATGGCAATGAAGATTCATATATTGGATTATCTTTTGGAAGACATTTTGGCATTTGGTGCTATCTTTCCGCTGTTGTTGCTATTATTCTTCTTCTGTTGTATTCTGCTCTGATATTTATGGATTTGTTGTATCATATTGTATCAGATATTGTTATCCATTGTTGTGTATCAATGATATTCATTCTGTTTCCGCTGCGTTGTTATTACATAATGTGTTATAAGCTCCACGCGATACGGACTTCGACGTTCGAATTTGCAGCAGTCGAATACAAATGAAGTATGGATGTCGATTTTCGGACGCTGGATTTTGGGTCGTGATAGAGGTGAATGCTTTGTTGGGTGTTATCGAGATAGAAGATGATTTGAGTCAAGTTTTCATGGTTAGAGAATTTTCAGATGTCTTTGGAACCCTAGTTGGATTCCCACCGAAACGAGCCACTGCGTTTTGGATAGATTTGGTGTCGAGAGCAAAACAAGTGAGTAGACCACCAAGCATAATGACACATACCAAGATGAAGGAGTTAATGGTGCAGTTGGTGGATTTGATAGGCAAGAGTTTTATTAGACCAAACAGTTCTCCTTAGAGAGCAGCCGTAGTATTTGCTAAGAAGTCGGACGGTTTATAAGGTTATGTATCGATTAACGTAAATTAATTGAGAAGACGATAAAGAATCGATATCGGCCCGTTGAGTGAAGCTAAGGTATTTTTGCAGTTGGATTTAGCGATAGGCTTACATCAGCATAGAGTGGCTGACGATAGTATTCCTTTGACGACGTTTAGAACCAGATATGGATCATACGAATGGTTAGTGATGTCGTTTGGACTAACTAATGCGCCAGCATTCTTTGTAAACTTGATGAACCGAGTTTCCCGAGAGCACTTGGGTAGGTTCATGTTGGTTTTTGTAGATGATATTTTGATATACTCTAGAGATGAAAGAGAGTATGAAGTTCATCTTAGAGTGGTGCTTTAGACGCTGAGGCGGTGTTTGCTAAAAGCGAAGTTTTCGTAGTGTCATTTCTGGAAGAAGGAAGTGAAGTTTCTTAGTCATGTAGTTTCAAAGAAAGGTTTGTCTGTAGATCCGAATAATATTGAAGTGGTAGATAATTGGAAGAGACCCGAGATAGTGACTGAAATAAAAAGTTTCCTTGGATTAGCGAGGTATTACTGGAGGTTCATTAAGGACTTTTCACGCGTAGAGACACCAATGACCAAGCTAACTAGAAAGGATGTGAAATTTATTTGGACCGATAAGTATGAGGAAGCATTTCAGAGTTTGATGCACTTATTGACTCATGCACCTGTGTTGCTAGTTCCAAATGGGAATCGGGATTTGGTAGTTTATACAGATGCTTGTGGAATTGGGTTAGAAGCTGTGTTAATGCAAAAAGGTAAAGTGATTTCTTATGCATCTCAACAGCTTAGACCACATGATGTTAGGTACCCAACACATGATTTGGAGTTAGTTGTAGTAATTTTTAAATTGAAGGTGTGGACACATTACCTTTTGGGAGAAAGGTTTGAGTTATATACAAATCATAAGTCATTGAAGTAGTTATCCCCTCAGAAGGAGTTGAATGTGAGACAATAGAGGTGGTTTGAGGTTTTAGTGGCTTATGATTTCAGCATTGAGTACACATCAGAGAAAGGCAACAAGGTTGCAGATGCACTTAGCAGAAAATATCAGAATGCAGTGTTAGCGATGATAGCCGAGTGGAAAGATTTAGAAGCGCCGACGACATGCAAAGTATAGTGGAGGTCTCAAGGTAGGTCTTGTGAAGAAACTGATATGTTGTCTTGTTTAGAAGTTCGACCGATGATGATCGAAAAGATTGCTTCTATACAGAGTGCGGATTGAGCAGATCAAAAAGATAAGAGGTGGAACGGATAGCGATGACTGGAAAGATTTCAGTCTTGACCAGATTGGGTGGTTAAGGAAGAAAGGGAGATTGTGTGTTCCGAATGTGGGAAACATTAGGAAATTAGTTCTTGAGGAATGCCATCATTCGAAGTTCACTATTGATCTAGGAGGAACCAAGTGTATTAGGACATGAAGAGGAGTTTCTTCTGGGGAAGTATGAAGTGAGATTTAGGCTTATGGGTAAAGCAGTGTTCGAACCGTCAACAGGTAAAAGCCGAACATTAGAAACCAAGTGGGTTACTTCAGCCTTTAGATGTTCCATTCTGGAAGTGGGATTCTATTTCTATGGATTTTATAGACGGGTTGCTAAGTTCAAATAGAGGAAATGAAAGCATATGGGTTATAGTGGACAGGTTGACCAACAGTACCCATTTCATTCTAGTTAAGTCAACCAGGACAACACCTGTTTTTTGCTAAGTTGTTTATGAAGAATATAGTTAAACTGCATGATATTTCTAGTAGTATAATAAGCGATAAAGATTCCTTATTCACTATCAAGTTCTGCAAGAGTCTACGTAAGATTTTAGGTACCAAGCTCAAAATGAGTACCGCTTACCGTCCGCAGACCGATAGGCAAACGGAAAGAGTTAACAAAGTTTTGGAAGACTTGTTATGAGCTTATGAGCTAGATTTTGGGGGATCATGGGAGGACCATCTACACTTAGTCGAGTTTTCATATAAAAACGGTTATCAAACTAGTATATGGATGGCACCGTTTGAAGCTTTGTATGGAAGGCCATGAAAACCTCCCGTGTATAGGTTAGAGACTGGGGATAGGTTGGTTCTTGGTCCAGATTTGGTTACAGAAGCTGCAGAGAAGATTGCGATCATTCGAGCTAGGATTAAGGAAGCTCAGTCTAGGCAAAAGAGTTATGTGGATAGACGACGGAAAGACTTGGAGTTCTCAGTTGGAGATTAGGTTTTCATCAAGGTGCCATTGACGAAAGGTGTAATTGGATTTGGGAAATCAAGAAAGTTGGTACCGAGGTTCTTGGACCATTTCCTATTATAGAAAGGATCGGGAAGAGTAGAGCTACTGAGTTGTTAGACAGGGGTCCACCATGTTTTTCATGTTTCTCATCAATGATTGTGTTAGATGACTTAGTAGTGGAGTTGAATTTGACTATAGTTAGAAAATCAGTTGTTAAGTCGCGAGAGATGAGAAAAAACTAAGGAACATAGTCAGATTAGTCAAAGTCCAGTGGAGTGATGATGAGAGATTGTACTTGGGAAAATGAGAGCAGGACTCGGGATACTTATCCTGACTTGTTTCATGGTATGTTTTAGCTTTTTGCTTGATTTGATTTGTACCTTATCGTAATTTTAAGGAAAAAATTCTTTAAGAAAGGGAATCTGTAACACCCGTAATTTTAGATAAATTTATTCAGGATATTTAATTAGCTAAATTAAATAATGTATTGTAAAGGTTAAATAGTTAAGGGATTGAGATTTGAATAAATAAGGTAGTCATGCCTAGATAAGCAATGAAATAAATGGAAATAAAATGAAATAGGAAGGGGAAATTTTATACGGGTAAAATATTTCATACACCCTAGGCCTTCATGCCATTTTATTTTACACGTCCACAAATTTAAATTCAAAACCTAAAGGCCAGCCACCATTAAAAGGTGTAAGGGGGAAGAAAAGCTATATCAAATTCAATCCAAGAATCAAATCTCAACACCACAACAACAAAGCTAAAGGTGAGTGATATGTTACATCTCATATTTAATGGTTTCTTTTATAGGAATCAAATCCAAACTGTATTTCCATGTTTTAAATGATGTTTATATATACACACAGACTTGTTGATGATATATGCTTATTCATACTGATTTTATGATATGTTTTGGGACTTAAATGTTTTAATACTTGTGTTTTAATAGATATATAAAATTATTTAAAGTATGGGACTTAAATGTTTTATATATTTATAAAAGGAGAAGAGGCATTTTGTAAATAATTTAACTTGATTATTTTTGAAAGTTCGGCAGTACTTTTAGAAATGAAATAAGCAACCAATCATATTTTGAAAAATAAGGTAGGTTAGCTGAAAAGAATTATTTTAAAAAGTAAGAATCAGTTTATACATGCTTTTTTCATGTTTCGCCACTTTCAGCACCCAGGTATCGACATAGTACTTCCACCACCATCACCATCGAAACCAATGCATATAGTATCAAAGACTTCGTATAGAGTGAATTGGATATAAGCAAAAGGTACTAGATCGAAACAAGGGGTTTCGATGGCGTCGAAGCCTTTGCTTTGCTTTATAAAGAAAATGCACCTACTATGCTTTCAAAAGGAAAGGTTTCGAATAAGATAGCTTTCGATTCGGTCAATAGTTTTAAAGAAGAATGCTTTTGAATGAGATTGCGCCTTTTTTTAAGTAGATGCTTCCGAAGGGATCGAGACCCCTAACAGCCGCCTTTTACCTTTCGACCCAGTTTGGTTTTCTAAACGGTCCTTTGTTTTAAAGTTAAAGCCGCTTCTCCAATGCTTTCAAAGGGATAGGTTTCGACACCATCCACCTCTTTTACTCAAGAATTTCTTTCGACGGAGGTGCTTTCGACTTGGATGTTTTATGACCCTTTTTGATATTATAAAAGTTAAACCTAAAGGTTTCGAAAGGAATGGTTTCGAAAGGTTTCTCCACATATTTTAACTTAAACCTAATGTTTTGGAAAGATCTATTTTAAGTAGTATACTTTAGTGTTTTCGAAATGTAATAAGTAAAGGTTTCGAAGGGAAGGTTCCCAGTATTTTTGAAAGGTATATGGATATAAGGCTTTGAAGGGGAGATTCCCTAGTGTTTTCGAAATGTTTACTTTAGTGTTTAGATGGAAAGTTTCAAATGGTTTCTAAAAGCAAATTTAAGGTATTTTAAAAGAGGATGTCTAAGGTTTACGAAGCTTTTGAAGAAGATGTTTCCAATGGTTTTAGAAGGTATGTTTGGCCTTTAGGCCTAAGGTTATTAAGTAAAGTAGTTTACTTATATCAAAAGGGATACTTTCAATGGTTTCGAAAGGGATAATTTCATTGGTTTCGAATGAAATTGTTTAAAGATTTTAAACAAAGGTTTCGAATGTTTCATTACCTATGTTTCATTAACTATGTGTCATTTTTTTCTAAGGCCTGAAGTTCTTCGTTCACAGCCTTACGGGCTTTGATTGGTTTCACTAAAGTTGGTTGGTTCTATTAGGTCAGTGATGTTACTTAAGTAGGCTTGATATGAAGAGGATACTCTGTTATATGAAATAAAATCTTCTATTGGATACATCACCTGATTGGATACATATTCCCCTAAATTTGATGGGAGGTCGAGTTTATCTTGTAGAACTTCTTATGACATTTTCTTCTTGCATTGATTCTTCTGAGTTAATTCTTCATTTGACTAATTTATCTCTATTTCTCTCTCTGAATGAATTAGACTTGTTTCTCCAATTTGTATGATCAATACATTCTCGATTTGTTTCTCCAGGAAACATTAAATTAATTGGAGACAATATGACTGGTTTACCTTTATATTTCCTTGTTCACATGTTTGATAGTATAGTTGATTTTCAAAAAATGATACGTCTCATGAGATATAAAGTTTATGATATTTGGAATCATAACATTTCTACTCCTTTTTTGGGATGAGCATTCTCAAAATATGGCTTAACAGCATTTTTATCTCGCTTGTCACGTCTTTTTATGTGTACAAAACATGTACAACCAAAAACTCTCTTGTGATCAAGATTTAGTATCCTATTCTTAAGAATTTCTAATATAGTCATATTTTTAAGCACAACACTTTCCAATCTATTTATGAGGCAAGTCATAGTTAGCACAACATATGACCAATAAGATTTTGGAACGTTAGTTTGAAAAAGAAGCAATCTAGTGACTTCAAGTAAATGTCGATTTTTTCTTTTTGAAACTCCGTTTCGTTTAGGTGTAATAATACAACTAGTTTGGTGTAAAATTCCTTTTTGTTCAAAAAATTCTATGAAATATTTGTTTACGTATTATGTCCCATTATTAGATAGAAATTTTTTAATTTTCACATCATACTGATTTTCTATGAAATTGTAAAATCCTTGAAAACATGAAAAAACTTCACTTTTTCCTTTTGAAAGATAAACCTAAGTAGTGCAAGAAAAATCATCAAATAATATAACAAAATATTTAAAATGATCATAAGAATCAACAGGGGCTGGACCCCAAATATCAGGATGAACTAAATCAAAACATTTTTCTTATTTATAAGTAGATAAAGAAAATGGTTATCTAGTTTGTTTTGAAAGCTTACAAACATCAAAATTTTTAAAATCTAATTTATAATAAAAAGTCCATTCAAAATTTGATCAGATGGATAACCAAAACTCCAATGTAGCAATTTATTACGAATTACTAAATTTAATGACACATGACATTTATTGGTGCTTTCATCAAGATAATAGAGATCATTTTCTAGACATCTCTCACCAATCTTCTTCCGCGATTCTCGATCCTGAATGGTCACTTTATAGGGTAAGGATATAACGTTGTAATTCAATTGATGGGTTATTTTACTAATTGATAAAAAAATGAATTAAAATCAGGTAAATATAAAATATTTTTGTACATCTTTTATAAGAAACTTTGTTGTACCAAAACTAATATTTGGACTTTATCTCCAGTAGCAATCTTTACATGTAGTGGGTCTTTATTTTGTGTAATATTGTTTAATTTATTTATGTCCCATGTCATGTGATTAGTAGCACCTGAGTCAATTATCCATCTATTTGTATTTTGACGCATTTTTGCAATTTCAAAATTGTTATCGACTTTCTATGAATTAAAAATAGCATTATAATGTACAAAACCTAAAGTTTTTGGTGCAACAAACTGTTCAATTGAGTTAGCAGTGTATTCAATTGCACGATTTAACTCATAGAAGCTCTCGTTGAATTAGAGGTGTTATTAGTCCATTGAGTCGATTTAGATCCATCCCATTCTACCTCCACTCCTTAGCTAAAACCACCGAATTTTTTCTCCTTTTTTACCTCGCCCCAACTACTTCTCTGTAGCCCTTCTCTTTGACAGGTCGAAGGGCGATGGAAGAACCAATGACCATTGCAGTGATGCCCTGCTTTCTTGTAGTGGTCACGCTGCTCGGTGTCTGAAGCTCCCTTCCTTCTTGTTGTTTCCTTGATACGAGGGTTTGTGTGTTTCATTTAAAACGCCTTATTCTCTTGATTTTACAACTGTCGTGGGTACATGAGCACCTGTCGATATTGCTCTTGCTCAATTCATGCCACTACATTATCAAAACTTGGCATCTCAACTGATGCCAAGACTTGAGACCTGATCAATTCATTGCTTAGATATGGAGCCTATAGTTAGGTGAAGATTAATTCTTGTTCGGATCTATTCTAGATTTCAAATAGGTCTATTGTTGGTGGGAGATAGATATTGAGCTCTTCCCATTTTGACATACTTTCAGTCACTAGTTCGTTTTTACTTTAGGCACTTTGCTTAATTTAGGCAAGCTCTTGTTTAAGGATAAAGTATGAGCAAAACAAATTTGCTGGCCATACCTTCTTTTGGCTTTGTCCTAAACCTCCTATGATGTGCTGGAGTATATGAGTACGTTTGGAATTTATGGGTTCCATTGTGATGAGAAGCCATGACATGATTAATTGGTCGATTGTCTCCCTCTATTTATGCTTTCTCTTCGAGAGTCGGCTCATTTGGCTCTGCTGCTTTGGGTTTCTCTTTTTTTCTAGTGATAAAGCTTAATTTTTCTTTGCTACCAAGACCAATTGATACTGATCTTGACCGAGGAATGTAATTTATGTTGCCGTTGAGTATGATATTTGTGAGTTTAATTTTGTCAAATCGAGATATGCTGAACTTACTGTAGTTAGTTGATATCTGCAGCAATTGATGTTGTTATGAAACTTTTAAGTCAGGATTTGACCTGCTTCGATATCATTTAGGGGACAAGAGAGAATATGATGAATAATTAATTTTATTGCAAGTTTTTTCTCTGATTCTATAAGCTCTTTATACATGATTATTTGTAGCTTAATCCTACTAAGCGTTGGTTAGTTAGTTAATTATAACTCTACTAGTCGTTGCTTATTTCCCAAATTATAATTCTACCAATCGTTACTTATTTCCTATATTATAATTGCCTAATTACACCATAATTACAATAAAGTATCAAGTATAACTAATAGCTGTATAATGAATGCTAGCCTTTTTTTTCCTATTTTCATCCTAGATGAAATAGTCTAAGGCTGTCATTCTTATTTCTTAATATTTTGTTTATTAATTAATGCACTTTGTACCTAAATTACATGCGTGTTTGGTTAATAAGATCACATGCATTATGCTTCAAGAGTATTAGTGGGAAGTAGCAACTTCATTTTATATCTAAATGTACTTTCACACCATATATCCTTTTGGGTTACTTTTGAAATGGGGTTTTGGACCAAAGGTCCCTATTCTCAAAGCCTATGCACAAAAAGTCCATATTCATAAACTCATGTAAATTTGGTCCCTATTTTGTTATTTTTTACCAAATTGTCCCCTTGTAGAAAATTGGCCCAGCATTGAAATCAGGGGCAAAAGCGTCATAAATTAGCCAAAAACTAAAAATAGGGACCTAATTTTAATAACTTTTTGGAGAGGGACTTTTCTTCCATCATCTTTCAATTATGGGGACTTGGCAGCCATTCCTTGTTTTGAAATTTTTTGCGTTATTTTTACAATTTAATTTATAAAGTAGAAAATTACACTGTTGTCATAATCAAGCTATAGTTGCCAATTTTGAAAATATTCTTGTTGTAGTTGCCATGGTTTACTTCTACTTCCATGGCAAAGAAGGAAAGTTGTCATATGTTTCTATCTGCTCTGATATATTTTTATTGAATAATATTGGTTAAAATAATTAGAGTAGAAAAAATTAATGGTAATTGCTAAATACAAGTCTTAGTTGTCTGCTTTAGTGTGTGTGTACACACTTCTAAATAGCCCTAATTAAATCAGTTTACTACCATTTTTGTTTCTTTTTTCCTAATTTCAACATGTTCTTTACTGATGTTAATGGGTTTACAAATTTCAGTTCTAGCTTCATCAAATTCAACGCATACGGGTGATGACAACATTCCATCCAACTTAACTTTTGGGCTAGATAATCTGTTAATCATCTTGACTCAAGTACATTTGAGTATAAGTACTTTTTTGATTTATAGAAGTTCTATCTAAGCAATAATTATAATATTATCTAACCATTGGAGTGGTGTTTGGAGACATGGTAAACAAAAAAGGCAAGTCTTCATAGATTTTGAGTTAGGCAATGAATTCAAAAAAACTACAAATTAGAATATAAGAATAATTTATCTTTTACTAACATTTTTTTGGATATTAATTTTTTTTACACCTATTATTATACATAAGCACTGATCAACTTTTTACACGAAAGCACCCTTGCATGTTAATTTAGCTCCTAATCAACTTAATGATCAGTTTCCCATTGATATCGGATTTAATGTGACAATTAAATCAAAAAATTTCTCTTGTTGGATTATCAACTTCAAATTTAGGGATCAAAGAGGCCAAGATTTGTTGAAATCAATGAAAAAATTTACCTGTTTTTTTTACAAAACATTTAAGGTGGTGTTTTATATGTGAACTCTGTAAATATTCTAATTCAGATGGGGTAGCTCATTAAACCTGTTCTAAGAAGAAATTCAAATGTTTCTTTTGTGAGAGCTGAACGTGGACCATTAAAATTTAAACCATGTACACAATTTTAGTACTTTTACTAGTTGAACCATGTGAGATTTATGAAAAAGTAGATGTTCGTATGGATTACAAAATGAAGCCAACGTTAATATTGATGTGGATATTAACAGGTGTTTAACAACGGATTTTCTATCGGTTTAGAAATTGCCGATAAATTTCAAATTAAAATTACCGCAAGCACATGACGTACTATTGTAGTACATGGCGAGTACGGTCGATCCGCGGGGAATTGTTAGAATTTAAAATTTTCTATTCAATCAAATTAACCAAAGATTTGATGATGTTAAGCTAAAAATGTCAGAAAACTAACAAAAACGGGATAAAAATATGAGAGTAGAAAGACAATTTAGAGATAAATTCACTCTCTTGATCATATAGTTCAACAAAACATGAAATTATGATATCTTTTTTAGTCATTAGTAAGTTTAATTGATGTGCTTATCATAAGTATGGCCTATTTGTGCTATTAATTAGCTCAACATAAGCCATCAAACTATAACACACCATTTAAACAACTTTTCAACTCTCATGAAAAATGACAACAAGTTGAAAGCAAAATCTATTTTAAGCACGATCTATTAACTATTAATTAGAAATATATGCCATCAAATTTTAATTTCAAGATTCACTTCTTTCCCATAATCATAGTTAGATGAAGAGGTAATTTGTGTTTTGTTTGTTTAAGCATAGCCTATTTGTTATGAACAACACAGACTGTCAAATTCAAAGCTAAACAACATCATTAAACGACTTCAAATGTTTCCATTAAGCACAAAAAGAGAACATAAATTGATGCAGCGCGGCAGAGTTTGAGGGGGGAAGGAGTCAAAGAGGCGTACCTTGAGTCGCGATCGATCATCACCGTTGCTCCGTGATGCAGCACGTATCTCAATCTGCAATGGCGAAGACGAAGATGAGCGACTTAACTACAGCAAGCTGAACCATCAATGTGACCTATCTCCACTACTCAACAACCTACCAAACTCCACGACTTACACTAAGTCGTTCTCCGACCTATCTCAACAATTCCCCGACCTAACCAGAAATCGCGACCTAAAACCTCCGCGACCTACGACTCAAAATCTTTCCCGACCTACAATCCAGATCCAACTGCGACCTACCACCGACCGAGTTAAAAGCCTAAGTCGCGAGACAACTAAACCTAAGTCGCAAAGCTCCATCATCCACGACCTAAACCTAACTTCACCGCGACCTAAACTTCACACCGATTCCATGCCGCGACCTATCCTTCCCCGCGATATAATTCCACCGCGACCTAACCCACGACCTAAATTTCCAGAGACAATATTCACGCGACCTAATTCCAGTAGCTTTCCGACCTAATGATGGATCGCAAACAAGTCCAGTAATTCGTTGATTTGATAAGTCGCGAGAAGAGCTATGTTGATACCGAGCTATCTTTAAGTCGCGTGAAAGCATTGTCGTACGACCTTTCTTAAGTCGCGAGCGACATAGTTAGGTCGCTGATGATTTCTGAGGCACGAAATTTCTTTGCCATGCTTCATTTTAACTCGCGAGTTTGATTTGTTAAGTCGCGTGCGTTCTTTAAGTCGCGTACATTTCTTTAAGTCGCGTGAACGAGCTATGTAAGTCGTTAATTACTTAGATCGTGTAACTACTATTAAGTCATTTGTAATTCGTTTTGTAACTCGTGTTGTTGAGTGTTGTAAATATTCTAAGTGTTTGGTCATTCAAGACCTATGAGTTGTATTGTAAGTGTTGTGTTGTATGCCTATAAATAGGCAAGTTATATCATTTGTAATGGTTGTTGATTTTGAAATAAAATTTCCTTTGTTAGCTTTGTGCTTTCATCCAATTGGTAGTCGAGTGTGATCTCCTATCTCCACCATCGGTCAATCGAGTGCGCTCGATTCAACGATCGTGAAGCCAATTCGCGGCATCAAGTGCGCTTGATCAACGCTCGAAGAATTGTAGATCTCTCTTCACGGTATCGTGCGCGATCAACGTGTCAGAGATAGCTAGAATTCAGCATCTTTGGATCAACGAATTTCGACATTTTAGTATTTCTCAATCCACCGATTGCTATTCTCATCGTATCATCATTTTTGTATTCCGCCGCTGCGTCATTTGGTATCAGAGCAAGACTTAGCCAATCATAGCTAAGACGAGCCTGTTGGACCGAGAAGAAGTGCTTGTTCAACTTCAGCCGAGCCAAGGAGAAGAGTAGAGTCAAGTCGTGAGATAGAAGCGAACTTGTTCAAGTTTGTGGGAGATTTGTTTAAGTACATTAGGCGTCAATTTTGAGATTTGAAGTTTTGGAGTTTGAATTAAGTTGTTTGTTTATTTGCGGTGTTCGTGAGATTTCAAACAAGTGGGGAAGTTTGATTCGAGAATTTTTGGATCAAAGTGAATTTTGTGTTTGGATCTGTTGAAAATTTGATCATGCCTCCGAGATATGTTAACCGTCATCATAGTGTTGCAGATTTGTATGAGAGAGAAGATCCTGAACAGATGAAGCAACGTAGTGATGAAAGATTCAATAAGGATTTCGAGAAAGTAGAGAGAATGAAGTTTGACATGAATCGAAATCAACGGAGAGTGTCGCCACGTTATGATAGAGAAAGAAGAGAATCATCTTTGTCAATAAATCGAGATCATGGAGCTCGAGACAATCGTGATTATCAGAAGGAAGAAAGAAGAGCGTACCGTGGTTACAAGCATGAGCCATCTTATGATTATGAGAAAAGAAGTAGAGAGGACGTGCATGGGCATAGAAGAATCGATGTTCAGAATCGACGACGAAGTTCAACTAATTTTGAAGAGGAAAGTTATGGTAATCGTGTTCATTTTCGATATTCCGATCAAGGGCAAAATCGATACAAGAATATCGAAGAGGTTGGTTATACATGGAAATCAAGAAAGGATTCGGAGATTCCATAATTCCGAGGTGGACTACAAGCAGAGGAATTCTCGGACTGGTTATCCACGATTGAAAATGTTTTTGAGCTCAACTATGTTCCTGAGGATCATCAAGTGAAGTTAGTTGCTGCAAGTTTGAAAGGAAAAGCCATGGACTGGTGGCAACAAACTAAATCAACCAGAGAGAGGATGAAGAAGTCTAAAGTTGTCAAGTGGGATAAGATGAAAAGGATGATGAAAGCAAATTTCTTACCCTACAATTATCAAGCTCGTATTGATCAACAATTGCAGAAGTTGAGTCAAGGGAATCGAGGAAAGGGTGTGGTTACAAACTCCAGCAATCAGAATCATGATGTTCATTACAGTAAAAATGTTTTTAAGAGAGTCAATGAACCAGTTGTATATGGAATCATGAGGGCAAGTGTTGATGAACGAGTTAAGCGATATCATTATCAGGAGTTTGACCATCGAAGTTTTGAATGTACAAAGTCCCAAAAGAAACCCTTTGTTGTAGAAGAATGTGAAAGCGAGGATGTGGATGATTCTACTAAAAACGAGAAAGAAGAGGAAGAGGAACCAACTAATCCATTACCTTTCGGCGAAAGTGCTGAAGAATCGGAAGGTAGTGCTGAAACCTTGGTTAGGTATGAGGCAAGTGAAGAGCTTAAAACTCTCGAGGAGGTTAAGCCAATGTTAGAAGAATTTGAAGAGGTCGGTCCTACAGAATCATTCGCAGCCTTACCACTAAAGTTTGACAACGAAGATGAAGAGGTCGAGTTGGAGAACGAAGAATGTAATTTGTTGAGGAGGATTGATGAAGTTAACTTTTATCAACCACCACAATTTGACGACGATGAAGAATTTCTGCCAGGATTTGAGGAATCTTTGTCAGGGAAAGTAGAAGTTTTGTCAATAGAGAAAGGAGGTAACTTGTTGAGGAGGACTGTTGAAATTGACTTTTATCAACCATTGAAATTTGATGATGATGAAGAAATTGAGTCAAAGTATGTGGATGTAGAAGTTGATTATTCGTCACCACCAAAGATTGATGTTGATAGTGTGGAAGAAGAAATTGTGTTCGAAGTTGAAGGAAATAATTTGACGATGAAGGATTCTTGCTTGACACATGAGTTTATGGAGGAAGACCAGCCAAGTGAAACTTTTTTAGGTTTCGAGGAGTCCGAACAAAGTAAACATGAAACAGAAGAGAAGGCAGAATCAGATGATTTATTATCTTTGAAAGAGTTCGACAGTGAAATAAAATATGGTGATGAACTATCAATGTTGATTGAACTTGGAGAAAGTTTTGATTTTGAGAATTCTGAAGAGATTGAAGTATTTGAAGATTGTGAAGATGAGATTTCTGGGAAACTGCCTGAAGAAATTAATTTTTTTTTGTTGGAAGAGTATGGGGAAATGAGGAATGAATTGTTTGTGTTGACCGGGCAAGGAACGAGTGAAGATCTTGCTGTTTTTGAGGAAGTTGGATCAGAATTCGATGAATCTGAAGGCGAATATCCTGAAGAACTACCCGAAGAGTTACCACCACTACAGGACATTCAACCTCACACTGAACAAGTACCAGTTGCCATTCTACTACAGGGATCGTATGATCTTCAGAATCTGAAAGAACAGGAAAGACGAGAATCTGAGCATGAGTCCTCACACTTTTTCAGTCGTGATTTCCCAAGTCGTTCCATGATTTTAAACTTCCTTATATCGTCTCACATTTTCGACACGTTTTGGTTCTGTATCACGTCTTCCTATTGGCACAAGCAGTATGGTATACGACACTATTCTTATGAAGTTCTGTGCTACATGAATTGGATATGGCACCTAGTGCTTAGTTCAGGCCATACTTTTTCATATGTCATCTCCCTCAGATCACTTCCTTATGCCGCCTGCCTAATGCCACGTCTGTTTTACGCAATGTGTTCCTTATGTCGAGCCACATCTTCAAAGGGTCAAGTCAAGATCAATCTCGAGAGTGGTTATCACCAGAACCGCACCAGACCAGATAATGAATGGAAGACAGAGTCTCAAAGAAGAAGAAAGTGTGAATTCGGGACGAATTCTTTTCAACCAGGGGAGGATGATGCAGCGCGGCAGAGTTTGAGGAGGGAAGGAGTCAAAGAGGCGTACCTTGAGTCGCGATCGATCATCACCGTTGCTCCGTGATGCAGCACGTATCTCAATCTGCAATGGCGAAGACGAAGATGAGCGACTTAACTACAGCAAGCTGAACCATCAATGCGACCTATCTCCACTACTCAACAACCTACCAAACTCCATGACTTACACTAAGTCGTTCTCCGACCTATCTCAACAATTCCCCGACCTAACCAGAAATCGCGACCTAAAACCTCCGCGACCTACGACTCAAAATCTTTCCCGACCTACAATCCAGATCCAACTGCGACCTACCACCGACCGAGTTAAAAGCCTAAGTCGCGAGACAACTAAACCTAAGTCGTAAAGCTCCATCATCCACGACCTAAACCTAACTTCACCGCGACCTAAACTTCACATCGATTCCATGCCGCGACCTATCCTTCCCCGCGATATAATTCCACCGCGACCTAACCCACGACCTAAATTTCCAGAGACAATATTCACGCGACCTAATTCCAGTAGCTTTCCGACCTAATGATGGATTGCAAACAAGTCCAGTAATTCGTTGATTTGATAAGTCGCGAGAAGAGCTATGTTGATACCGAGCTATCTTTAAGTCACGTGAAAGCATTGTCGTACGACCTTTCTTAAGTCGCGAGCGACATAGTTAGGTCGCTGATGATTTCTGAGACACGAAATTTCTTTGCCATGCTTCATTTTAACTCGCGAGTTTGATTTGTTAAGTCGCGTGCGTTCTTTAAGTCGCGTGAACGAGCTATGTAAGTCGTTAATTACTTAGATCGTGTAACTACTGTTAAGTCATTTGTAATTCGTTTTGTAACTCGTGTTGTTGAGTGTTGTAAATATTCTAAGTGTTAGGTCATTCAAGACCTATGAGTTGTATTGTAAGTGTTGTGTTGTATGCCTATAAATAGGCAAGTTATATCATTTGTAATGGTTGTTGATTTTGAAATAAAATTTCCTTTGTTAGCTTTGTGCTTTCATCCAATTGGTAGTCGAGTGTGATCTCCTATCTCCACCTTCTGTCAATCGAGTGCGCTCGATTCAACGATCGTGAAGCCAATTCGCGGCATCAAGTGCGCTTGATCAACGGTCGAAGAATTGTAGATCTCTCTTCATGGTATCGTGCGCGATCAACGTGTCAGAGATAGCTAGAATTCGGCATCTTCGGATCAACGAATTTTGGCATTTCAGTATTTCTCAATCCACCGTTTGCTATTCTCATCGTATCATCATTTTTGTATTCCGCCGCTGCGTCATAAATGATCAAAATGTTGATGCTACATGATTAAAGAGCTTCATTACCCCTAAATTGAAGGGATTTAGCCTCTCATATTTGTTATCAAATCAACAAATGTAGCTTGCAACATGACACAAAAAGAAGAGGAAAATGAAAGCTAATGGAAAAGAGAACTAATCTATGCATAAAATAAAATCTACACTACTAGCATGAAAGAAAGAGAGCATGTAAGTAAAATAAAATACTAATTAATATTGCATAAAAAAGGAAAATTGCAGGAAATAAAAATGCCTAAGTAGCCATGAAAAGAGAAAGAGAAGAGCTTTGTTTATTTTAGTTCCTAAACTAAAACTAACTAAGAGGAAGAGAGGTTACATGAAGCATAAGGGGTATATATACATATATGAAACCCCAATCCACTTTTTAGGGGAATTTCCAAAATACCCTCTTAGAAAGTGTGGAGGCCAAGTAATCATTAGCATCAAATAATCATCATTTAAGTGTGCATGAAGCTTTAAACTCTATTAGCATGTGCATTAGCCTCTAATTTGTACACAAAGGTATGTGGGTAGGCGTTGTCCTCTATGATCCATGTTATGAATTATTTCCATCTTCATTCCTTTGTATTCACTCTTGTGCATGCATATATCTTCACGAAGCCACTTCTATTTGAATTTAAATTCCTACAAAATAACATAGAAATTTTCAATTAAATTTTAGAAAATTAATATATGCACAAAAATGACCATTTTCCCCCTGGGTGAAGATGAGTATGTGATGATTTGAAATAATTTGAATTTTGGTTTAAACAAGTTAAAATACCCAATATGATCATTTATTTAATTTAAATAGATTAAATATGGTGGTAAAAATATGGACATTTACATGCACATCAAATACCCCCACACTTATCTTTTTATTCATCCTCGAATAAAGAAAAAAACTAAGATAAATCCGTTTTCGTAGGGAGCACGACCGCCTTGAGCATATGCAGCAAGCCGTTAAACCTCTGGGTGTCCTCTGTAGAATGGGTGTTGTCCCATGAGGGTTTTAAGGGGATACTACCCACAAAATCCAAACGCAGGATGAAAATATTTACAAAATGCAAGATTTATTTACAAAGAGATGAATGCGAGTTTTTGAAAATATTTACAAATGAAAGATTTACTTTTAAATAGACACAAATAAGTTAAATATAAGTTTTGGTCATTATCTTGAAAATTTATGTCATCTACTCATCAAAACTTCCAACAAAAATCAAGTTATCATAAAAAATAGACTATAGTTTAACTCGTTGTTTCGGTTGATAACAACAATGTACTATGAAATGGATCTTTAGTTGATTATCAAAGTTTTTCAAAGTGGTATTTTCATTTCTTTTCATTAACAAGTCAAATCAAGCAAGTTAAAATAGTGCTTGAATTTCATTTGCTTACTCTCTCTTTTTTTTTGAAAAGTTTATTTATATTTACAATATTTACGTATGCCTAACTTAGAAAACTGAGGCCGGATATATTACTCATGCACTGCCTTTCAAGCTTATGTGAGGGGAATATAGAGCGTGGCGAGTGAACACACGAGTGTGAACACTTATCGACTGTAGGCATTATTAATAAAAGAATTTTTATATACATACACCTAACTCAGATAAACTGAGGCCAGATATACCGATCATGCACTGCCTTTCGGGCTTACGTGAGAAGGGTGCAGAGCATGACAAGTGTACACATAAGTGTGTAAACCTATCGACCGTAGGTGTTTATTAAAAAATATAAACTTATATACAAGAAATTTGTTTTTTGTTTTTTTAGAAGAGAGTTTCGCACTATCATCTTAACACCATTTAACTTAGAAGACAAAAAAATGTTATATCCTTTTATTTGAATTCACCGCTTTTTAAAACAAAGATTTTCAATTAGGGTATTTCATATTTAACATGTATGAATCTTCCTATATACTAGTTAAACCATCGCTATTTGTAATCAAACTTCATTTTTATTTCGTTGAGACAAATAAATTTTTCAAAAATTTCAATTTAATTAACCAAAACCATATATTTATCTTATAGTGTTTCTTTAAAAATAAATCAAAAATGCTTAAATAATTTATTTATTTTTGGAGATTTTTTTAAAATTTTGGAAAGAAAAAGTAAAAATAAATCATGAAAAATCAAAAATGATAATGAGTCTCTCCCCACACTTGATTTTGACTATGTCCCCACAGTCAACCCAAGTGGAAGGAGAATAATAAAAGAAAAATAAAACGATGACTTATATTTACATGAAAATGAACTGTATTTACAAGAGATCAGAAAGTATATCGTCAAAAAGTAATGAAACGGTCTTCCAAAGACCGATTCATTTGTCTCGTCAAGTATGCGAGACACAACTTAAGCTCAAAAAAGCAAATCGTAGAAAATTTCAAAATTGAATGTTGATTTGGAAAAACGACCGTTGTTTATTGAAAATTATACGAGTTGTTTTATTTTCGATGATTTTTGGGGTAGATAGAACGATTTGTTGAAGTTCAAGTTTATTTCACCATTTTGAAATTCAAATTTGTCGTTGAAAACTTCTTCAAAATTATTGATTTCAAAATCGAAATGGTGACTTAAATCTTCCCCTTCAGAACTAGACAACTCGTTTTCAAAAAGTCCAAAGAAATCCTGTTCTTTAAATTCGTCTTCCTTGGATGGATTATCAACAACTTCATTGCATATATCAATTTCAAAATCCAAAGTTGTTGTATTCAAATTTTCAAAATCGGGAAAAAGATGATCGAAATTTAAATCAAGTTTAACATCCTCAAAAGAATTGAAATCCATCTCAATTATTGTTTTTTCAACAACTTCATTAAGATCATCATTATCATTTTCATTTTCAAAAGTTGTTGTTTGAAAATCGTCGATTTGGGTAAAAGTTGGATTATCACTTTACTCGTCACACGTTGGGATTTGATTTTGTTTCTCACGTTGTTTCATATATGTTTTGAACAACGAATTTGTATGATCATCGTAAATTTCGTTCATTTGCTCAACAAAATCCAATTATAATTATTGACTTGAGAAATTTTGATTTGGACATGTTGAGAACAAAATTTTTTACTCGCATCGTAGTCGAGATTATTACCATTGCCAAAATTATTTGAAAAGTGGATCACATTTTCGTTTTGATTTTGAAATTCATTTTGGAGTTCAAAATTGAATTGGCATGGGTTTTACTCGAAATCGTTTGCATTTGTAAGTGAATTCAAATCTTGATTACTTTGAAAATTTTGACTTAAGTTATCACACAAATAAGAATTACATAAATCATTTATCATTTGATTTTGTTATGTAGAGATTTCAAGTAAAGACGAAATGTTATTTTCAAGATTTGAAGATTGGTCATCATTTTGAAAATTTTTTGGTTCAAAATTTGAATCGTTTAAACAATAGTTATTGTTGAAATATTCGTAAGAATTTGGTGTGAAATTATATGGATTATATGAATTTTCACAACTATCGTAAAATTCACGTAAATGGGGAAACTCGAACATTTTCAAGAATTTTTTTTATAAAGGAAAAATCTTTACAAATAGAATTTATTTTTCAAAATGGAAAATTGATTTTTTTTTTTGTTTTTGATTTTTTATATTTTTTTGATTTTCAAAAGATTTTTTTTTGGGTTTTTGATTTTCTAAAAAACTAAGTAAATAATTTTTTTGGCATTTTGGATTTTTGATTTTGAAAATTTTCAAAGGAAAGGAAACAGAATGTTTACAAAAAAATTTAGTTTTGAATTTTAAATTTTTTTTTGTTTTGTTTTAAAAAAAAATATGCATTAACTAATACAACTAAATGAATGCGAGCGTTAATTACAAATGATTTATCTTATGTTAAACCAAAATTGTATAATCACACTCTGTCTTAAATCAACAAGATAGTTCTTAGACAGGTAACAAACATGATTTATCGGTGCACCACGAATCATCGTAGCAATGCAGCCAAAGGTTCAAGTACCTTTAGAGAAACAATTCAGTATAATATTTACGAATCATCGTAATATTTATAAATGATTATTGCTCTACCGTAGCCTAGACATCAAGAAATTAAATTGTTGAAAAAGGACAAATTTTCAATATACAATTAAGAGTTGTCGATTTTTAATCGTTATTATTAATCAAAATTCTAGGATGAAATGAAAAGCGAAAATTAAACGTGTATTAACAATGCAACTACGAATGGATTTTTATTTTTTTTTTGAAATTTTGTTATGCAAGCAAACAATAATGTAAGACAAATAAAACAATAAATAGAGGTTAAAAGTAGCAAATTTTTATAAGCAAGCAGACAGTTATTATTTTTGGCAGCAGTTCTTTTCCTTCTGAATCTCTGCTTTGGCAACCTGAAATTAAAACAAAGATATATATACAGTTTTTTTTTGAATAAAGGAAGAAATGAAACAAACAAAAAACTTGTTTTTTATACATAAAACAAATCAAAGCAAATTGAATTTACACCTTTAAAAAATAGAAAAACAGAAACAAATCTAATTAGCCAAGCCCACTAGCCTAAACGCACCCAATATCCTTCACAATTTTAAAACCAAAACCGACACTTTATAAAAACAAAAAAAAAATCAGAGAAACAAAGGGGAAAAATGGCGAAAATCAGATTGAGGTGATTTGATTCGCAAAATTTTGGGGGGAATTGAAGCTTCGTGATGATCGCGCTTAGGGATTTCAGGTCGAGGTCGGTTGAATTGGTTAGGGCGATCGATTGTTAGAGAGAAGTCACAATTGAAAATGGAGGTGAGGCGAGTGTCGCATTTTTTTTCTGGTTTTACGATTGGGTTGCTGGCGGTTCGACTTCAATGAATCGGCGAAGAGCTGTTTGTGGTTGTAGAGATTTCGTGGGGACAATTTTTTGGTCGAGAAATGCACTGGATATATGACAGTTGGTGGATGGCAATGGCTGGATGGTTGTGTTTCGCTGCAGTGAAGGTGGTTGGAAGCAGAAGAAGTCAGTGAAGTATTGGGTGCAGTAACGGGAGGCAGTAACAGATGGGTGATGTTTTGATTAGTGAAATGTTTGGCAGAGGCAATGGAACAGTGAATTGGTGGTGATGTTATGAAAATGAGGTGTGATGACTGTTATGTGGATATGATTGTAGGGGGTCTACTGATCTAGAGAGTGGACAGTGAATGGTTTGAAGTGGTCGATGAAGGTACGGTAGTGTTTTGTTGAAGTGATAAGTTATGGAGGGGGTTTTCTTCGTTAGAAGATGTTGTATGGTTTAGACAGAGACTGCGTTGAAATGTATGATAGAAATTGGTGAGGAGATCACTAGGTGTAGAGGTGGCAGTGTCGTTTGGAGAATGGGTAGTGATGTAGTGCAATGTTGTTTTGAGATGGTCAGTGGTTTTGAATTTGGAGGTGGATGTGCTGACAGTTTAGAATGGTGATGTAGTTTAGAATGGTGGTTCGAGTGATAAGATGGGAAGGAATGGATGAAGGAGTTGACAGTTTATACGGCGTAGCAGTTAGCAACTAAAGATAGTGGAAGATTATGGTAGTGCTCTGGTTGTCAAATGATGAGATGGTGGTTGAGCAAGGAAATCAAGGAGGGGGATGCACAGTTTATGTGCACTGAGGGAATATGTGTTGTATGGCAGACATGTGTTGTAGGGCTTGAAATGGTTTGAGGCAGATGAAGTGGGTGATGTCAGTTGGTAGGGGTAGTGGTATGCGATCTGTTGCCGTTTATCAGTAGGTGAACAGGGTTTGTTGAGCAGTGGAGAGGCAATGTGTAAGGTAGGTGGCAGAGTATGGGTATGAAGTGGTGGATTTGCAGTTGTGAAGTGGTGGAATTGGAGTTGCTTATTTGTTGTGATACTGTGAATGAAGTTGTATGGTGGGACTGTTGCAAGTGATAGTTGTGGAGCTGCTGTGGTCGGCAATAGTATGAATGGGAAGTGATGTTTAAGGGTGTGATTTGGTGAAGTGGTTATGCAATGGAATGTGTCAGGCTTGTGGTGTGGTGTGTAGATGGAGGGGGAATTTGCAGTCTGATTGATGATGGGTTGTAATGGTGTTGTGATGATGAGTTGTAATGGTGGTGTGATGAGATGAGTATGTAGTGATGGGAAATGAGACTGGGAAATGATATTTGTTGTAAATAGTGGAGTGAAGTGGTTATTTGATGTATATGATGGTTGTCTGGTTGTATGAACTGGTTGTCTGGTTGTATGAAATGGTTGTAGAATGTTGAGATTGTCAGACTGGGTAGGAAGTTGAGATGATGTGGTATTGTGAAGGGTAGATGGTGCACTGTGTTGCTGAAGTAGCAGCGGGAAGATGTTGGGGTTGAAAGCACTTGCACTTGAACAGGGTTGCAAATGTTCACGGTACAAGTAATAGTCAATGCAAAATGGATTTTTTTGTTTTGTAACTTGCAAGCAGAAGAAATTGTAATTGCAAAAAAAGGGAAGTAATTAAAAATTTGTATTAAAATTGTGTGATTTTTTAATTGAAATATGCAAATGCAAATATAAACAAGAGATGCACCCAAAAATGACAAAAATCACATAGAAGCATACAAATATATTTTTTCTTTTTTTTTAATGAAAACACACAAAAAATAAAAACACACACAAATCAAACAACAAATAATTCGAAGAATAGAAATTAAAATCAAAACAAATTCCCCGGCAACGACGCCAAAAACTTGTTTAACGACGGATTTTCTATCGGTTTAGAAAATCACCGATAAATTTCAAATAAAAATTACCATAAGTGCACGGCGTACTATCGTAGTACATGGCGAGTACCGGTCGATCCGTAGGGAATTGTTAGATTTTAAAATTTTTCTATTCAATCAAATTAACCAAAGATTTGATAATGTTAAGCTAAAAATGTAAGAAAACTAACAAAAAGAAAGTGATAAAAATCTGAGAGTAGAAAGACAATTTAGAGATAAATCCACTCTCTAGATCACATAGTTCAATAAAACATGAAATTATGATCTCTTTTTTTTTGTCCTTAGTTAGTTTAATTGATGTGCTTATCATAAGTACGGCCTATATATGCTATTAATTAGCTCAACATAAGCCATCAAACTATAACACACCATTTAAACTACTTTTCAACTCTCATGCAAAATCACAACAAGTTGAAAGCAAAATCTATTTTAAGCATGGTCTATTAACTATTGATTAGAAATAAAGGCCATCAAATTTTAATTTCAACATTCACTTCTTTCCCATAATCATAGTTAGATGAAGAGACAATTTGTGTTTTGTTTGTTTAAGCATAGCCTATTTGTTATGAACAACATAGACTGTCAAATTCAAAGCTAAAAAACATCATTAAACGACTTCAAATATTTCCATTAAACACAAAAAGAGAACATAAATGATCAAAATGTTGAAGCTACATGATTAGAGAGCTTCATTACCCCTAAATTGAAGAGATTTAGCCTCTCATATTTGTTATCAAATCAACAAATATAGCTTGCAACATGACACAAAAAGAAGAGGAAAATGAAAGCTAATGGAAAAGAGAACTAATCTATGCATAAAATAAAATCTACACTACTAGCATGAAAGAAAGAGAGCATGTAAGTAAAATAAAATTCTAATTAATATTGCATAGAAAAGGAAAATTACATGAAATAAAAATGCCTAAGTAGCCATGAAAAGAGAAAGAGAAGAGCTTTGTTTATTTTTGTTCCTAAACTAAAACTAACTAAGAGGAAGAGATGTTACATGAAGCATAAGGGGTATCTATACATATATGAAACCCTAATCCACTTATTAGGAGAATGTCCAAAATACCCTCTTAGCAAGTGTGGAGGCCAAGTAATCATTAGCATCAAATAATCATCATTTAAGTGTGCATGAAGCTTTAAACTCTATTAGCATGTGCATTAGCCTCTAATTTGTACACGAAAGTACGTGGGTAGGCGGTGTCCTCCATGATCCATGTAATGAATTATTTCCATCTTCATTCTTTTGTATTCACTCTTGTGCATGCATATATCTTCATGAAACCACTTATATTTGAATTTAAATTCCTACAAAATAACATAGAAATTTTCAATTAAATTTTAGAAAATTAATATATGCACAAAAATGATAATTTTGCCCCTGGATGAAGATGAATATATGACAATTTAAAATAATTTGAATTTTGGTTTAAACAAATTAAAATACCCAATATGATCATTTATTTAATTTAAATAGATTAAATATGGTGGTAAAAATATGCACATTTACATGCACATCAACGGGTGACTAAAATTTTAACTTCTATAAAACATAAAGACTTAATATGTGTCGTCTCTAAACTAATGTCAAAAGTGGTCAGTTTAGGGAACTAACAGTGAATTCTCAATGATATTAGTGTATAAATTTTATCGAAATTGTAAGTGCAAACAACACCAATCAGTTCAAGAGAAGCATCCTATGAAGTAAAACATACAAAAAATTAAATTATGTAGCATATACGTTGTATCCCGACAATGCAAATGATTCATTTTAAAATATAAGTAATGCCGTACAGAATAGCTAAATTGTACCTTTAGTTCGTTGTAATTGTCATATATTATTACACTGACAATGAAAGTCCAGATTGTGAACAATAGGAACTTTTGGTCATTCAATTCCTGTAATATATGTCATTGGATGGATATATGGAAACAATTTTCAAAATATGTTCATTTCTAAAGATGATTTTAAGGTAATACTACGAAGCCACATGATTGATCCACATTTAAGAACTTTTATAGTGTTCAGTGCTTCCATCAACCAAGATTTGGTTAATGGTTGATTAAAAAATGAAGCAACATCATTGTACATTATTTTAGTTTGTATAATTTTAAATAGATTCACCTACTCAACTCTCGAATGTCGATAGGCACGAAGTAAGATTTTTGTATGGAGATTGGGAGGATTGTTGTAACAAGCTTTCCAAAATTGTAGTGACTGCAATTTTCTTCATCCAACTAAATTCTTAGCGTGCACCCTCACAATTACCACATGATCATTAATTAGCATGAAGCTTTTTTAAATACCAATGATGTGCATGCTTCGTTGTATAGTTAATCAAATGCTGACATATTTTGTTAGAATTTTTTTATTTGCCTTTGTTCATTTTAATCAACAATCAAGAATCAATCCAGTAACAGATTATGATTTAATAAAGTGTAACCAGTTACATGCTGCTCTTATTGCAGTAAATCAAGTGACAAATACATCATGATTTATTTTTGTTTGTCTTCTTAAGGAAATGCCATATTTGGCATTTGATATGGATACGTGGCTTTGTCAGGTTCTATACAAAATTATTTAAAAAAAATTGGATGTTGCCGATGGTTTAGAACTAGAATTCACACTTTGGACATACAAGATAGTGTGGCTTACATGAATTAATTAAAGGGTATGGCAGAAGCCAGGTTTTAAAGAAGATTGAATACAAGAATGTAATTGTATTGATAAAACTGAATTATGTTACAACAGATAGCTTGTACAATATTTATAATACAAAAGAATTGAGTGGGCTAGGCCCAGATAACTAGCTATCCGCATCTCTTATCTAAATACAATCATAGCCACAGGATTATCAAAGATCTGATGGTCGAGACATATCTGTTGTCTAAACCCTATTTACTTCTGATTGCCGCCTTCAGTTTGACCTAGGGTTTTATTCTTTTCTTCCTTTACCCCAAATCTGCTCCCGATATCATCAATCATCAAATTGGCTTTGAATCTTTCAAAGTTGTGCTTCGATAGAGCTTTAGTCATGATATCAGCGATTTGGTGACTTGCTGGAATATGATTAACAACAAGTTCTCTTTTGATAACTTGTTCTCGAACGAAATACAAGTCGATTTCTATGTGTTTCGTTCGAGAATGGAGGACAGGATTCGCTGAGATGGAAACAGCTCCGGAATTATCACACCATATCACTGGTTGATTAAAGGAATTAACTTTGATTTCCTTGAGAAGAGATCTGAGCCAAATGATTTCAGCTGCCGTGCTTGCCACGCTTCGATATTCAGCTTCGGTGCTGGAGCGAGATACGGTTGGCTGCTTCTTTGAGCACCACGACACTGGGTTGCTTCCAAGATAGATGCAGTAACCCGTTGTTGATCTTCTATCGTCTGAGTCTGATGCCCAGTCAGCGTCAACAAACCCTTTGATAGATAAGTCTTTACATGTTTGTAGCTTTAGACCTTGATTGATAGATCCTTTCAAATATCTTAGGATATGTTTAACTGCTTTCCAGTGGAGATCTAAAGGTTTCTGCATAAATTGGCAAACTTTATTAACAGTGAATGATAACTCAGGTCTAGTAATAGTGATGTACTGTAAAGCCCATACAATACTTCTGTAAAGTTTTTCATTATCAAAGTTTTCCCCTTTGTCCTTAGACAAGTGTAAATTGGTAGACATAGAGGTAGGCATGGGCTTTGCAGCACTCATTTTAGCTCTATTTAAAACTTCAGATATGTATTTCCTTTGACAAAGAATAAGTTCGTGTTCAGATTTTCTTATGACTTCAACGCCTAGAAAATATTTTAAATTGCCTAAGTCTTTCAGGGAAAATTTATTGTTTAAATGATTAGTGACATACCTGATTTCCTTCATGCTGTTTCCTGTGATTATAATATCATCCACATAAACAAGTATGAATACAATAATATTGTTATAATTTTTAACATACAAGGAATTATCAGATTTAGTGGGATGATAGTTGAGATTAGTAAGAGTAGATTTGAGCTTTTCATACCAGACACGTGGAGCTTGTTTAAGTCCATATATAGCTTTGCTAAGTTTGCATACCCAGTCCTTCTTGTCACTTTGTATATACCCTGATGGTTGTTGCATATAAACTTCTTCATGAAGTTCACCATTTAAAAAAGCGTTATTGACATCTAGTTGTTTTATTTCCCACTTATTGTGAAGAGCAATGGTGAGGATGACTCTTATAGTTGTGGGTTTAACAACTGGTGAGAAGGTTTCACTGAAATCTATCCCATATTGTTGAGAGTAACCCTTAGCCACAAGTCTGGCTTTATATTTATCAATATTGCCTTCAGAATTTCTCTTGACTTTATATGTCCATCTACATCCAATGATATTTTTATTTTTTGGTGCAGGGACAAGATTCCATGTTTCATTTTTGATGAGAGCATTGTATTCATCATCCATTGCAGCTTTCCATTTTTTATCCTGTAGGGCTTCATTGAAGCAAACAGGTTCAGATGAGCTGTTGATGATATGATATGATTTGGGTTTGAAAATGCCATGTTTAGATCTAGTCATCATGTGATGACTTGTTCCCTCCTCATTGAGATTGTCTTGATGAGGAGTGGTATAGCTTTGATTTTCTTGAACAAAGATATTTTTGGTGCTGGACTCATTATTGTTGTCGCTGTCATTATTGGAGTTATTTGAATCTTGACCTGATCCTTCACCTGATACTGTGAGTTGAGGTTCAAGTGGACTCTGATTTGTAGCTTCAACAATTTTGTTATGCGACAGAATGGGTATTTCAGGTATAACATTTTTTGTACTATAGACCTTTGCAGTTGTTTTGATTTTTGTACTAGCAAATGGAAATATGGATTCATTAAATCCAACATGTCGAGATATTATAATTTTTCCATCACTAGTCAAGCATTTATATCCTTTCTGATTGGTGGTGTAACCAATAAAGGTACAAGATGTTGATCTATTGCTTAGCTTATGAGAATTATAAGGTCTCATATAGGGAAAACAGAGACAACCATATGTTTTGAGAGTATTATAATCTGGTACAATATTAAATAGTGATTCTAAAGGAGTTTTATTATGTAGTACCTTTGTTGGCATTCTATTGATGAGATGAACAGCTGAGTTGAATGCATCAGGCCAGAACTTGAGTGGCATTGAAGCATGTGTCAAAAGAGTGATGCCAGTATCAACAATGTGCCTATGCTTTCTCTCAACTAACCCATTTTGCTCAGAGGTATAAGGACAGGTAGTTCTATGTATTATTCCTTATTCTAAGAAATAATTTTTTAATGGTTTGAATTCGGCTCCTCCATCAGTTTGCATTATTTTTAGTTGATGATTTAGTTGCCTTTCTACTTGAGTAATAAATTGAATAACTGCCCTATGTGTTTCTGCTTTAGTTTTTAGAAAATATATCCAAGTAAATCTTGAAAAGGAATCAACAAAGGAAATGTAATATTTGAATCCAAAATCAGAATTTATTGGGGCTGGTCCCCATAAATCTATAGCTACCATTTCTAATGGTTTGGTATATTTAGTTGATGAGTCAAGAAAGGGTAATTTATGATTCTTTCCTATTTGACAAGCAGAACATATATAGGGTAGAGATATATCATTAACATTGATCTTATTACTCTTCAATACAGATTTTACAGTATTAATACTGGGATGACCCAATTTACAATGCCAATGATCAAATACTTTGTTATTTTTGATATCATTTTTAATATTTTCAACATTGTTGCACCATTTTCCAGAATTGATTACCCTATTGTGCTGCCTCAGATTGAATGAGTATAGGCCATTTTGCACATTACCCTGCAGTAAAATTTCTCTAGTTGATATATCTCTAACTAGACAAAGTTTTGGATAAAATTCCAAGTATACTTGATTATCTTTGGCAAATTGAGAAACACTTATGAGATTTTTCTTAATTTGAGGAACTCTAAGTAAGTTATTTAAGTGCAATTCTCTTTTGCCAAAATTTTTTGCATTTCCAGTGTGTGTGATTCCTATAGATTTACCATTACCTAAAAGGGTTGATTGCGTACCTTTGTATTCCTTGTTTCCTAGATTCAGATTTTCCAAATTGTTGGTAATGTGATTTGTGGCTCCTGAATCTGGGTACCATTCTTCATATGCTGCATCCTCATTCTTTGAGTGTTGTGCAGTATTTTGATTGCTGGTATCCACTCCTGTGTGTGCTATGTTGACATTTGGAGTGATTGATCTCTGATTGTTGTTGTTATTGTTGTTGAGGGAATAGTTCTGATCAAATCTGAAATAACATTTTGATGCTGTATGCCCCATTCTTTCACAAATCTGACACTTTGGTCTATTGAGGTTGTTCCATCTGCCTCTTCCTCTACCTCTGTTACTTTGATTTCCTCCTCTAGAGCCTCCGGTCTGATTTCTATTTGAGTTTTGAGGTATATCTTGACTCTTCTTTTTATTGACAGAGGCATAATTGATAGAGTAGTCAGAAATTTGAGTTTTCTTTTGATCAATTCTTCCTTCATGAGCAAGAAGAGTTGCATGTACATATTGAATGCTTGGTAGATTCCTTTTAGCTGAAATGACAGCCACTATGGATTCGTAGTCTTCATCTAATCCACTTAGAACTGTGAGTATCTGCTCAGTTTCAGATACTTTATATCCTGTTGAACTAAGGAGGTCACAGTAATTCTTGGCCTTTGTTAAGTATTCTCTCATTGACATATCATTCTTTCTTAAGTTCTGTAGTTGTCTTTTATAATGTATAATTCTTGCAGAAGATTGTGAATTGAAGAATTGGTCAATGGCTTCCCAGATTTCTTGTGAAGTTTTGCATCCAACAATGTGGGATAAGATGCTTGTGCTAATAGATGACATTAGCCAAGTTGCAAGAAGATTATCTTGTCTCTGATAGAATATGAATTCTTGATTAGGAATTACCTTTTCTTGACTATCAGTCACTGTTTTGGGTGGGATGGTCAGAGTACCACTAATATATTCTTCTAATCCATGGCCTTTAATGGCTATTTCAATTTGATATTTCCACATGATATAGTTGCTTTCATCTAATTGTACTGCTGTCTGACCTTTTAACTTTATTATTCCAGAGAAGATAGCAGCATTATTGGGTTTGAATCCTGATGTAGCAACCGTTTCACTTTCTTCAGTCATGATGAGATCAACAACAAGAACTGGCGAGGCAGATTTTTATTTGCAGCCAGATGTAGATCCAAGAAAATGAATCTTGAAAGGATAATCTGAGATTTGGGAATCAGATGATGAAATGCTCTGTAAAACTGAAAGCAACCGAAAGATGAATTTGGGAATCTTGAAAAGAAAATAAGAACAGATACAAGAGAAGGAAGAAAGGCAAGAATCAAATGATGAAATGCTCTATAAAACTGAGAGCAACCGAAAGATGGATTTGTGAATCTTTCTTTCTGGATGGCTCAATGATGATCACAGAGCTAATTCTGATGATCAGTCGTTTGACAATTTGGCTCTGATACCATAAAGAAGATTGAATACAAGAATGTAATTGTATTGATAAAACTGAATTATGTTACAACGGATAGCTTGTACAATATTTATAATACAAAAGAACTGAGTGGGCTATGCCCATATAACTAGCTATCCGCATCTCTTATCTAAATACAATCATAGCCACAGGATTATCAAAGATCTGATGGTCGAGACATATCTGTTGTCTAAACCCTATTTACTTCTGATTGGTTTCCCTAAGAAAAATGTTGAAGCTTGATCTTAGGAAGGCTTATAATAGCATACACTGGTCATCTATTGTTCGTATCATGTCTTTGATGGGCTTTCCCAAGATTTTTGTTACCTAGTTGTATACTTGCATGTCTACTCCCTCTTACTCTCTCAACTACAATGGTATATCCTCTGGGTACTTCAAGGGAAAGCAAGGATTGCAACAAGGAGATCCAATTTCATCCTATATTTTCATCATTGTAATGGCGGCTCTTTCGAGTATGTTAACTTGTAGATTTGATGATAAGAGAATTCTTTATCACCTAAATGTCAACACCTTCACATCTCAACCCTATTCTTTGCTGATGGCATTATGATATTCATAAGGCCTTATGAGCAGTCTATAACATGTATTCTTAATACTTTACATGATTTTTACTTAGCTACCGGCCTCAAGCAGAATACAAATAATCCTATATCCTTATTTCAGGACTTGATTCATTTGTGAGGAATTCTATTGAAATCTTGTCCGGTCTTCAGCCTATGACTTCTGATATGAAATATTTAGGGCTACCTCTGTGCACTGCTAGTGTAACCAAGGCAAATTGTTTTCCTCTTTATGAAAGGATAACTAACACCATGATAGCATGGCCGACCATGATGCTTACACAGGCTAGTAGGCTTGTGCTTATCAAGTCTGTGTGCTTTTCTATGATGGTATATTGGGCTAGGACCTTTGTCGTATCTACTAAGCTGCTGAACATGGTCAGGGGAGCTATGATTAGATTTTTTTTTGATCAAGTACAATACATTCAAGGAAGTTGATACCCATTTCTTTTACCAAGTTGGAGAGGCCAATTCATAGGGTGGCCTTGGATCATAAACATGAAATGTGGAATAAAGCTGCCGTGAGTACACATGTTAATGTTGTTAATCCACCTTTTGGTAAGGCAGCATACAAGCGGATTTAACCCAATCGACTGCACAGTGACTGAAGCTGAATTTTCATGGACTCGTTAGATAAATGGATGGACGATCAATCAAGGATGATAAACATGAATATGAGGCCGGGATATAGCATAGTCGATGGACAAATAGCGCGACATACTTGGTGTACAAATTTTGGAGAAAATGGGCTGCTTGAATTTGTTTCGAGTTACCTTCATGTTTACTTCAGGTTTTCAAGAGGATTGCTTCGGGTCAAAGAAGGGATCGCTTCAGGTCTTCGAGGGATTGGCATATTTACAAGGGCTCCGCAACTACTTTGGGTCATCTCAGCATTTACTTCGAGCCACTGGAGGGGTTACTTCAGGTCAAGGAAGTAGCACTTCGGGTCAGAGTCTTGGATCGATCAATATGCATATGATCCATGTCAATTTCGTATCCATCAATCTCGCTTCAGTCTAGTCTGTATCCATCTTCTTCGAACCCATTCCCTTCATATCCATATGCTTCTTATCGATCCCACTCCAGCATGTTTCGTATCGATCAGTCAATTTAATGATACGAAGCAAGGAGCTAAGCATCGATATGAAGCTGCAAACCAAGCCGTGATACGGAGGCAATGATGAAGCATTGATACGAAGGCGGGGATATGATATCGATACGAAGAGCAATACACATGATTGATACGAAGAAGGCATGATCTACCAAAGGAAGCGGTCTACTAGTATGAAAAATGGATCTACACGTAATTGTCGTGCTACGTCATCGATACAGGATCGATCGATACGAAGCCGATCGATACGCATGGATCGAAATGCAACCATCGGCCAACCTACAAATCGAATCTTGGATCCAATATAACTCAAAATCTACAAACCCAAATGCCATGAATTTTCAGAGGAGCTATATTATTCACTTAAGAATGTCTACAATCGATCGCAGCTCAAATGGGCTCATATTGATCGATACAAAGAGAGTAGGGATCGAACAGGATCTATCCCAAACACCCCTTGATCGACCTGGTGGGCCCACCCATGTGTGAGAAAGAGTATTCCGAGTTCAGAGGCAGATATTTCCAGACCTACATCTATAAATAGCACCCCCAAGCCTACAGAAAAAGGACTTTTTGGCTCTTGTACACCGTTACTCTGTTAAAACTCCATTGTAACTTGAGTACTATCGATTGTACTATTGTAAATAAGTTGAAGAATCATCAATGAACAACAAACTCTTCAAACTGGACGTAGGATACAACGCCGAACCACTATAAATCCCGTCTTTTTGCCGCTTTCTTTTTAATTTTGATTGTTCTTCATATTTATATCCTCTTTATATATCCTATCTGTGAACCGTGACTATAAATTGCTGCTTTTCTCTACGATTGGGTGTTTGTGATCAATTTAGTGCAAACAAATGCCATATTGTGGAGGAAGGAAAGTTTATAGGTGTAATGGACTTTGAGACATCATATTCAGTCTAAAGATTTCTGGACTATGGAAGTTCCCAAGGGAAGCGGTTGGACTTGACATAAAATTCTTGGTCTTAGGAGGGATCTGCTGCCTCTTATTAAATATTCTCTATCTTCTGCTAGTAAGGTCAGCTTTTGGAGGGATCCATGGGTATATTATTGTTATGTGTTGTCATGGCAGTTGTATCATCAGGAAATCCATCAATCTTTGATTGGTCTCAATGCTAGAGCTGTTGATTATGTTTCTAATGGCAGGGTACATGCTCCCCTCTCTAGTGATCAGGTTTCAATGCCCCAAGGAATAGTTTGGCTCCTCTGCATGTACAAGATAATCAGTTTGAAGCTCTCAATTGGAAGGGCAAGCCTCACAGTATTCATGTTGTTTATAATCTCCTCTGTAAGGTTGAGTCTATGCCTGCTTCTCAATAGTCAAAAGTTGTTTGGACATCTCATTCGTCAAGTAAGGATAATCTAAAGTTACGGAAGACTTTAAAAATGCGCTGATGACTAGAGATAAGCTTGTGGCTTATGGCATGAATGTGGATCAGTTGTGTGTATTTTGCAATATGTTTCCAAAGAATGTGGACCATCTCTTTTTTGAGTATGTTTTTTTCAAGAGCATGTGGATTTCCTTGATGCAAAAATCTATCATCAATGGTATCTCTGGTGTTTCTATATCAGACTGGCATGTGATTTGTAAGGCAAGTAGGTGGAGGGTGAAGCAATGAGATAGTGTGTTTTTTGTACTCAAGAAATATTTGTGTAGGATTTGGGAGGAGAGAAACTGTCGTTGTTTTCAGGGAATTTCCACTACTGGCCGCTTGACTTTTTGGAAGAAGCCGACGAACGATATTGTTGCTAGATTGTGGGATAGCATGCATTGCTTCTCCTCTCATCAACATGCACTCTGGACCTAGCAGTGTGTCTGTTTCGTTATGGGTTGCTTGCAGTGTGCTTGTTTGTATTCTATGTGCATGTTTGCCTGCATCTCTGTTCTTCAGTGTGCATGTATGCCCTTCACTACCTTGTGTTCTCTGTGTGTGTTTGTTTTATTTTATTTCTTTTTTTCCTTTTTTCCTTTTGGCATAAAGCATGTTTTATGTCATTTTGTTGTTCGTCGTAATAAATACTGACAGTGGTCCAGTCAACCTCGCTAGCTTTGCAAAAACAGATAGCATGGCTTACTATAAGTACATGTGTAAAGCAAAACTGATTATATCTTGACTAATAGATGAATTCATAGTGCTCCTTTTGATTTACTATTTAATTATGACCAGTTTACATAAGGACTGCTTGTGTCATGGCTGAATTTGCAGACAACCCAACTTGAACTTGCTTGGAAATTGGCGTTTTGGTACTTAAATGGACTGCCCCGGCACATTGACACATCCATAAAGCTATAAAATTTGACTTTGAGCAGTGCTTTTATCTTGGTTCTTTTACGAGACATGTAGTATGTAGAATCTACTTTCTGGATTTAGCCTCAAATACTTCAAAACGAACTATTTTTTGATTAGCTGTCTTCTCTCTAAGAATAAGCTAATGCCATAAAATTGACGGATCACCCAAGGAAAATACTTTGTTTCCATGTTTTAATTTTACGTATCTGTTTGTATACGATTGCATGCATGGATGGATGGATGCATCTAGCGTGTGTATGCATGCATGGATAGATGGTAACTTTACTCACTTCAAGCTTATGCTAAATATTAAAAAATTACAGATAGTTTTTTTTACATTAGTAATTTCACATGTTGTTCCAATATGCAAGGATTGTGGTATGATACTCCGATCCCAAAAAAACTTTTAGTTTATATCATTTACTAAGAGAAGGGCTAATATAGTCAATGGTAGAGCCATATATATTATGGAATTGTTGCAGCTAGAGGGAAGGCGGACAATTCAATTTTTAAAGGGATGTATACATTTTAATTCGTAAATCACTTTATTACTGTGAAACATGTGTTAGTACGTAGTATTGCATTGGATTGATTTTCTGTTTTCTTGGAGGATAAAGTAAATACAAAGTTGGAGGAAATAAGGGAAAGACTCAAACTTATGTAAATAATCTTTTGGTGCTTAAGCAACAACGGTGTATAAATAAAATAATCTTTGTTTAAAGCTTGAGTGCATTAATTTCTGTACTTAGAATATCAGTAACGGATGAATTGAAAAGGGTTGTTGCCAACTTTGTACGTAACTTGATTATAATGCAAGCTCAAATCAATTGCAGTCAATTTTTAGTCTAAAAAATACAAATCAATGCTTTGAAATTTAAGTTGTTGGATGTTTCTTCTTTTATGTCATTAACACGTTAACCAATGCACTGAGTAATAGATTTTGACTACTAATTTATTATATAACATGACTTCATCGTTTAGTCTTTACTAAAAATTAAAGAAAAATATAAGGATCAACCAAAAAACATACAGGCAGATAATACCTTTAGCAACAGGCTTATTGGTTGAACTGGTGTGCGTAGCATGGGATCATACTAGTATAGTATATAACTCAATTATATTAACAAAATTGAGAAACTTCTCATTTACTAATGCATATGGGTTCATCTAGAAATTAAATTAATATTTGATTATTCATCCAGGGGTACAGCTTTGAAGTTAGTAAATATTACAATTTTTTTGTTATTCAAACATTTTGAGAATGGATTGTACTTCTTCTATCTATTTAGACAAATATTTTGCCTCACCCACTTTTGATATATATTGAAACAACTCGCCCTTCATGACACCCGAAAATTTTTCATCTTGCAACATCGCTCGACTTTCGGATACCACGAAAGACAAATTATTGGGGTAAAATTAGAACAAAATACTAAGCTAGGACATTGATAAGATCTCACACTATAATGATAACATATAATATAACAGTAAGCAGAAAACAAAGAATACTGGTCAATACCTACCATTACTGATGAGTGAAGCCAACAATGGACATCTATCGTGATCTAATGATTTCCTTCGAGTGTTCAAGATAAACAGAGTCGGTATCTGAATGTACCATAGACCTCGAGCTACAAATCTCATGTAGATCTCACCATACCCTTATAATGAGTATAATTATGATCTACTTTATCCACTTGAAACCTAGTCCCAATTTGTCTATTATCTATTAAATAATAGTAAAGCGGAAGAATTTCATGCTCTCTTATTAATTCTAAGGATATTATCTTCTCTTCTTAAGTCCCTCTAGATGTTTAATTTTAAAATCATGTTATTTATCATTATTACAATTATTACAACAGGAAATTTTCCTCAAGGACAATTTTTAGGGCTTTTTTTACCGTAAGGACAGCCCGCTAATTATTTTCTCAAAAGGACAAATTATCGTATTTCCTTCCAGCCCACTTTCGCGCGCTTCTTCTTCTTCTTCCTTTCGATCAAATTTTTTCAGTCGCGATCAAAACTCTTTCTCCCAATTATAATATCGATCAACTTCGTTCGTTTAATTCAAATTCGTCCTTCTGAAAATAAAATCGATCACCTTCGTTCGTTTATTTCAATTCCGTCCTTCTGAAAATAATATCGATCAACTTCGTTCGTTTTTTTCAATTCCGTCCTTCTGAAAATTGTACTTCATCGATCATTTTTTTTCTTACGTGCGTTTGTTGATCTCGTTCTTTTCATATTTGTACCGTGATCTCGTTCTTTTTAGGTATGCTTATATTATTCTGTTTTTTGTTGTTTTTCTATTCGATTTAAAAAAGTTTGTCTGTGCTTTCTATTTGTTTTCATTTTTTTGAATGATATGCAGTGTTGTTCTTCTCATTGTTTGTTCGTTCGTCGATGGAAAATTGTGGAAGTAGCAGCAGGTATTTTATTATTATACTCGTTTCTTTATGCAGTGTTGTATTCTAGTTAGCTTTTCATTTAATTTATCTTGCATTTTCTTGCATTAATGTTGGGATGATTGGAAAAGTATCGTTGCTTGAGTTGTATATAAAGTTGTGATATAGTGGAAAACTATTGTACTTTAGGTTCAGTTTCTGGGTATCATTTTTATTCTTTCTTAGTATCATTTTTTTTATTATCAGTAACTAGGTATCAGTTGTGTATACTGTAGGTATCAGTTTTTGTGAAATTGAATGAATAATGTTCTAAATTGAATGTATTTTTACTAACGTTTATTTTTATTTATTTTTTTTGACAGTGGGGATAACAGTCTTCTTTGTCTGTTTGTGTTGAATAATAACACTTTTAGCACTCGATTGTCTATTGATTGCTCTTTGTATGATTTGAAGAATGAGATATGTCGATGTTGGTCTCAATTAACTCCTCTTTCTATTCAGATTTCTTATGTACTTGAGGACAAAGTTATTATGGTTGACACTGATTCTGATATTCAGAGTATAATTTGTTTTCAGTTATACAAGAAAAGTTCTTTCTTTGGTTTTGCTGTTAAGGTTAAGGGTTCTGAATTGGAATATGTTGATGGTGCTTCTATTTCAAGTTCATCCGTTGTTCGTGCTTCTTCATCTTCTACTGTATCTGTCTGTTCAAATGTTGTTGTTAATGGTAAAAGTTATTTAAAAGATATGTTGAGGAGAGGGTCGACATTAAGCATTTCCAATTTTGTTGGTTTTTGTTTTGGAGGAGCTGAACAATTTAGAGAGTTTTTGATGGCATATCAAATTCAAAAGGGGTATGAATTAGTATTTTTAAAGAATTGTGCAACAAGAGTTACTGTGATTTGCTCATCATATAAGGATGGTTGTCTTTTCAAAGTCCATGGTTCCTGTGATTCTGGAGAATTGAAAAGGTTCTTTATGAGAAATTTGGTTTTTGATCATTCTTGTGGGGCTGGTCTTAGACATGTGAATAATCCACATATATCTAGTTCATTTGTTAAATCGATGATTATTGATGAGATCCGCGATTGTCCAAGTAAAAAGCCTAAGGATATTATAGTTGATTTTAAAAGAGAATACAATTTTCAGTTGTCTTATGGTTATGCTTATCATGGAAAACAACTTGCATTGATGGAGTTGCACGGTAATGATGCTTTGTCTTATAACGATTTGAGTTGGTATTTGGAAGCAGTGAAAAAATCTAATCCAGATAGTTATGTTAATATGGATGTTGATCCTTGTAGTAATGAATTTGAAAGGGTGGTTATTGGTTTTGGCGCTTGTTTACTTGGTTTCAAGTCTTATCGTCCTATGATATTCTTAGATGCTACTCACTTGAAGGGACGTCCTGGTGTGTTGATGGGTGCTACTGCAAAAAATGGTGATCAAGGTATGTCTTTGTTTTCAGATTTGAGTTATTTGTATTGAGATCATAATACTTGGCATAATCATTAATATACATTTTTTACCATAATTTGTATTCTGTTGGTATCTGTTTTAAGAAATGTAGTTTATAAGTAGCAAGTTTCTAGTATCAGAATTTTCATTGTATTGAATTGTAAGTTTGTATTTGGTATAATAATTTCATACTGCTAAACAGGAGATTAGTATCAGTTTCGGTATAATCTTAGTATCAGTTTCAAGTATGTTCATATATGGTATCATTTATAGTTATGTAGTATCGAAATTTCCTTTGTATCATAATATATGTCAATTTTTGTTTCTTTGTTGTTTTAGAATGAAGATTACTGTGCATAATGTTGTGGTTATTAATATTTTTTATAATGGTCATATCAGGTTTTAGGTATCAGTTTTGTTACTGTCAGTATCAGTTTTATGAATTGTTTTATATTTATGGTCATAATTACTTTTAGTTTTTTTTACTAATTATTTTTGCATTTGCAGGTTTCTTCCCTTTAGCTATGAGTGTAGTTTCTGTAGAAAATGTGGATAACTGGACATGGTTTTTGAACCATTTAAAACAAATGCTTCAAGAAGAGCGTACTTTAGTTTTTATGTCAGATCGCCACCAAGGTTTGCTTTCAGGTGTTCGTGATGTTTTTCCTTCAGATTATCACAGTTATTGCTATTTGCATATGGAACAAAATCTTCTTTCAGCAGTGAAAGCCAAAAATGCAAATGTGTCTATTGTTGATCTATTCAAAATGTGTTCTAGAGCTTCAAATCTATATGAATTTGAAGGAGCATATTCTAAGTTTTGTCAAATTGGTGGTGTTGCTGGTGTTAATTTTTTAAAGGATAAGCCATTTGATAAGTGGGTGGATTTATTTTTTCCAGGGAAACGTTATGGCGAATATAGTTCCAATGTTGCAGAAAGTTTTAATAGTTGGATTTTAAATGAACGAACATTGCCTATTACTTTGTGTTTAGATGGTATTCGTGTTAAGATTATGGAACAAATGTCTAGAAGAAGAGAAGAATGTCGTTTGTGGAGAACAAGTCTATGTCCTTCTATGGAGTTACGCTTAGATAAGTTGATTGAAGAAAGATTTGGATGGGATGTATATAAATCTTCTGATTTTGCTTATGAAGTGAAATCTCCAAACTCTCATTGTGTTGATTTGAAGGAGCGGGTTTGTAGTTGCAACCAATGGAAAATTACGGGATTTCCTTGTGCTCATGCTATAAAGTGTATGAACAAGTCTAAGTTGTCTGTATATGATTTTGTCGAGAAGTATTTCACTGTTGATGCTTATCGATGTTCTTATGCCAATGCTATAAATCCTATTCCAAATTATGATAGGCCTATTGTTGATGGTAGCATTCAAGATGTTATCAAGCCACCAAAGGAGAAACGTGGTGCTGGTAGACCATCAATCAAGCGCAAAGGAGGATTTTCATATTTTCAAAACAAGCAAAATAGATGTGGAGAGTGCAAGCAGTTTGGTCATAATAAACGGAATTGTCAAGCTTCAAAGAGGATTTGATTTTACATTTTGAATTTGTTTAGATTAATAAGTGGTTGTGTGACTTATTTTGATTGTTTACTGTAATTGAACCTTGTTATTAATTTGTGTTCAGTATAGCATATTATCAACTTGATTTTAATTTCAGCTATGTAGTATAAATGATAGTATCAGTTTTAGTATTAGTTATATGTTTTTACAGTATCAGTTTTGGTGTTTATTTATTTATTTATTTCAAACATTTGTTTTGATATTTGTTGCATACTGTTAATTTCAGTTGTTTAGTATCATGTTACGCATTCTGTTGGTATAAATTATGGTATCATTTTTTCTTTGTGTGATATCAGTTTTGTTTAATTATGTATATTTTAGTTATTTATAATAAAGTAGATATTATAGTATATGGGATATGATAATCATTGTGTAATTGATTGAAGAAGATGATTGAATTGATATATGCTTTCTTTTGGGCGGAGATAATGTTTGTTTGATTGGATATAAGGACTTTAGTATCAGTTTTGGTTAGTTTTTAGTATCAGTTTCGTGTATTATAATACATTCTATAACAGACATTAGTACTAATTAATAATTATAATGATATCTTGTGTTAGCAAAAACTGACACTGATGTTAATTGTTGTTTCATAGAGTATGTTGAGTGTCAGTTTGAGCAAAACTGATACTAGTAGTTATTAAAACCGATACCCAATTACTGTTTGCTATTGATATATGATATGAAATCTTATAATATTATTATACAACTGGTAGTTGAATCATAAAACTGATAATATTATGTAGGATCAATAGTTGCATGATAGAACATTCACTGTATAATCTTATTATAATACAAACTTCAGGTTAAGAAATGAAAATCAATTACAGCAAATCATTCCACCAGATCATCATTGTTTTTACAAGTAAGATCAACATTGTTTTAAGAACAGAACATCATCAGAAATATGTTCATAGTTTGTACAACAAATTGTACTAATATAAAGCATTGATTGTACCAACATTAAAACAGAAATTAAATTCAACTACATATAACAAAATATCTAAAATGTACATCAGTTCATGTTAAAATATTAGCACTTTTTGCAAGTTGTTTGATTTGTTCATTTATCTTTCTTCTTCCAAACTTGACATGAATTTGGCTAAGCTCCAGCAGTGCTCTTTGTCAGTTAATATCTGATGTGCAATTCTTGCTCTTGATTTCAGCATTTGTTCAGGGGCTATTTTGAGTGGTATTTGACTTATGTTCATTGATATGATGAATATCATCACGTATATACCACAGTCAAGCCTGTTTAAAAGAATATTAGCAATATCAGTTTTGTCAGTTTAAGTGTCAGTAGGTATCATTTTGAACAACATAAACAACTTACGTGTCTGATCCTTGTTGTGCACATGGTATCTGATGCATTTCATTTGCCTTCACCTGCTTATCTTGTATGTTTTTCTTTTTCCAAAGTTCTTTCAGCATTTCTTCAATTTTATTTCTCTATTGAAGACAAAACAATACAAAGTTAGTTAATGTTCAATTTGTTTTATTAAATTATTTTCTATCCTAACAAAAATATATCATACCAATATCATTGCCTGCTTTAGACTGGGGTTGTTTCTTTCATTAGAATTCCTTCTTGGACGTCTAGAATCTAGATGACTCCATTCCATTGTTGGGTATGTCAAAGTTACTACTGTCCAATGGAATTCACAATGCAATGGAAAATATATAGCATCTGTGTATTCATCATCCACAATTTGTTCAAGGAAAGGCAGCACTAAAGATTTTATAATTCCATGTATATTGAAAACTATAGCTTGCTGTTAAATAAAAAAAATAAGTTAGAATTCAATATATATTTAGCATTTATCATATTACTGTATATTACAGTTTTATTTACCGTCATTATTGTTGTGAATGCATAGTTGTGCTCTTTCAGCCCACATTTAGATAAATACCAGTCAATTATCTACATTAACAACAAGAAAATGTAATTTTTTGTTACTGGTGAAGCAATATTCAATGATTATTAGTATCTTTTGTTTAAATAGTGGTAAAATATATTACAAATTACAAGAATAATTAAGCATGAAATATGATGAAACAACTTCTGGGTATCATTTTTGCCCTGACTTAGTATCATTTTTGTACATGCTGTTAAATCAATTGCTACTAGAAAACAAAAGTATGAATTTATATCAACTGCCACTAGGAATTAGTTTTGCACTATTTTGGTATTTATTTTGTCATACATGATAGTTAATACATAATTCAACTAATAGACCACCACTTTGTAATAAATAGTAATTAGGTATCATTTTTGGCTATAAATAGGTATCGGTTTTGGTACAAATAGCAGTGGACATAGCTATTACACATTATTTTTTGTAATTATTTTTATTGGTAGCAGTATTATTAAACAAAAAAAAAGTTTGTACCGATCCATGTGTGGCATTTTCTTCAAGAAGTTCTTGTAGTACTTTTTTTGTTATTGTACATCCTCCTCTAATTGTGTCATTATCTGTCCATGCTATATCTCTGTTTTAAGAAAATAAGTTACATATCAATTATACAATGTTATTTTAACCAGCAAAATTAGTATATATTTTTGTATACTTACTCTTTTGATGATGTCATAGCAAAGAAAGTTTTGATTGTATTTTGTTGTTCTATATTCAAGTATGCCAAAGTTTTGCTGCAGTGTCCTAGTCCTACATTTGAAAGTGTTGGCTCTATTACTTGAATTGGCATTGGGATTGACTCTTCTGCACTTTCTTTTTCATCATTTTCTTCCAGTTTTTCATCATTTTCATTTGCTTCAGGTTTTTGTTTTTTTGCTGTTTTTTTCCTTCTCTGACCATATTCAAAGCTGAGGCTTTCTCTTTTTTTCCTTGCTCTTTCTTTTATTCTTTTCACATAAGAAGATGGCTTATGAACTATTTGTTTCCTTTTCCGACCAGAAGGTTTTGCTTGTTTGTTTTCTTTGTCCTTTTCTGTTATTCCCTCTTGCAACTGTTGTGTGATATTGAGATTGAAAGATGGAGGTGTTAGGTCTTGTACTACATCACTGTATTGTGCAACTTTGCTCTCTTTATTGGTATCTTCTTCCAATTTTTGAACCTCTTTTATATCTTTTTTCATTGTTTTATCTTCATTTGTTTCCAACACTGTTTCATTTGTTTTGTTCAACACTGTTTCAGTTGTTTGATGAACTTGTTCTGTATTAGTGTCAGTAGTTGTGTCTTCAACTTCTTCTACATTTTTTTCAGTTGAGAATCTGTATTAACAATAAGAAGCTGTCAGTTTTTGTTATTGGTGAATGAATATAATATTATTAGTATCAATAATGTTAATAGTGGCGGTTTATGGGTATCATTTTTGCATAGATATCAGTTTTTCAAACACAAAGTAAGTATCAGTTTTTCATACATATAGGTATCAGTTTTGATTTATTTCATAGTGAAAATTGTTTGTAAATTAACCAACCATCAGTTATAATCAAACAACTGATGCATATAAATTGTGCATTATTTTGGTATTAGTTCTCTACTAAATGATGATGAACATAAATAGTTCAATTTACAATATTTATATACATAGGTATCAGTTTTTAATACATTTAGGTATCAGTTTACTTTAACTTATACTCAGAATTATTGATAATATTTATAATATAAGCAAGCATTAATTTGAATCAAACAGTGTTATTTTCAATAGTAAAAAATCATGTACCTGTCCATTTGTGTTATTTTTGCTTGACACTCTGGATTTTCTTCTTCAATAGTTTCCGCTGTGAATGTTTTTTCTTCATTTTGGGCTTCTATATTTAAACATTCATCTTCATTTATTTTATTTGCTGTATTAACTTTTTCCACATGAGGCTCAGCATTTTTGTCTTCCTTCTCTTCTTCATTGCTTTCAGTTGTGGATTTCTTTTCTCTGTTTTCCATTTGTGTTTCTACATGTGCATGTTCCTTTAGAATGTTGTCAGGTTCATCTTCCATATGCTTACTCTCTAGTTCAACTGCTGAATTTTTCTTTCCACTTTCTTCTATTCTTGATTTGAGTTCTTTCAATTTCAAATTTTCTTTTTCAACCTTTATCCTCAACTTCTTTTCTTTTTCTAATTGCTTCTTTGTCTTCTTACCTTCTTCTTCCAAATCTTTAATGTGTGTTTGCAAAACATTAAGGCTTACAAAATCTTCAAAAGATCGAGCACTTTGTTCTGCTTCTTCAATTTTTCTTTTTTTCCTTTGGTTTTCTTTTCTTTTTTCACTTGATTCTTCTTTTATCGATCCTGTTTGGAGTAGCTTCTATTCATGTGGAAGAATATTGCTTATTTCTTTCACCTGTGTAATTGAAATAGTAATTTATTTTAAAATTTAAAGCTACAAAATGAAACTGATACTAATCAGAAGTTAAAGTGATACTACAAAGAGACATATGTGATACTATGTAGAGACAAATAATTATTCTAAGTGTTGAAACTGATACTACAGAAAGTGAGAACATAAAATGTACACTGATAAATACTACTGTAAGTAAGAATTAACTTTAACTTACATTGCCAACTTTTATATCCTTCAACAATTGTTTCACAACAATGTCTTTAAGTTTTCTTACATCCCATCGTGCAAATCTGGGTAAATCTTCAGCAAGTTGCTTTCTTGGTTGAATAAGGTTCATTTTCTCACAGATGCAGTACTATAAAAATTTAAAGATATAATTAGATAAGAATGTTGAATATAACATTTTTTTTAAAATTAATAATATTTTGCATAACACATCTTACCAATGGAAGCATTGAACATCCAGACATGTTTCTTGGCTTAGAGATAAACTTCTTGACAAATTTACTAAAAATTTTCTCTATTGTTTGTGGCCATGAGACACTTTGCATTGTTTCACTGTCAACCAAATATGGTAGAATTCCCCATCTCAGCTTTTGTTGGTTGTTGGGAAAGAAAAATGTCAATAGTATTTGCATTACTATCAACAAAGGGAGATCTTCTTCATTTTCTTTTTTCCTTTTTGATATTTCTTGTTTTATTCTTCTTTCCACAACATTTCTTGTTATGTAAGTATTTGTGCCAAAGTTTCTAGTTGCAAAGTCTTTGCAGTCTGGTGGAATGGTTCTGCTCGTCAATTTTTTTGTCGGTTCTATGTTTATTCCTTTTAATGGCAGACCGAACAATAAGCTTATATCTCTGGCAGTTACCTTCATTTTGTCTTCTCCTAAGATGAAGGTATCAGTTTCCATACAGTAGCAGTTGTATAAAGCATCCAAGTTTTGTTGATGCTTTTTGCACTCTTTCATTGTTATTTTTTCTTCATAGATGACTTTGAAGAAGTTGTAAAATGGTGTCTTCTTTAAGATGTCAACTTGCTTTTTGGTCAATCCATTTTTTTCTTTGACCAGTTTTAATATCTTGAAGATAGCTTGTAAGCTACATCTATAAGCAGTTTCTGGCTTAACATGTTCCGATTTTGCTATCTGTTTTGTTGTTTGTTCTGATGTTGCATGCATGCTTTTATGACATGGATTGACAAAATCATCATCGTCCTATTTCATGAAAATGTGTCATTAAGTTGTTAGTGAAACAAACAGCATTGAAACAAAACAATATATAACATGATATACCAGTTTCAGTTTCTACAAACATGAGATAAAACATGGTATTTTTATTTAACTAAAATTTGCTATCATTTTTGCTAAATGTAGGTATCAATGTTTTAATAATTCTGGTTGAAATACTTCTAAAATTGGTACATAATAACTTCAAAAGAAACATACTGCATGTATAATTTTTAGCTTATATTTGTGTTATTTTTGTTCCAAATTACAATGACAGTAATTTGTATAATTAAAAGTACAAAGTTTACAACAGATAAAGTGAGTATCATGTTTATAAGTTGTATGCATCAGTTTGGTTCTAACAAACAGTATACCAATTTTAAGATATGATGTCCATAAAAACAGACAGTAGGTATCAGTTTTTCATTCCATTGATATCAATTTTATATTTGTGATAGTGGGTATTGTTTTATGTATATACCTATATCAGTTTTGTTATAAAGTATATAATATTTTCTAAAAAAATTATGAAGTTTTGTCTTCAGTTAAACAAACAATAGGTTCATTTTTTGAAATATAGGTATCAGTTTGTTATATAGTGGGTATCATTTTTTGAATTATAGGTATCACTTTATTGAAAAATTACAACATTGTCAAATGAACTAAAACATTTTATACAGTGGGTACCATTTTGTAAGAATTTAGTTTCAGTTGTACTAGAAAAAAGATGGTTAAATAATTTGTAAACTAAAATGAGAAAACACACAATTAGACTATAGGTATCACTATTGCAGTATGTTGGTATCAGTTTTTATTTGTATGCTTACTTTAATTTTCCTAAACACAAAGTATCACATTAATTCTAACAGATGTTTGGTATCATATTTTCAATATATTAGTATCAATTTTGTAACAAATAGCAACGAAATCTATTTTTAAACCAACTAATCTTTGACTTCTACCAAACAAACTATAACTATCACTTTTTGAACATGAAAATCTTTATTAGTGATATGGCTTGTACATTTACCGTGTTCGCTTGTTCGTCTTCAGATTCCTCAACAGCTATTTGCTTTGCCTTATTTGTTTCTACTTTTTCCTGTTATACATATTAACAATATTAAAATACATCTAAAGATTAAATAGTATCAGTTTTATAACTGAATGGTATTAATTGCCTTTTGAAGTTGCTGCTGAATTATTTTCTCATTTTTTTTCTTCGATCTTAATTCTCTTTTTTGCATTTGTTGTCCAGTTGATTTGTCACTAAGTGTTTTTTCCTGCATGGTTTCTTCATTCTTCTGTAAAATAAGTTCAATAGTATCATAATCAATGTACAATGGATTTGTTATGCTACATTTAATAATATCATTTACCTTTTCTTCTGTTCTGTTTTGTTCATGTTTCCTTTTTGTTCTTCTTTCCTTCTATTGCTGTATATCTTCTTCTATTAACCTTTTTGGTAGTTTTAATTTTGTTGATTTCTGCTGCGTCTCAACTGCTAGGTTTTCAATTTCTTCTCGATTCTTAGATTTAGCTTCTTTGTTTCCAGATTCAAGCTGATGATCAAAATGATGCGCTAGGATATTAGGTTTTTGTCGAATATCATATTGAGGGGATAAGGTATCAGATTCGTTCTCAAACTCTGTTTGTTCTTTAATTTCTGACGAATGCGATTGAGATGGAGGTAGCGATCTTTCTGTGGTTTCGTTCGCCATTTTTCCTTAATTTTAATTTTGTATCGTGAAGATGAGTGTGGATTTCAAAATTGCACTGGAAGACGAATGAACGGAATGGCAATATGTTTTGATGCGCGACTGGGCTTTGGGCCTGTCCTTTGGAAGAAATTTTTTTCTGCCGGTCCTTATGAATAATTTTTTTAAATAATTTGTCCTTTAAAAAAAATTCCCCTTATTACAATGCTTCTATTGGTTCTCTCTTCTGTCACTTTACATTTATATGCTATTTAATAATTTTGTATAATTATTTATAGATTTCTCACTGGTTTTCTTCAATTATTTTACATTTAAGTCCTTAACTTAAAACTAATTATGCGATCTAAAACTTAAACTTTGTAAATAAATACATCTAAAAAATATCCATTAGTTGATTTAATCAATTCTTTAAAAATAGTGACAATGCAATGTGTATATTATGTTCAAATATTGACAAAAATGGCAAAACTAATTTTTCATTCAAGTCCGTAAGTTTAAATTTTCATAATTATATAAATTACAATGTTTTACTAATTTTCTCCCCTATCGTTTTACATTTAAATACCAACACTTAATAGTTATTATGGTTATTTATGGATTTCTTATAAGGTCTCTTATAATATTTTACATTCAGGTCTATATATTTGAAGTTATTAAGTGATCCTAAGTTTAAACATTCTAAATAAATCCAATTAAAAATAATTATAAATTGATCTAATAAATTATAAAATAAAGGCAATTCAATGTGTATATCGCATTCCTATTTGGAAAATGGTAAAACTATATTTTCATTTAAGTCCATATGATTTAAAATTTTCATAATTATATACAAAATTATCATCATTTCTCTTATTTTATTCTACTTTCAAGTTTATAAAATTTCTTTACTTCTAAAATATGTATTTTAATACAGAGAAATATACACATATTTCTTTCATTCTAAAATTGTATTTCATTACAAACAAATATATGCACAATTCTTTTTTCCTAAATTTGGTATATCATTGTAAAATTCTTTTTTCCTAAAATTGGTATATTATTGTAAATATAACATTTTTACTTATCAAAATTTATACGTTAAGTGAATTTTTTGCCATCATTAAAATTATTTTTATTAAAAATGACATTGCACATTAATAGTAACGGTTCATTGTTTGTATTTTATAATGCTGAAAAATAATTAAATTTCCAATTAGAATCATTTTATATTAAAAAATTTACATTTTAACTATTTATATTCGTAATTTACATTAATTTATGGACAAAAATTATACCACACTTTGATTAGGAATATCTTTCTTTTGTATTTTATTATTTTTTAGAGGTAAATGTTAAATATTTCTCGAAACTTTTTATTAGAGATTGAAATCATTGAGCTACGAAACAATGGATTAAAAGCTATTTTTTGGTACGATTAAAATGACAATGTGATTTGACATTTTAGATTTTATTTTCAATTAATATTTCTTCTAATAGTTAAATAAATATTTCGTTTATCAATTTGTTAGTATCGTATACTTATTTGTGAAAAATATGTGCTAGAAGAACTTTAAATGCATAAAAATATATTGATCCGATAATAATACACTTCCATTTTTACGTATTTTCACGGATTTCTGAGTGATATTTAAAATCTAATCTAAATATATTAAATCTTAACGTTAATTTCAAATATATGTACACGAATATTTACATACAAAATTTTATAAAAATATTAATTTTAAAATTAATTAAGAATACCAATTTTCATTTATTTGGATAAAAAATTGAATCCTAAAAATAGTAAATTAATTCTTAACTCATTTTTATCAGCAAAAGTGATAATTTAATTTATATTCAAATATAAAAATATGTAAATCTCATAACAAAAATCATACATTTAGAAATATAGTAAGTTCAGTTTGAACTGGTTTATCCTATCAAATTCATCATATACTGCATAATAAATTATCTTCTTCAAAAATATTTATAACATTATTTTTTTAAACATACCATGTGCAATGGATGGATTATACCTTAGTTTACATTGGAAAGCAGAAACCCTTCAATTACGTGTCAAGCTCTTAGGCCTTTCGATTTCTATTAAAATTGTTTTTTCTCGGTTTCATTTTCTACCCGTTTTCTTTCCCTAAAAACTCTACTTCTAATCTCCTTAAAAGGGAAAATCACCATCGGCTCTGACTAATTTTCAATATTATGTGTAAGCGTCCGTAGTTCGTGCGTTGGGATCTACATCGTCATAATTGTTGAAGGATACAAATATAGCTGGATCCTTCCTCATTACGATTTTCTCTATCGAGTTTGATTTTCCCGATTGTGAAGGTTGGGGTTAAGATCCAACATTCAGAAAAAGACTACGTACGCAATAGAGAATTCAAGTAGAGAGATCGATTTAAAAAGCTAGTTCATTTTCTCAAACCCTAGTCTTTTTTAGAATATATTTTTACTATGCAGTAAGTAACATGTCAGTAACTTTGGTACATTTTTATGTTTGGATTTCAGTTATTGTGGCTAAATTTTTGTTTTGATGTCTTCATTGAAATCGTTGGTGTTATTGCTGATGAGCACTCATAATGTTTTCAAATCAACCAGTAGCTTCGTATAAATTACTGTAAGAATTAGACATAGGACATGGCGAAAATTTCAAGTACGTCCAAGTTTATGGACTTAAATATGATAGGGCATATAAGAACATGGTAACACAAGCGATAAAGCAACTACAAACCTACAACCATTCACAAATGATGCAATAGTTAAATTTTTATTGAATTTTATGTTAAATATATATAATAGAAAAAAACAAGCACCATTGTCCCAGTGGTTAAGTGATTCGACTTTGGTGCTAGATGACACAAGTTTGAAACTTGCGTAGCGTGATTCGAACATATATTGACATGTGATATGTTGTCCCAATGATATGTTTTATCTAAGTACCATTTCAAAAAAATAGAAAAGGATTACTATATGCAGCTTAAATAATAACTGGTTTTTGTGCTAAAATATAATAACTGCTTTACTGAAGTAAAGGAAGACCAATTAACTATTTTTTGTTATCAAATTTAGTCAGTTAGTATTTTTTCTCCAGTATCATCCACATGTCACAACTAAACCATTGCCTTAATATCGAAAAGTTATGCAACTGATTGAATGCAAAAATGTTTTTATTTTATTTTTGATTTCATAATAATATAATAGAGTTGATGTTGTTGCTTATATACAGAGTTTTGCAGAATAATAAGTTATTAGGCTTGGCCCAGAATGATGCACTAACCGACATCCCATACACCTGCTTACAACTGCATATTACGTAAGAGAAAATACGTACTTATATCATTATCGACTCTTCTAGTATCCTCAGTTTATACTAGGGTTTCCGCCGCCTCTGAAATAAAATTGATTTCTTTGTCAATCTTTGATCTTTAGACAAATTAACATGTAATTCTTTAGAAATTGCTTGTTGATGGTAAGCTTGAAGCTATCGGGGAGATCTTTCATGCAACTGAGTTGAGAGGAAGGATTTACATTAAGTAAATCTGAGGTTAATTAGTAGGTTTAACATTTGTTGTTGAATCTTCTGTCGAATTTTTTTCTCATATCCTTCTGGAGATCATAGCTTATCTTTATCATCAAGCAATTCAGTAAGTAGTGTTCATAACATTGCTTGTTGGATTTAGTCTTGATAAAAAGGAAGAGAGCGTATCATTTGGTTGAGTTGAGAGCACTGCAAGAAGCAGATCTGACTTTGTTGTGGAGTTGAGGTTGAGTTTTTGTATCATTAATAATCTTGTTGTCGATCATGTTGACTTTGAGCTCAAGTTTCAAGCAAAGGAAGCTGCTGGCTGGAAGTGCTTTGGTAAGGATATCACCTTTTTGGTATGTAGATGGTAAGTGATTCATGGCTAGCTTTCCTTGGAGCACTTGTTCTCTAACAAAATATAAATCAAGTTCCATATGCTTTGTTCTAGAATGTAAAATAGGATTGACTGTTAGAGAAACGGTACTTAAATTGTCATACCAAATTGTTGCCTTGCTGTTGATGTTAATTTTTAATTTACCGAGTAAAGATTCTATCCATATTATCTCAGCAGTGGCACTTGCTACGCTTTTGAATTCCGCTTCAATGCTTGATCTTGAAATGGTTGACTGTTTTTTTGAACACCAAGATATATGATTTTGTCCTAAGAAAATGCAGTATCCACTTGTTGATCTTCGATCATCAAGATCTATAGCTCAGTCATCATCTACAGAAATAGATAAATTTAAATTAGAATGATTTTTTTAAAATTAAACCATGATTTATAGTTCATTACAAATATCTTAAAATTCTTTTTACAGCTTTCCAATGATCATCATAAGGGTTTTGCATAAATTGACTGACTTTTTTTACACTATATGCAATCTCTGGTCTGGTAATGGTCACATACTGTAGAGCACCTACAGTACTCTTATATTCCTTGACATTTGGAATAGGTGCACATTTGTTTTTGACAGATGAAGGTTACTTATCATAGGTGTGGGCAAGCTATTAGCTTGATCCATTTTTGTTCTGAGAAGAATTTCAGTAATATATTTTTTCTGACTTAAGAAGATTGTTGAATTTGATCTCTGAACTTCAATGCCAAGGAAGAAGTTCTGGTCACCCAAGTCTTTGATAGAGAATTTTTTATTTAATTGAACAATAAGATGTTTGATTTCTTCATTACCATTCCCTGTTACAATAAGTCATCTACATAAACAAGAATGTAAATAACAGTTGCATTATGAAATATAATAAATAAAGAATTATCAAACTTTGTGAATTTGTAACCCAGTTTGATCAGAGTTGTTTTCAATATTTCAAACTAGATTCCAGGGGCCTGTTTAAGACCATAAATAGCCTTGTTCAATTTGCACACAAGTCCTGTATCTTCAGTCTTCTTAAATCCAGGTGGTTGCTCCATGAAAACCTCTTCCTCCAGTATCCCATTTAAAAAAGCATTGTTAACATCTACCCGTTTTATACTCCATCCTTTATGAATAACAACTGTGAGTATAATTCTTATAGATGTTGGTTTAACTACTGGAGAAAAAGTTTCATTAAAGTCAAATCCTTCTGGTTAAGAGAATCCTTTTGCAACAAGTCTTGCTTTATACTTTGATATAGCTCCTTCAACATTTTTCTTCAGTTTATATGTCCATTTGCAACCAATGACATTTTTATGTCTGGGAAAAGGAACTAGATCCTATGTTTTGTTTATCATGAGAGCATTGTATTCTTCATTCATATCTCTTATCCAGTTTCCACTTTGATTTGCATGGTGATAAGTAGCTGGCTCTTCAGTATCAAGGTCGGTAATATACACTTTAGGTTTGAAAATTCCACTTTTTGACCTAGTAATCATATGATGACCAGCATTAGTAGTTTGTTGACTTGATGAATTATTTTCATTTTCAAGTTGAATATTGGTAGAAGATCTGTCTCTATGATTTTGAATTGATTTAGACTGTGAGTCTGAGTGACATTCTGGCAAGTGAGTAGGACTTTCAAAGGTATCAACTGAATCATGACCTGATCCTGACTATGATGAGGTGTGTTGAGATTCTATACGATTTTGAGGAGATTCCTGATGTCTTGGAAAGATTCTCTTGGTTTAAAGGTAGGAAAATTTGGTATTATAATTTTTTTGAGATGTCTTGATGCTAGAGTCACTGAAAGGAAATACATGTTCATTGAATATAGCGTGTTTAGAAATGAATTTCATTCCTTTATTATCTTTGCACTTGTAATCTTTTATGTTGGTTGGATATCCAAGAAATGTACATGGAGCAGATCTATAGCTTAACTTGTGAGAATTATACAACCTTAAGCAGGGAAAACACTGGCAACCAAAGACTTTCAAACTATGATGGTCAGGTGACTTATCAAATAACACTTCAATTGGACTTTCTTGTAGAATCCTTGTAGATAGTCTGTTGGTCAGGTGTACAGCAGTGGAAAATGCATCTGGCCGAAATTTCAAAGATAATGAGGCTTGAGCTAACAGTGTAAGTCTTGTTTTCACTATATGTTGGTGCTTTTTCTCAATAAATCCATTCTGTTCAGATGTGTAGGGACAAGTAATTTTGTGACTGATACCCTTTTTCTGAAAAAATTCCTTGAGTGTTATGAACTCTCTCCCTCCATCTATTTGTATAGCTTTAATTTTATGATTGGTCGATTTTTATGCATGAGCTATAAACTGTATAACTACATGAAGAGTCTCAGATTTTGATTTTAAAAAATAGATCAAAACAAATCTAGAATTTGCATCTATCAAAGAGATATAATATTTGCATTCATATTCAGTGTCAACGGGAGCAAGATCCCATAGGTCAGTGGCCACAAGTTTAAGAGGTTTTAAATATATAATTTCAGAGATTTGAAAACTAATCTTGTGACTCTTACCTGAAATGACAATAGGTACATATGTAGGGGATACATACATTATCAAAAGTGATTTTATTTCTTTTCAATATTTTCTTTACAATGTCAATACTGGGATGTCCCAATTTACAGTTCCACAAGTCAAAAATACTCTTAATCAATTCATTTTGAGTAGATCCAAGAAGATTACAACAGTTTTCAACGTTATCAGAATTCTTGGAGTCAACAAAAACAAAGTTGTAAAGTCCCTTGATTGCATTACCCTGATAAAGAATTTTCTTAGCTAAAATATCTTTAACAAGGCAGTAATTGAGATTGAATTCAAAAAATACATTATCATCTTTAGCAAATTGTGACACACTTATCAAGTTTTTCTTTATTTGAGGAACCCTCAATAAATTGTTGAGATAAAGTTGCCTCTCACCTTGTATAAGTGAATTACCAGTATGTGTTATTTCAGTGGACACACCATTACCCATTTGAATACACTATTTATCTCTATACTCTTTGTTTCCAAGATTTAAATTGCTAAGATTGTTTGTCACATGATTAGTTGCTCCAGAATCCGGGTACCAATTTCCTCATGGAAATGATCAATCTTGTCATTATCATTATGCTAGCAGTGTTACTCCTTGCATTTCCTAACTGATTTCTTTGTTCTTGTTGCATACTGGTCAGATTGGCACTTGGGTTGAAGTTTCTTTGACTACCAGAAGTATTTTTTTGCCCAGGTATGTAGTTTAAATCAGGTATGAAATAACATTTGTTAGCAGCATGTCCATATCTCTCACATATCTAACATCTAAGTCTACTGCCATTGTTGTTCCATCTGCCACTCCTTCCTCTTCCTTTGTTACTCAGACCACCCCCTTTGAAAATTGTTGAATGCATTTCTTCTGTCTTGATTACTTCCTTTGTTATTATTAGCAATATAATTGACAGAAAAGTCAGAAGTCACTGGCTTCTTTTGCTCAATTCTTCCTTCAAGTGCATGGAGAATAGAATGAACATATTGAAGAGATGGAGTGTTGTCTCTTAAAAGATAACTGCTACAACAGATTCATATTCATCATCAAGTCCATTTAGGATAGACAAAACTTGCTGCGTCTGATACAGTGTGACCAGCAGCAGCAAGTTGATCACATAATGACTTGACTTTAGTCAAATATTTTCTCATTGCCATTATTTCTTTCTTTACATTTTGCAATTGTCTCTTGTAGGACATGATTATAGCCGTTGACTAGGCACTGTTGACCAAATTTCATGTGCATTCTTTCACCCTATTAATTGAGGCAATAGACTTGAACTGATAGAAGATAGTAGCCAAGAACTCAACAAATTATCTTGTGTATTATATATGATGAAATCGCTGTTTTTAATATTCTTTCCTTTATGGTCTATAGTGAATTGTTCTGATATGAATTTGGTACCAAGAAGATAATCTTATTTCCTGGTTTTGTGGAGATATCAAAATTTATGATAGATTTTTAGTGACTTGCTGCTGTGTTGAGGTGGAATTTGGAGACAAGGAGGAAACATTATTCGCAATGTCACCTTCGGCCATGGTGATAACAAGATTGCAAGAGACTTAGAAAAAATAAACTATAAGCAATTCTTGAAATAGAGCAAGAAAGATAATCAAGATACTCAGGTATGATTCTAAAATATCTTGATAAAAGTAAAAACAAATGATTCTAAAAGCTGCTGGAGATATTCTCTAGAGAATTCTTAATGAAGAACAGCTAATCAGTGTGTTGATAAAATGATCAAGAATTTCTGACTTTCTTGATTCAGTGACAGAACAACGAACAAATTATGAGGATGACCAAGAAAATGGAATGATATATTGATTATTTTCTTGGTAATTTTTGATGATAAATTTTCAACAGTCAGAGTTTGAGAAGCAGCCAGAAATTAAATTTTCTTAGCGAGGTCTGATGATTTATGATGATTAATGAATAACAAACTCTTAATCAATTAGATAATAGATAGAAAAAACTTAGAGCAATCAAGAAAACCAAGTGATGAAATAGGTCTGATGGTTTTCTCGATATGGTTCAATGATGTATTCAATGAATTAAGTAGAGAAATCAATTAGAAATATGAAGTAAAGAAGCAAAAGAAAACTTCCTCTATGATGATGAGAAGATTGAATCTGAGAGGAGAAAGATAGCGCCAAAAATTGTCGTTAGACTTTTTGTATGCTTTGATACCATATCGAAAAGTTATGCAACTGATTGAATGCAAAAATGTTTTTATTATTTCCCATTTCATAATAATATGGAAATCTTACCAATATAGGCTTATTTTAAAAAGTAATAACAAATTTAGCGCAGTTTTAAAAATAATTACAGAAATAGACCACTTATTTTTCTGGTCTATTTAGTTGGCGATTTTCCAAAAATCGCCAACAGGCAATTATCGAAAAATCGCCCGAAGGAAATATCATATTTCCTAGTTGGCGACTTTTAGAAAATCGCCAACGAAGGAAAGCTTTTTTCTTTGGGCAATTTTGAAAAATCTCCCAAAAGACTGCTATAAAACCAACCAACACCCTGCCTTCTTCTTGACTCTTAACTTTACCAAACTCATCACCAAATTCATGAACCTTCTCAAACCCTACTTCTACATAGAAAACCCAAAAAAGTTCGATTCTCGCAAGATATAATCAAAGCTTCTCAACAACTAGGTGTAATCTTCGGTACAAGGTAATGTTTATCGATTTATAATTTGTTTATATTAACTAAAATCCTAATTCGGAGCTGTTGTTTACTCTAATCAATGTTGATGTACTCGCAGTTGAACTAGACATGGATGATTGGGAGATAAACGACGAGACAATGTCGAAATGTTATAATGATTTTGAAGCTCAAAGGGACATTACGCATCTAAGTGATGTAAGATTTTTTCGGAAATGCAATTTGAGACGATACAGCAATAGTTCCATTCGGGAACATCATCTCTCAATACTCGGAACATCATCTCTTAACACTCGCTTACGCGAAGTTGTAGCGAACCAAAAACCAGGCAAGCAAATTTCCATTGACGGTAAAATACTAAGTCCTGGTAATCCTGTAGATCCTATGCTACCATTCTGTGTATTTCTAGTATGCCAATGTGGCGATGAATGCATTGTTATCATAGCCAAAACTAATGTCGGACGAAGATTTTACGGTTGTGCTTCATACGAAGATCACATGATGAATCCTGGAGAAGTGGGGTGCTGCAATTTTATGAAGTGGATCGATCCTCCATTGTGTGCTCGAGGAGTTGAATATGCCCTCAAAATGCAAGATGAAGTTAGGCGTTTCAAAAAGTTAGTTGAAGAAATGAATATAAAATGTTGGTAGAGAAGAAAATGTCATCTTTAGCTTATGTTCGCAATGGATACGTTAGACAAACTATTTCTGATCAAGAACCCTGTGTTGGGTAGTTTATTTATTTTAGTGTAATTGATGGATATTTTCATGTTTTGTAGAATGTATGTTATTAGTTTTGTGTTATTAGTTATGTATGTTATTAGTTCTCTGTAGTTGATGGATATTCTCATGTTTCGTAGAATGTATGTTTGATTTTCTTTGAAATTGATGTTCATATCCATGTAATTGTCGTCGTATGAATTTTCATGGTCTCATAGAGTTGTTTGGAGGAACCTATAGAGCATGCATGCTAGAGTAGTTCCCATATAGTTGTAGGATGTATTGGTGCAAGTAAATATGTTTGCGATTTTTCAAAAATCACCCACTGTTTTGCCGGTAACAAAACAAACAGCCGAGCCCTCTACTCACTCTTAAAACATTCAAGCTAACTAAAAAAAAACCATTTTAGGTATCGGCTCTCTCCCCCACTCCCTCAAAAAATTTCAATTTTCAATGCTTTTTAATCAAATTCGAAGCTCATTCGGACCATGGCTTCTACATCCGGAATAGTGGAGGATATTGGTAATGCACTCATCTCCAATTTCATGATTTAGGGCATTTTTAGGGTTTTCTGGATTTCATATTTTTGCAAGATTTTGTGAAAGCTATATGTTGTAGATTGCATTAGGGTTTTTTTGCACGTGTATGTTCATTCAATTGCGTATAACTTAGTATAGATTGAAGAAAATTAAATTTATGATAATTAAGGGTTGAATACATTAATCATTGTGTTGTAGATTACATCGAGGTGGAGCCCGGTCCAGTAGACCCAAGCGTGTTGTACTTACAGCCTAGACAACGCACGTCTAGTGAAGCGTATATGATGGTAATTTCCTATGATTTTCATTTCACAAATTGTGTAAATATTAATATATGTACATGTATTGTTAAACAGAGCGAAGGAGCAGATTTCACCATCGATCACTCAATTTCTCTCAAGAAAGTCACTTTACATCATCCTAGAGTATTAGAGGAGATTGCTCGAGCGGGCTTTTCGACAGTACTGCGGTTAGGCTATCTCCAGTTAGATCATCATCTGGTCATAGCTCTTGTCGATAGATGGAGACCGAAGACATCTACATTCCAGCTTCCTGTCGGAGAGATGACGATCACATAAGGGGATGTGGCCGTGCTTTTAGGTTTTCCTATAGAAAGTAATTCAATGACCGGTGAGGACCATCATGATTATATTCAGTTGTGCATGGATTTGCTCGATATTATTCCTCCTCCGCAACAAGTTAGGGGTAACGACATGGTAGAAGTGAAATGGTTTAGACACGCTTTAGCTGATATATACCGACCGATGTTATAGAGGTTCAGATCCAGCAACGGGCTCGAGCCATTATTCTACACCTTATTACATCCCCTTTGATGTGCGATCATTCAAAAAATCGCGTGGACTTGAAATGGCTACCATATTTAGCCGATCTCAATCAGTGCACCCATTACTCATGGAGTAGTGCTGTTTTAACGTACACCTATATGGAGCTCTCCAATCTCCCTCTTATGCCGATTAAGCTTATAGGTGGGTGTTTGACACTTGTTCAGGTTTGCGTATACTTTAGCTTGCTACTTCTATGCTAGATCATTTTTTAATATGTTTTAAGTTGCTAAATTGTTTTTCCCTATAGATTTGGTCATGGACATATCTACCTGTCGGACGGATCCAAGTTTGAAATGTTGTCGTCGATAACACACACCCTCTTGGATCTCGGTATAACTTCTTTTCCTTTGAAAATTAATTTTCTAATTCGAAATTTGTTTATGCTAAAATATTGTTTCTTCGCCTGTTGACAGATGGATTGGTCCAAAAAAGACCTCTCAGCCCCCCCGACGGAATGTACGCTTTTACCGCAACGAGCTAGATGTTCTAGACCTAGCTGTGTTGACCTGGACTCCATACACGCAAGATGTATTGGAGGGTCTTCCGCCTATATATACAGCCGCTAGATATCTTTGGACTGTCAGGCTTCCACTCATTTGCACTACTCGTTCTGCACACCACCTATCCGATCGGTAATGCGCCAGTTTGCAATGGCGCAGCATATTCCAGAAAACACTCCAGTTTATACTGGCAAGTATCAGAAAGGGGAAATTGCAAATGCTATAGAGATATGGAATAATCGCCATTTGTTTACCAATTTGAGAGAGAGCCGATCAACCCTCTAGAGACATATATGAGGTGGTATTGGCACATCACACGTAGATATGTTCTTCAGGCGTCTGTACAGGCTGTTCCCCGCCATCCATACACCCCCATGCCCCTCTTGAGAGAAACGTTGTAAGTATACTCAACCTCATTAATTTAAATACATTTTGAAATAAAAATAACTACTTCTCTTTGCGTTCTATAGGCTAATGGCATTTACAAGGCGTTGGAAACCGCCGAAAGGCTCGAACAACATCTAGAGCACGATGCATAGTCGGAGGGGATGTGCATGAACATCAAAAAAATTCTACGCGTAGTCTTGGGAAGGAATAAATTAGACAGGCCGAGACGTCCTTCCCCCTCTAACCTCCACCTCCAGCAGACATACCTCCACCTCACGGGGGGCCACCCCCGCTCCTACTTACTTATAGTGGGCGACACAAAAGAGGTGAAAGAACTTCATTCGAAGAAGGACCTTCGATGTCACAACACCCAGAAGATTTCACTAATGGACCTTCTCAACCGCCATGTACATTTGATCCTTCCACCAAGATCGAGGAAGAAGAGTACATGTCCCAACAGCCGGAACTTCGTCGTCGTCGTACGCCTATGAAACTTCATCGCTTGCGTAGATGATACGTGCATTATATTGGATATGGCTATGTACTTTTAAGTGTGTTGTGTATGGTATGATTGTGTTATTATCTTAGACGTGGACATGCATTTGATATTTTATTATGTACATTGGAATGTGAATTAAAGATGTTATTGTGTGGCTTTCATGAACAACTTGTGTGCGATGTATTGGAATGTGAAATAAAGATGTTATTGTATGGTATGGACATGCATTTGATATTTGTGTGTGATGTGGCTTTCATGAACAACTTGCTGCCAACTGTTAGCAGCAGGTTGGTACTGGCAATTTTCCAAAAATCGCCAGTTGGCAATTTTTGGAAAATCGCCCTTATCTTGCTGCTGTTACCAGACAGCATCAAGTTGTTTCATATAACACACACAAACCATAGACCTGTAATAAATAGCATTCGACAAATTGTCCAACAATAGCAACAACATGACTTGTAAAGCAAAAATGCAAAACACAAAGGCACATTAACCGTTTTTGAATTACACAAATGCTAATCAGAAAGTAGAGTTTAATCACATAGAAGTTAAATTATACAAACACATCTACACAGCAGTAGTACATCCCTTACGATTATGGCCTAGCACACTGCATTTGCTATAGCTGTTTGATTTGGACGACTGGCCCTCATCCATCACACCTTTGATCCTTGTAGACCATGGCCTCCCCGGTTGCCATCTCACAACCGACGGCAATATATGAGGACCGCTATATGCGCCCCAACATCTCCTATCACGCACGGGATGAAACTCGGGCTTCTAAGCCGCTTTGTAGCTATCAATGGAGTACCAGCTTGGCGCTAAGTCATGGTGTGCTCTATTAGCCCTACCTGTTTGCACCGAACAAGCTACCATTACATGAGAACATGGTATCTTCTGTAGTATCAGAATGTTTCATGTGCCCGAGCAGTTGTTGCTATCGATTATAACTTTGTATTCATCACCAAAGTAGTGAATTACCTGCCATTCAGTTTGGCTAAATCGTACTAGTTTGCAGCGACGCGCTTCACTAGCCCTTTCTGCTATTTTGGCTTCCTACTTTGGAGTCAAGCGTGTCGCTAGTTCATCTGCAATTTGTCGACGCGTGTTGACATATTCAACTGAGTGATAAAATGTTCGTGCAACCAAAGCCTTTATGGGTAACGATCTAGTTCCATTCAATACACCGTTAAAACTTTCAGAAGCATTAGTTGTCATTACATGAAAACGTCCTCCATCGTCTTTGCACAAAGCCCAGTTTTCTTCAAAATTTCCCAGACTCCGCTCAATCCTCTCATGCGCAAGCCTGCTTGTTGCTTTGATCTCTTCTCTAATTTTCATGTACTCAACTACCTCGGACGCGCATGCTACTGAATAAAATAATTATGTCAATCTCTTATCTCTGAATCCTACTGCTTGGAAGTTAGCTTTTATATGCCTTGCACAATAACGATGTTTGTGCGGTTGTCACCATTTTCCATGTAAAGCTTTTGGAATTCCTATCATCCTATCGGATATGAAAGTAATACAATGACCGCGTACACTATGAATTCTAGCATGCAAGAAAAAAACCAACTGCAAGAATCACATGACTCCAATTCAACTACTGCGTATGCCATAGGAAAAAGACAATCATCTGCATCTACCGCGGTTGCAACAAGTAATGTTCCTTTGTATTTACCATACAAGTGTGTCTCGTCAATAAATAAAAAAGGCCGACAATGCACAAAACCTGTAATGCAAGGTCCAAATTCCCAAAAAGCACGATCGAACACTCCCACTTCATTATGTGTCACATAACCTATAGAGCTGGGGTTCGTTCTTTTTATCTCATCTAAGAACTATGGTAAAGTCGAGTATGATTCTGCCCAATCACCATAAATTCTTTCTATTGCTTTGCTTAATGCTCACCATGCTTTCATGTAACTTATGTTAATGAACAACTGATCATGCACAAGCACTTGAACTATACCATCTGAAATATCCAAATCGGCTTTGGCAAAAGACATGATTTTTGTCATAAGAAATTTCAAAGTTGCTTGCTTATCGTTGGAATTAACTATTGGGTTGACACAAATGTGTTCGTTTGGATACTTCCGAATTTCCCACAATCCCAACTCGGATTTTTTCGAAACAATGGCATGTATTCTCTAAGGACAATTACCTTCAACGTTGCATATAGCAGTGTATTGTGTTTTGTTTGACTTTATTGGCTTGTATGAAACAACATGTAGAATTGACCATTCCGTTAGTTGTTGAAGAAACTTTTCATTTGTCTCAAAAACCATTCTAACACTAAAAACACCTTGAACGCAAGCGGTTGAAAATCGTTCGTCGGAAAATTAAAGATTAGCAACAACAAATCTTGCCAACATTTGAGCGGTGCAAAGATCATTATCCAAAGGCACTTCCATCTTTGGTTCATCACTATTTGCATCACTGTCATCTACTGTAGGGAAGTCATAATTAACCGGCTCGTTGTTAACTTGCATTCTTTGTATCCAAGAGTCTTCATTATCATTCATAGAAGCAACGACCATGCTATCTACATGAGATTCTTCACCCACGACTTCATTCCCACCAACGTCCATATCATTGTCAAAATTTGCATACGGAGAATGGGTGGATGGTCCAGCACTCCACTCTGCACCAGAATCAACTGTCATGTACCTGATTGAAATATAGAAGTCAACTAACAGACAATACATACCAAATGAGACGATAAATATAGCCCAATCTGTAAACATACCTTTGACTCATATCAAATAGTTCGGATGCATAGGATACATTGACTGCGACAAATTATTATTAACATGTTCATCGCTTTCGTCCTGCTGAATGCCTTGCTATTGGAAGCTATTAAAATTATAGTAAAGCATAAGAAAAATTAACAACATAATAGTACATCTACCAATTCATCCAATTTTTTACCTTGCACTCGTATTTGCATCCGTAGGTGGATTGCAATAAAAGTTGCTTTGTTGCATAAATGGCTGCGAGTTTTCGTACAACATAAACCTGTACTGCATAGACGGAGGACAGTATCTTCCATCAATATCCAATTCCAGTACTCACAACAGGAGATGCCACCTGTTGTTCTTGTTGTTGCTTTGAAACTTTCCCGACATATAACTCAATAGATTTTGCAACAACAGAAAATATTACTTCTACATCATCATCGCCCGTTGATGCTATTTCTTTAGAACCCGAGTCCGTAAGCCCGTTGACCACTAGTTCAATTTCAAATTCTTCTTTATTAATCTTCGTCGTTTTGTACACATCTTATTTTAATTCCGTCAGTTTGCAACCGTTTTGCACTCTTCCTGGTTTACAAATACCACCAACATATTTACCATTTCTTTGATCATCGACAATTAGTTCGCCGTCATAGAAGCAAAGCATAGGAATCATATTTCTCGCCATTCTACAGATCAATATAAAAATCGTTTAGTATGTACGCATTAAACCAATTTTTTACCTTAATATAACCTATTACTAAGTTCATCAAACTTCGGAAATTACACAAAAAAAACTAGGGTTTATTGATTTTACCTTCAACTAGATGAAATTTGCTAAGCAACATCGACTGGATCTATAGATTTAGTACTAAACCAAGGTTTTAAAGAGTATAAATATTGATTTCAGAATAGAGCTGCCATTAGAGATCTTCTTTTCAGTTTTATGGTAAAGGTGGAAGTGAGAGAGGAAGGTAGGTTGCTGGTTGGCTTAATTAGGCTTTTGGGAGATTTTTCAAAAATCACCCAAAGAAAAAAGCATTCCTACATTGGCGATTTTCTAAAAGTCGCCAACTAGGAAATATGCTATTTTCTTTTAGCGATTTTTCTAAAACCGCCTGTTGGTGATTTTTGGAAAATCGCCAACTAAATAGACCAGAAAAAAATGGTGTATTTCTGTAATTATTTTTAAAACCGGGCTAATTTTGTTATTACTTTCTAAAACAAGCCTATATTGGTAAAATTTCCTAATAGTATAGTAGAGCTTATGCTGCTGCTTATATATAGAGTTTTGTAGAATAATAAGTTATTGGGCTTGGCCTAGAATGATGCACTAACCCGAATTCTATACACCCGCTTACAACTGCATATTACATAAGAGATAATATGTACTTATATCATTCTCGACTCTTGTAATACTTAGCAAAACATTTGATACTATCATAAGAAACACATGTTTTATTTTTACAACATATAGGGTAATCAAAAATTATGTTTTGTTTACTATGATAACATCAAGGTTGAGTAAAGAAATATTTTGGTTTTTATACACAACGTTATTATTTTTTATTATGCACCATTTCAATCATCACAATGAATGAGTAATTTTTTTCAATTTCTTTTAACCAGATCAAAAGATTAATTTCATAATGGGTTAAGGTTGTATAATTAAAAAGAACTTTAATCGTTAGACACCCTTGATCATATGCATATGAAATTTGTCTATGATCGATACATATGCTTAGAATTTAGGTATCACAGGTCACTAGAGTGTACAAATTTAGGTATATTTTCTGCGAGTTCTTACTTTGTAATCCAATATTTTACTTTAGATTTTTTTAGAATTGGTATCTATGTGAAACTGGCTTTATTAATTGCATTTATCGCCTCGAGCGCTGATCTCCTCGATAGGCTTCATCAATATGAAAAACATGTTTGATATGGTTTTATTTTGTTAATTGCATATTTATGCATTTTATGCTTTTTCCATCTTCATTTGTTTTTGATTTTACATAATAATGTAATCTTTCTTCATTTGTTTGCTAACTACAAGGAGTTGCATGTTGAGTGAGCATTACAGAATCCATGCAACAGTTGCAAGTAATTGGCATGAAAGTGATCTGAATGGCCTATTTGACATTCGACTTAGAAAGATCAACGAGTAGAAGAGACATGTTCTCAATATTTTTTGGATAAATATCCACTTTCATTATTTTTTATCCATACCCAAATAAATCACATGTTGTCAAAATATCTGAATGTGGCCTGTCTTTGGCTTATCAAAGCTCTTTTTCAATTTTTGGCTCATTCTAAGCTGTATTATTTTTGCCAAATTATATAAATATTATAGCTTTGTCATTCGAATGATTGTATAATAGTGATGTATAAATATATGTCCTACGAAAATCAATGTAATACTTCTCTTTCAATTAATTTTGATTCGTATAAATAAATAGCTAGAAATTGAGAAGTTGAACAGACTACTGATCATAAGAACGTCTCCAACTATTGGTTAAATATCCAAAATTTGCATATCTGCACTCAAAAGCTGCTCCAACAGAGGTTGATAGTGTGGAAAGTGGAGGGAAAAGTGTGGGGATATCGGATATGTTGAGGCGTCTGTTAAACAAGCGCCACTATTGAGGCGCCTGTTGAACAGGCGCCTAGCTCCTAGACACCTGTTAACCTTTACTCCCCCATCCCCACCGGCCACCCCAACGGCTATGTGCAACGGCCATATTCCACCCAACCCCTCTATTCCACCTTCAAATACAACCCCCTTCATCTTCTTACCTTCACAACCAATTTCCTTTAACAATCCTAATTTTCTACTCTCACTTATCACAACTGAACATGTATTCCGATTTCGACGTTGATGCTGCAAGGTGCAGTTTTCAAGACTATGATTTACAAGACGTTACGGTTCCGATTGGCGGAGAGGTAACTAATGCAAGTTGGAGCGCTGCGAAAGACTATGATCTTTGCTACATTTACTGTGCACTCCCAGTCGATCCTATTCGAGGCGCCAATCAAAGTGGTGAGACTTTTTGGGGAAAAATTACTAAATGGTACAATCGAAAGAACATCGATCGAAAAAGAACGTTATCTTCAATCAAAGGTCGTTATGGAAAAATCAATCATCAAACACAAACATTCGATTCTCAAAATTTTAAGCTAAAGCAAACGAATCCTAGTGGATTTGGAAATGAAACACATTTGGTAAGATTTAATATAATTTTATTGTTCTAATTTTTATCACAGTTCTCTAATTATACTAGTGTTTTTTATTACAGATAATGGCCGCAAACAAGTTGTTCAAACAAATCTATAAACCTGATAGTAACAAGCACCACATTTTTATCAGTTCATGCATGTTTATGACATGTTTGTTGAGCATGCTAAATGGAAATCATCGCTTCAGAAAACTGTTCAAGAAGTCCAATCAAACAGTGGTCGTGGTAAAACGCTTAGAGTTAGAGAAAGCTCTAGTCCTAGAGAATCACTAGGAAGCTATGGTTTAGGATCAAAAAAAGACCTAACCTCTATAGAAGATCATTTTGTTAGGCCACAGGGAGCAAAAGAAGCCGAAAAGAACCAGTCTACTGGAGCGGATCAGGCAGAAATTAAAATACTCCTACTTGAATCTAAAGATAGATATAACCGTGCAATGGAGACTCGAGCAATTCAACACCAAGAAAAGTTGTCAAGAATGGATCAACTTCTTGCTGAATATCGGCAAAGAGATGAGATGCAATAATGTTCATGGATACGTCGTACATGTCTGTAGAACAACTGGAGTATACAGAGCATAGAAGGAGAGAAATTATGAGACGTAGACTTAAAGAGGGTCATTAACTTTTTCTGTGTTTCTAGAACCTATGTATCTTTGAATTACCATTAATAGTATTGTATTATGAATGTAAGCAATTATTAATATAAGTACTTTCATTGAAATTGCATTACATTGAGAAAAGATTATAACAACATTATATTAATTAAACATAAACAGATTACAATAACAATAATAAGTAACAACAACATAAACAACAGTAGTAAAAGTAACAACAGAAATATAGTTTCACTGATTTCCAAAAAAGTTCCAAAGATGATCTATGAGATCATTTTGTAGTCTTCGATGTAGTTGAACACTACGGTAGGACATTTGGCTTTCTACGTGAAACTCTAGTTCTAGTGTGCTTCCAATCATTTTGTTGCGCCAAATAGGCGGTGGTGTTGGAGCACCCTCGTAAAAGTAATCTTCTTCCATGTCTCTTTCATCCGCTATAATCATATTATGTAAAATAACACAAGTGTACATTATTTTGGTCATTTTAACTGGTGACCAAAGTCTACATGGATTACTGACTATGGCAAATCTAGATTGAAGAACCCTAAATGCTCTTTCAACGTCCTTCCTCTGGCCCTTTTGCACCGCTGCAAACTTTGATTGTTTATTGTTTTGTGGATTAGGAATTGTCTTGACAATGGTACTCCATTAGGATATATACCATCAACAAGATAATATCCATGATCGTACGTGTTACCTCCTAAAGTAAAAGTACAAGAGTTGATCTACCATTTGCTAAATCATTGAACAACGTAGATCGTTCAACTATGTTAAGATCATTGTTCGAACCCTGCATTCCAAAAAATGCATGCCATATCCATAAGTCATACGATGCTACGGCTTCAAGAATAACCATGGACCTACGAGACTTACCCTGATAAGCTTCGGCATACACCTTTGGATAATTCTTCCACTCCCAGTGCATGCAGCCTATACTGCCTAACATTCTAGGCCAACCTCTACTACCATGCTTATTCAATAACATTGCTATATCTGCCTCATTCGGTCTATGTATGTATTGATCACCGTAAATGCCCACGATAGCTTGACAGAAATGCTCCAAACACTCTAATACCGTGCTTTCCGCCACTTTCAAATTTTCATCAAGCACGTCTGTCGGTCCTGCATATGCAAGCATTCTTAGTGCAGCTGTCATTTTATGAATTCTAGTCAATCCCATTATACGAGATGCATTGGATTTGAAGAAAAAATATTTGTCATGTTGCTTGATACATTGTAGGATTCTAAGAAACAGAGGTCGCCGCATGCAGAATCTTCTCCTAAAATCAGCACTTGTGTAAGTAGGATTTGGAACAAAGTACACTACAATGAAAAAGACCTTTTGATGCGTTTTAAAAATGTTGTTGTATTCATTCGCAGTGTTTCGAAGAACGCTGTGTAATATCATGCTGCAATAGAGTCTGGAGATACCGCAGCGTTTCCATAAATGTTGCTAAAAAAAGGGGTATGAAGCTTTTGGAAAACGCTGCTATAAATTATTTATGCAGCGTTTCTGAAACATTGCCAACTCATTTAACAGCGTTTTATAGAATGTAGGCTAACACCAAGCTTCAATAGGACCAGTCCTATAATGGCATTTATGAAACGCGCAAAAGGAAATATCGCAACATATTAGATAATAGTTTCAATAGTTGCAGCGTTTTCATTATGCCGCGGATTGTTTCTCTTCAACATATTGCAGCACTTTCATAACGCTGCTTTATATTAATAATATTATATATTTAATAACTACAACAACAGTTTTAAAACAGTTATAATAGCAATGAAAATGTATTTAAAAACAAAATGCTTAATTCAAAAAACACCAATACATATAATCTGATAATATAAGCAGTTATAAAGATTAAACATAATCAAAGCTACATTAATTTCATACACAAAAAAATCTAGTCATATACAATATTTCATGAGTAATGTTTTAAGAAAAAAATGTTAGCAACATAATTTAATAAAAAGAGCTTGCTAAAATAGCAAATAAACCGGAAAGTCCAAGCCCGTCTTCTTCAAGAGTCCAATATGCTTACAAGGAAAAAATGCAATTAGAAAGCGGTAGAAGAGAGCAAATATGGATTTATTTAGCATCAAATATAGCAAGTTCAAATTCAAGTTAATTTGATATAGATGCTTGCAATACTATTCTATTTCATCTCATTATTTTTTGATGATTCTTATCAAAATTTAGAAGGAACTAAAAATCTTGTTGTTAGCAGTCAAATATAGAATTGCTTATCATTTTTAGCAGGTAAATCTTATTATGTATTTCAAATAATTATTGGCTTTACCAGTAGTAGCCATAGCAACCAAACACATGGAACGAATTCTACAATGAAGATTATTAATTGGAGAAGAAGACAAGGGACCACTGTACGGTGAAAACGACCTATAATTTTCTATAGATTACAAAATAATTAAAATTTAACCACTCATATCCAATTCCAATCATACCTGTCTTATATTTGAAAGATATATTGGGCGTAAATTTTGAATTTAATTTATTATCCCTCATCTGTACAAGAAGGTTACTTATTTTTATCTTTTCTAATAAATTAATTTTAGCTTTGACTACCCAGTCCTAATTTTAACAGTCCTTGTATTTAAAAAAACTATTGTTAGACATAAACTATTTTTTTGAACATTATTTAGTTTTCGGCGAGGGGATTCAATGCCAACACATCTTCACGGACAATCGAGAGAGATACCACTGCCTCATAGAAGATATTATTAATGCACGGGTATGATATATGTTTTCTTTGCAGCCAATAAATATATGTATATTATGAATTATGATTATAACCATAAACAAACTTGAAATTCTAGCATGGTGAATTCCATATTAACAATTGCACACAGATTCACATCTTTTACTTGTTTGAAAGGCATGCTGTCCTAACGAACATAAGTCTGGTTGAATTTGGTACTCGTGCATGGAATGTATTCGACCAAATCACAGTCTTGAATACAGTAAATTGCGTTAAAAATTTAAGTAAAGAGAAATATACATAATGGGTGTTTTGACCAAATCGCAGCCTCATTATTTGATTTTAATAATTCAGGAGAGCTGAAGCAATTAGTGTCAATAGTGACAGGATTAAAACTAAGAGAGCGAAGACTATTGTTCAAAGGAAAAGAAAGAGAAGATTAAGACCATTTGTCAAATTCAAACAGAGTGGTGTATGATTATCACTCTGTATTATGGATAAACATTGTTGTCCACATACCTATGTCATATTATGAGAAAATACCATAGAGATATTTCTCGCATTCATTTTATTCAAATCCTCTTCGTCAACAACAACAACCATTGAATCAATTGCCCAGCTCAGTAGCGCAAACTGCGTACTAGGGAGCGACTTAACGAGTTTATAATAGTCTTCTTCTGTTTCGCTATATAGAACTTGTCCAGGTGAAAGGCTATCAATTAAACCTTCAGGTTATTCTCTGAACCATGCCTATTTATCAAAATGTACTTCACAATGTTGAACTTTGAAAACTGGAATATATAAATGCATAATGAATTTCATACCTTTATCTGGGCTGCTAAGCAATACACATTAATGTCCTCAGGTATGATTCCTTTGTTTAACTGATTTCTTTGATCTTTTTCTTCGCTGTTTTCTAGGGTTATTCTAAATAGTCCTTCTTCCTGTTGTGCATTTTTACAGTACATTTAGATATATTTGTATAAACCGTCCATGTATAAGTTGCAAGATGAACTGAGTTGTACCTTAAGACGTCCTTGTGAGTACAATATTTCTTGCATAAGCAACAAAATAGTTGGCATGTTGTTTCCATTCAAATCATAGCTACATTGCATCGATTCAGATGAATCACCAAACACGCTTACATTGCACCAAATTGTCATAGTCAAATACAGTTATTAGATAGTGGGTGATATTTAATGTCTTTAAATAAGTACTTTTTATATTTCATTTTGTCCATTGGAGTAAAATGGAGCATAATACTGGATTTAGATGGCACTTCTCAAAATGGATACCTTGCACTTGGAGAAGGACATGGAATTTTAACTTGGAACTCTACGGGCAGTCCAAGGAAGCTGTTTCTTCTAACATCTATGGTTGTAAATTTTATTGTATTCACTGAATGCTAAATATTATGGTGTTCTCCATTTAATGTGTATTTGCTTTATAACCCAACACAACAACAAAATAAGAAACTTCTAATAAACATAGGAATCAAATAAAATTTGTAATACCTGATCAGACAGTTAGTGGAAAGGTAAACAAACTGGCAACACCATCATTCGCATTGAGCCCTGGTGTTGAAGTGCCAAAATACTCAATCAAGTACCATCACTACGTCATAAATGGCCTACTGCAACACAAAAAAAATGTTGGCTCAGGCCCGAAAAATGTTGCCATAGGTCTATGGCAACACTTTTAGGGTGATGCAATTTTTGCCGTTGCCTTAGACCTCAAAGGCAACATTTTGACTATCTAAGGCAACATAAGTAATATTGTTGCAATAGAACCCTATTTGGGTCTATGGCAACACCCATAGGTATCTGTAGCAACATTCCAAAATGTTGTTATAGATATGAACTTTTTGAATTTGTGGGGCCCACAATGTAGAGCATATTTGATTTTTTAATAAAAATAAATATTTATTTAATAAAATGCTATTACACAGAATTTGATATTTAAACAGTAATTTATTTAAATAAATATTTTATTTCAACATTTGAAATTATACAAATTCCTGACTCCACTATTTTACAATACAATGATATATAACACTGATATTCACATATACAGATATTCCTCACTACATCACTCAGTTCACTCATTACATATGCAGTTTCAATTTATACATACACCGACACTGACAAATATATGCCGAGCCGAAGGCGAGCCGAGAAGCGGGTCCGGGCGCAGCGCCGGCGGGGGTCCGGGGCACCGCCCGATTCATCCGATTTCGGAAGATCGAGCCTTCTTTGAAATGACGTAAAATGATGCACAAATGAAGACTGAGCTTAATTCCTATCCTCCATCTCCTCGCCTAAATCTGCTTGAATCCCCTACGGCCAAACACCAAAACTCTACTGCAAACTCTTCAATTTCCAATCACCACATTAGCTTCTCTCCGTAACCAATACACAACAGCACTCTACCATTGTCAAACTCCAAACTCCGTCTACATCTCTCTGCCAACATTCAGGCATCACACTGCCAACTAAAACTCCTCTGCATCACCAACTTCCACCATCACTTCCATAACTTACCAAACCAACCAACCAACCTTCAACCAATACAACTACATCCAGATTCAATGGTGAACCAACCAACCAGATTATGAACTTGCGATGGACTTGCGATGGAGGCACAGGGCATCCAGAAGCAGTACATACCCAGCCAGATTCTGAAACATTAACAAGTGTTAAAGGAGCATTTGCACAAACATATGGGGGGCATACTATCTTATTGAAATTACCAGTACCAAGTGAAGCAACCGCAATCATAGGGGAAAGTATGAAGAGATCAGCCTTGGATCTGCTCTGAACTTGCGATGGAAAGTACGAAGTGAACCAAAATCTCGAGGCAGCAGCCTGGGATCTGCTCTGAACTTTGTTTGGCTTCGGGTTTTGGTGTCGTGACAGGGCTCTGGTTGGAGCTAGATGGTCGCGATGGTTAGGGGGTAGCTGGGAGGAGGCGAATGGGAGGAGGCGAATGGGAGGAGGCGACTGGGAGGAGGCGACTGGGAGGAGGCGACTGGGAGGAGGCGATTGGGAGGAGGCGAATGGGAGGAGGCGACTGGGAGGAGGCGACTGGGAGGAGGCGACTGGGAGGAGGCGAATGGGAGGAGGCGACTGGGACGAGGCGACTGGGAGGAGGCGACTGGGAGGAGGCGACTGGGAGGAGGCGACTGGGACGAGGCGACTGGGACGAGGCGACTGGGAGGAGGCGACTGGGACGAGGCGATTGGGACGAGGCGAATGGGAGGAGGCGAATGGGAGCGACTGGGAGGAGGCGAATTGGAGGAGACGAATTGAAATGAAAACCAAAAGGGGATCTGAACTAATTTAGGCGGGAAAACGAAATTTTGGGCCAAATTGCAGTGGTGATCCAATTTAACAACCAAATTAAACGTAGATCGTTGGATCGTATTCACGCGGATTGCTAATTTTATTAATTTTTTAATCTGAATACATCTATTGCAACACTATATAAAAATGTTGCATCGTGTTACACTTGTTTAGCTAGAGCAACACATTTTTATGGCTAAGGTAACACCAAAAATGCAACGTTGCAGTAGGACCAAAATTTTATAGCTGTCGCAACATTTTAGCTGGCAACACCTTGCAAAAGTGTTGCAGAAGGTCATTTATGGCGTAGTGCATTTAGGTAGAAAATTATTTTTCAAACTCCCGTTTGAAAGCTTAATAGTTTTCACTAAAAAAACTAAATCAATGAGGCAATAAACTATTAAAAAATGCTTAGGAACCATAATAACCAAAGCCATTTATAAACAGTACCAATTAGAGAGAGATTACATGTAAATTTTAATTTTAATCGGTATTTAAAATTACACACACATAAATACTCTATTTAATATTATTTGAAATGAACTAAGACAGGGATTTACGCAAATTTATGTTACAAGGAACATATAAATACTCTAGATATATTTTGATTGTACTACAATCAACAAACTTCTCAAAGATATAAAACTTGTTGATTCTTGCATAAATTTAGTTAATTTTATAAAACTTGGTTAACTTGATTAAGATTTTATAATTTATTATTATTATTATTATTATTATAAATTAAGTCAATTTTTATAAAACTTAGTTAACATGGTTATTAATTTTATTATTATTATTATTAAGTTAGTTAATCATCATCATCATCATTATTATAAACTTGTTGAATTTTATAAAACTTAGTTAATTTAGTTGAATTTTTACAAATACTTAGTTACTTTTTATAAACTTGTTTAATTTTTATAAATCTTAGTTAATTTTTATAAAATTTAATTAACTTAGTTAATTTGTTATTACTATTATAAATTTAATTAAATTTATAAAACTTAGATTAACTTTGTTAATGTTTTATAATTTATTATTATTATTATTATTATTATTATCAACTTAGTTAATCATCATCATCGTCATCATTATTATAAACTTGTAAATTTTTACAAACTTAGTTAACTTATTTATATTTTAGTTCATAGTTATAAACTTATTTAATTTTTATAAATCATAGTTTATTTTTATTAAATTCAGTTAACATAATTAATTTATTATTATTACTACTACTACTACTATAAACTTACTAACCTAGTTAATTTATTATTAACATTTATAAAACTTTGTTAACTTCGTTAAATTATCATCATTATTATTATAAATTAAGTTAATTTTTATAAAACTTCGTTAACTGGGTTAATATTTTATAATTTATTATTATTATTATTGCTATAAACTTAGTTAACCATTACTAGTATTAATATTAATATTAATATTAATATTAATATTAATATTAATATTATTATTATTATTATATACTTTGTTAGTTTTTATTAGTTGATTTTCATAGATTTATTTAATTTTTATAAATCTTAGTTAATTTCTAAAAATAATAATTAACTTAGTTAATTTATTATTATTGTTGTTGTTGTTATATTATTAGTATAAACTTAATTAGTTTTTATATAACATAGTTAACTTATTATTGTTTTTTATAGAGCTTAGTTAGCTTAGTTAAATTATTATTGTTATTATTGCATAAATTTAGTTAATTTTTATAAAACCTGGTTAACTTGATTAACGTTTTATAATTTATTATTATTATTATTATAATAAAGTAAGTTGATTTTTATAAAACTTAGTTAACTTGGTTATTAATTTTATTATTACTATTATTAAGTTTGTTAACATCATCATCATCACTATTATAAACTTGTTGATTTTTACAAAACTTAATTAACTTAGTTGAACTTTTATAATACTTAGTTAATTTTTATAAACTCATTTAATTTTTATAATATTTAGTGGATGTACACTCTCACATTAATGGCTATTAATGTTTTATACTAAAATACATTGGTAAAATATTAACTTAACTTTAAAATAATAACAAAATAAAAGTTTACAAGTCAAAATTGTTATAGATTGTAAATATATTTGACAATTAAAAAAGGATGATTGATTAGATTATCGTGCTGTTTTTCAATCAGTTTGGGTAGTCGAAATTGTTCTTAGGTGACGGTTCCTAATTAATAGTGTCTATGATTTATGACTTAGGTGGATGATATATGTTCTTTGACAAAGGTTCCAAAACCATTTTATTGTTTGTTGGCTTTACTATATAGCAAACACTAACAGAGAATTGTCATTCGATATAGATAGTGTGGATTGTTGATCTTTTCGAACACCTACAAATATATCCAACTTATTCATCAGATATTTGCTGAGACATGACAGCTATTACATTATCCATTAGCATTAATAATTTTTATATTTGTTTTTTGTTTTTTTTCTTTTATTTGCCGAGGAGTTTGCTGGGTTCCAGCAATTTAGAAAATACTGGTATTTAAGCTATAAACCTGTGTAACAATATGCTGCATAGCCCAGTTAGAGTCAAATTCCTCTGCAAGCCTCTTCGGATTATTAGCAGCCGACTCACGAATTGCAAAAACCTGAAAATATTTACAAACGTAGATTTATGTGGAATCATGGATTGCCAGCTAAAAAATCAAAGTTACCATATTACAAAAACTAATAATTCACCAGACTTATAAACTTGAACTAATAAATAAAAGGAGACTATAAACTCTTTTGTCCATTGATATTAAATGATATCATTACACTTTTAATTTATTTATCTAATTCCATATGTGTGTGTAAAAATAAATAAAAGATTATGGAGAGCTTGGAACATGCAACAGAGAGAGGAGCAATAATAATTGCAGAATATTTAGGAGAAGTTATAACATGTGATGCTTATCACATGACAGATCTAAGACCAGATGGACTTGGTGTTTCTGATTGCATAAAAAAGAGTTTGGATTTTAAGCATCAATACTAGTAAAGAATGGAAAAAAAAAGATTGTCAAGCATTTGAAACTGAGTTGCAGCTGAAACTGAGTTCCAGAAACTCAGTTGCAAACCCAATTGAGTAGCTTGCTAAGTTGCGAGTATCAGAGTTAAAGCAACTTTGTTGCAAAAATTGAGTTTTAACAAAGTCGTAACTTGGTCAGTTGCAAATAAGTTCCAACTAAAAGCTTAGTTTGATGAGTCGATTTATATGAAATTTGAATGTTTTTTACATATTGTTTGTGACGACCCGTCTCCTCGACCTTCGGAAAACGACAATAATACATCCACGTTGTTCACGTGCCATAAATCCAAGTGCCGGGGAGGCAGATTATCAGGGGTGTAAAAGAAAGCAAAGATAGAAGATAACATAATAATAGAATCTCACATCGCATTCAACATTTTAGTTATACATAATGATCAGAGTCAAAAACAAATCCAGCGGGATAGTTATATCTGTCTATCCGTACATATGCTGGAAAAATACATACTACATAACACAGCGGAAAATGGGTAGATATCTACATAAGGTACTTCAGCTTCATAGCTCCAAAAGTCTTCTACAAAATGCTCCCCAACACACTCCGAAATGCTCCTAAGGGATCCGGACTACACGGCTGCCCGAAAAATAGGGCACCCAGAGTTTAAAGGAAAAAAAACAAACTCCGGGTAAATCATGTGACTGGTATGAGAACTCAAAGTTTGATGTTTTGAAAACAAAAGGTATCTCATAAGACCATGCCGCACATAAACACAGAACGGGTTTTTACCTTATAATAACCGAAACTCTTTATTACGCAAAATTTAGGGATATTATTCTTAATGACTTTCTTTGAAAACATTTGTAAATAAACTTATTAATCTTAGCCGAAATTGTTACCATTATTAAATTCCAGCATACTAGGTTCTACAAACAAAACCGCAAGTTCTTATTGGAGAATGGATTTCCATACAAATGACCAGGTGAAGGGACTACCTTTCGATGGGTACACCTATAGATGGATGCCCCAAGGCACAGAACATCGGCCCTCTACAACACAAGACCGGCCTACCTCTTTAACTAGGTAGTACCGAATATGTCTTCCCCCGGTCGTTACCGACCTTTATCTAAGAGCTCTCTTCGCATACATCCACATTAATTTATATCCCAAACGTCATAGTGGGAAGAAATATATCTAGAAGGGGACGATCATATCCTAGTTGGGAATGACCCACTTAGCCTTGCTGCATCTAACCCTGTTTCGGTCATTTTCGGTTGATGAGGCTTGAGGCAACGATTACCTTTTCACATAGCACACATCACATCTTTGAATGCCACATTGCCATTCCACATTCACATGACTAATTTCTACAAACATATAACCTCTGAGCTCGTATGTCCTAGAGAAGGGTGTTAAGCTAAGAGAAAGTGTCTTCTCCGCCACCAAACAAATATACATTTATAGAGACCACTCATTGTGATTTAGAATGCAAGGTCAGACACACATCCATACAAGTTCGTTCTATGACTGAATGAAACCAAAGGCACTTTCCTCGGCCATTACTAGGCGAGTAGCCCTTGCGGTTTTAAGGTTTTTCATAACAAAGAGACCACTGCTACAATATAGTGAATTGGGAGTTTATCCCCAATTAATCAACAAGTAGTCCCTCATTATTATTCGTCTCAATATCTCCATCTTTAAATATCTTCATTCTTCAAACATGTAAATTGGTTCGAAGTGGTTTTCGGATAGGAATCACCCAAATCCGACCCCGGTTCCTTCTAAATCCAATCATCGATTAAAATGATGTAATTAGGTGATTGTTTTTTGATTTATTCATTTTCCTTTACCAAAATATCTTCGAGAGATATATTTTCAAAATATTCTTTTAGTGAATACGGAACCATTAAAACTCTTTTTGAATATTTCTCAAATCATTTTTAAAGAGTATCTTTTGAGAAAATAGGATTATAGAAATCATTCTACTTTTATCCAAAATCAACTTCCGTATTCAACGAGTGCTATGGGCGGAATAACGGTGAGATCGCCTTTTAAATTCCATGAATAGGACATGTTCCCTCTTCGGATTTTAATAATGAGTATATGAAGATTATTTCTATAAAATCTAAGTTGAGCATCCGGGCTTTCCTTTCGATATGTTCCACCCCTTGCCTAAAAGAGAAAACCGAGGCCAGGTAAGTTCAGGGCACTAGTTGCTCCATCCCTAACCTTAGTTACACACCTTGTTTTCACTTTTAGATCTCACAAGCGGGACAAATGTACTAGTCGTTTCCGCATACTCATTTTTCCTTTTTAAATCACTTAACTATTTGTTTAACCATCTTTGAAGTAATGTTAAATTGTTCAAATTTCTTTTGAAATGCTTTATTATTTACTTAAAAACATTTACTAAGGATTTGGAAAAGAATTGTTAAGTTTCAACCTTTATTTCAAAAGTTATTGAAAAGCGTTGCGGAAAGTGTTGCAAATAGTGTTATAAAAAGTGCTTTAAAAGCTATATCCTTCAAAACAACTTTTATCTCATTTAGAAATCCATATTTTCAACTAAAATCACCTTTAAGACATTTTAAATGATTTTTAGAATTTATTTAATATTTTTAAAATGATTATTTTATCAATTTTCAACTTTGGTCATTTAGTGCAAAATCTAGATTTTTCCTGGAAATTGATTTTGCCATATTTGAAAATATACAAGATGAAATCTTGATTTTCTTTTTTTATATGAAAGATATGGATATAAGGATTCAGAAAATTCTTACTTCGAAGAATTCCGAACTATATTCCACTTCGTATGTTCATTTGAACTTTTGACGCGTAAACACGAATTACCGTTACGCGACGCGTCACATTTTAGGCGTATTTTGATATTCATATCCAAACTTTGCCAAGACAAGTTTGAATACTTAGGAATCATTTCTAAAGCATTTTCAAACATTTTTCAAGGGTATAAATGATTCCATATCACATTTCATTTCTTTTGGAAAGTGATTTCCATGTGATTATACGTTGTGTAAATCCGTGACTTGTTTCAACATGTATATTCAATATACAACTAATAAACATCCAAAACAATATTTATAACCATTTTAACATATCTTAACATGTCATATGAACTTGCATATCAATTTACAACATTTTCATTACAATGTCACATAATTGTCATTTATGTACATTTTTGCTTACTAACTTTTGCAAATGACTTAAAGGTGGTTGCTTTCTTTTTCAAACACTTATCAAACTTCATTATTAACATCCAAACAACATTTATAACTTGAAAAACATCATATAAACATTTCATACTTAACAATTTAGAGTTCTCACTTTGTTTGGTTTTGGCGAACGAAAAATCGGCTATAGCTTTGCTACTTGACGTTTTTAGCTTACGATCCCTTGAACGCTTCGACTTAGATGGCTCACCTTGGCTTGGGGAAGGCTAGGAGTGCTCGGCCAATGGAGGAAGAGGGGGGCGTGAGCAATAGGAGAGGGAAGGAGGCGTTTTGAAGCGGTTCGAACGGAGTTTTATTGATATTTTTCTTTGTTTTATTTTTGAAAATATTTTGGCATAACTTTGTTAAGGTTGGAAGCCATTAAAAAGTGTGAGAAGAAGCTTGAAATTTTGAGAAGAAGAAGTGTGGAAGGAAGTGAGAAAGTGAGTGTGTATTTATAGAAAATATTTGAGAATAAAATATAGATTTGTGTTTTTACTTAAATAAACTTCCTTAAGAATTAAGTAAATTTATTTAATTCAAAACTTACCATCTCCATCACATCACACTTTTTAAAATTCAAAACTTAAGAGTAAAGTAAAGAATAAGAATGATTACTTTACTTTATGTCATTTTTCTTTACTTTATGTCACATTTGATGTGAGATGTGTTTTGTCTTTTTAGTTTACTTTTGCTAATTACTTTCTAGAATTTTCTAAGTGTGATTACTAAAAGTAACCTTGTTTAGTTAATTGTTAACCATCTTTATATGTTAACATATTTATTAAATTGTGTACATAAAGGTGCAACAACATTGCGACAACTTTAAATCGACAAAACGTTGATTTTTGATAATATGTTTTACGGTCATATTTTGACGTTTTATTTAAACTATTCATTTATGTAAACCAAATTTAAAAATAAATTTGTATAATGTCATTTAAAAATATAAACACTCATAAATAAATTAAAATAATTTATTAAACCATTTAAACTTACTTTGCTGAAATCGGGATTTTGTCACTTTTGTCGATATGAGAAATGTTACCATTTTTATGTATATTTCTATTTCCAAATCCTATCTAATATTGTTTGAATCATAAAACCTTTTATATTCTATATTTAAAATCACTTTAAATATTATATTTTGAAGTGGTTAAATTTTGGATCGTTACATTCTCCCCTACTTAAAAGAATTTCGTCCTCGAAATTAGATAAGAAGAAAATAGCTCAAAAGGAAATATATATTCAATAAGATGGAATATATACAATAAGTGATTACACCACAGGCGGTGAGTACACTCAAATGATAGATAAAGTCTATACATCGATCCTAAACTCGGGATATGCTTTTCTCATTCTATCTTCTATTTCCCATGTGCAATCATCAGCATCCCCGCTCCATTGAACTTTTACCAACCTTACAACCTTCCTTCTTAATCGTTTCTCATCTTGATCCCGATTCGAATAGGCCTTCTAATAACTGCTAAATTTGGTTCTATCTCTAAGTCGTCCTGAGCAGCCGTTTCTATAATTTGTTCTTGGTCATATACATGCTTCCGTAAATGTGATGCGTGAAAAACATTGTGTACACCAGACAATCTTTCAGGCAATTGTACTTGATAAGCTAGTGGGTCGATTTGTTCGAGAATGGGAAAAGGTCCAATATATCGAAGTGCTAACTTTCCAGCTCTTCCAAATCTTACTACTCCTCTCATTGGAGAGACTTTCAAAAAGACCGAATCTCTAACTGAGAATTCCAGATTTCTACGCCTTTGGTCTGCATAACTCTTTTGTCTACTTTGGGCTTCTTTTAGCTTCTTTCTAATCATATCAACTTTCTCTGAAGCTTCTCATATCATATTTGGGCCAAGCACTAACCGATCTCCGGTTTCTATCCAACATGCTGGCGATTTACAAGGACGACCATACAAAGCTTCATACGGTGCCATGCCGATACTAGCTTGATAGCTATTATTATAGAAGAACTCTACTAAATGTAAATGATTTTCCCATGAGCCTCCAAAGTCTAGAATACACGGTCTTAAAAGATCTTCTAAAATACAATTGACTCTTTCCGTCTGTCCATCAGTTTGGGGGTAATATGAAGTGCTTATACTCAGCTTTGTTCCCAAAGCTGTCTGTAGTGCTTCCCAAAACTGACTAGTGAAGATTGGATCACGATCGCTTACTATACTGCTCGGAACTCCAAGCAATCGGACAATCTCCTTCATATACGTATCTACAAGGCTTGTTGCAGTTCTTGTTGGCTTAACTGGAATAAAGTGTGCACTTTTGGTTAATCGGTCTATTATAACCCAAATGCCTTCATTTCCTTTCCTTGTTTGGGGTAAGCCATCAATGAAATCCATGGATATTTGATCCCACTTCCAAGCTGGAATCTCCAAAGGTTGAAGCAATCCTGCCGTCTTCTCTTGGTCACTTTTGATTCTTTGGCCATTTTCACAATGGCTGACATAGATAGATATGTCCCTCTTCATACTTTTCCACCGAAATGTACGCTTCATGTCCTTGTACATCTTATGAATCCCCAGATGAATGCTAAGTTTGGCTGTGTGGCATTCAGCTAATAATTCTTGCTTAAGATTTTCAACATCTGGAACACAAATTCTTCCATTTAACCGCAGTACTCCAAGGTCATCTATTTTAAAGCTTGAATTTCTTCCTTCTTCAGCTGCTTTAATGTATTTCTCAAACCGTTTATCTTCTCCCTGTTTACTGGCAATTCTTTCTAGAAGAGTTGGAGTTACTACCAAATAAGAAATAGTAGCTAACTTCCTACTCAATGCATCAGCTACTACGTTGGCTTTCCCGGGTGTATATAGAATATCTAGATCATATGATGCGAGAAATTCTAGCCAGCGTTGCTGTCTCATGTTCAAATCCTTCTGGGTGAAAAGATACTTCAAAGATTTGTTGTCCGTGAAGAGTTCGAATTTTTCACCTAAAAGATGGGATAATATTTACTAAGGTCAATTCAAAGTTTTATCGAAATAAACTATGAAAAATTCTTACCCAGTAAATAATGTCTCCATATCTTTAGAGCGAACACAACGACTAATAATTCTAAGTCGTGTGTTGCATAATTCTTATCATGCGTCTTCAGCTGTCTACTTGCGTAAGCAATCACCTTCCCATCTTGCATTAAAATTGCACCAACTCCTTCTCCACAAGCATCTGTATAAATGGTCAATCCACTATTTCCATTTATAATTGCTAAAACTGGAGTGGTTGTCAACCTCTTCTTTAATTCTTGGAATGCTTCTTCACACTTAGGAGTCCAGATAAATTTAGCATCCTTCATGGTCAACTTCGTTAGGTGATAGGCAATCTTAGAGAAGTCTTGAATGAATCTTCTGTAATATCCTGCCAAACCTAAGAAGCTACGAATCTCTTTAGGAGTTTGTGGCTGCTTCCAATCTTGAATAGCTGCAACTTTCCCTGGATCTACTGAAATTCTATCCCTTGATATTATATGTCCAAGGAATCTTACCTCCTTCTCCCAAAAATGGCACTTTGAGAATTTGGCTTTAAGTACGTTATTTCTCAATATCTCCAACACAGCTTCTAGATGCCTTTAGTGTTCTTCTTCTTTCTTTGAGTAGCTGAGGATATCATCGATAAAGACTAACATGAATTTGTTTAGCACATCTCTAAACACTCTATTCATAAGGTCAACAAAATAAGCGGGCACATTAGTCAGCCCAAAAGGCATAACCAACCACTCATAGAAAGTATTCGGACCTTTGAATGCAGTAAGATGGATGCAATCTTCTGTGATCCTTAACTGATGGAATCCTGTAGCTAGGTCCATTTTAGAAAAAACTCGAGCTCCATGTAACTGGTCAAACAAGTCATCTATTCGGGGTAGAGGATACTTGTTCTTAATGGTTTGCTTATTTAGATCTCGATAGTCTACACACAATCTCAAAGATCCATCTGACTTAGCAACAAAAACTACTGCTGATCCCCAACTTGAACGGCTAGGTCTTATCAATCCTTTCTTTAATAACTCTTGGGTTTGGTTATTCAACTTATCCCTTTCCTTTGGAGCCATCCTTCTATCTTGTTGTTTAATTGGCATCGCACCAGGAACTAAACCGATACGGAACTCGATTTCTCGTTGTGGGGGCAAACTTTTTACTTCCTCAAAGACATCTGCAAATTCTTTAACGATGGGTATTATTTCTAATCCTGTCTGGGATGTGTCTAAAGCATAAAGAAAGCTATCCCTTCTTGGACTAGGACTTTAACAAGGTATTTCTATGAGTTTCCCTAACTTTTTTTTCACAGCAACTGTTCTTTTCAAACAATCTAGAATAGCTTCATTTTTAGTAAACCAATCCATACCAAGTAAAATTTCAAATCCAATAAAATCTAAGACGAAAAGATCAAAAGGAAAGTGATGGAGAGGATAGGAAATTGGGACTTTTTCACAATGCATACAAAGATTAGTGGAACCTCCTATAGGATTTGTCACGCAGATAGGGTCGTTAAAAATTTTAGGTTTAAGTTCTAATTCTTCTACAGTTGTTTTAGAAATAAACTATGAGAAGCTCCTGTATCAAATAATACTCTAACTAAAACATCTTTGATAAAAAGTTTACCTTCCAACACTCCTTTGCCCTTCACATCTTTGGAGGTTGAAGGCTCATCCTTGATAGCATAAACTTTGGCTTGTTCTCCTTCCTTCATAAAGGGACAATCCTTAATCAGGTGCCCTGGTTTATGACAATTATAGCAGACATAATTCTGAGCCACATGAGAGGAAAAACTCTCAGCTTTGGGACCCCAACAATTCTTTGCAACATGGCCTCTCTTCTTACAATTGTTACAAGTGATGTCTTTAAAGCGGTTCTCTTGATATCCTCCTTTGAGTTTTCCCTGCCATGGCTTCTTGCCATTGAACTTCCTCTTCTTCCAGTTATTGTTGTTGCTTTCTTGTACTTCAGGTGGATCTATCTTATCCAAAGCTTCATATCTATATCCCATGTCTATTAAGTATACAAATGGTTCTTTCACATGCCTAGTCATTCTGACATGGTATTGCTTCTTCATTCCAGAAATAAACTTTTCATTCTTTTTTAGGGGCGTATCTATCAATCCAGGCCCAAAACGAGATAATTCATTAAACTTGTTAGCATACTCCTCAAATGACATATCCTCCTCTTGTTTAAAATCCATAAAATTTCGGTAAAGACGAGATTTTCCTGCTTCCGGCATATACTGCTCCTCCAGAACTTTCTTGAATCGTTCCCATGAGAAATCATCTTCTGACTCATTTTGAGTAATAGATTCCCACCAAACTAGAGCTCCATCTTGTAGTTGCCAAGAAGCTAAGAATCTCTTCTGCTCATCTCCAATATTCAGTCCTTTGAAAATTCTTTCACAGGAGCGGATCCAAGCTTGTACTTCAATGATGGTTTATGTTCCTTTGAAAGGTTTACCACCAAGGCTAGTATAGTTCTTGCATAAAGTTGAAAAGTTAATTTGGGGCTGTACTGGAACTACTACTTCCTCGACTACTATAGCTGCGGGAGTTTGACCATTTGTGGTATTACTTCCTCCCCTTCCTCATTCTCTTCTTCCACTCATTTTCTACTATCTGTATATAGTAAGAAAACGATATTTAGGATATATAGACGAGAAATGTTATGGAATGCTATACAGTATAAATATACTTATTCAAGTTAAAGGTTTCAATTATGCGCTCTCTCAGACTAAACTCATTCTAGGGCATTACTAACCCTATCTCTAATGAGTCATACCCCAACAAATCCAAGGTTCTTGCTTAACCTTCAGTTCTGATACCACGTGTGATGACCCGTCTCCTCGACCTTCGGAAAATGACACTAATACATCTACGGTATTCACGTGCCGTAAATCCAAGTGCCGGGGAGGCAGATTATCAGGGGTGTAAAAGAAAATAAAGATAGAAGATAACACAATAATAGAATCTCACATCACATTCAACATTTTAATTATACATAATGATCAGAGTCAAATACAAATCCAGCGGGATAGTTATAACTATCTATCCGTACATATGCTGAAAAATACATACTACATAACACAACAGAAAATGGGTAGATATCTACATAAGGTACTTCAGCTTCATAGCTCCAAAAGTCTTCTAAAAAATGCTCCCCAACACGCTCCAAAATGCTCCTAAGGGATCCTGACTACACGGTTGCCCGAAAAATAGGGCACCCATAGTTTAAAGGAAAAAAAACAAACTCCGGGTCAGTCATGGGACAGGTATGAGAATTCAAAGTTCGATGTTTTGAAAACAAAAGGTATCTTATAAGACCATGCCGCACATAAACACGGAACGTGTTTTTACCTTATGATAACCAAAACTCTTTATTACGCAAAATTTGGGGATATTATTCTTAATGACTTTCTTTGAAAACATTTGCAAATAAACTTATTAATCTTAGCTGAAATTGTTACCATTATTAAATTCCAGCATACTAGGTTCTACAAACAAAACCGCAAGTTCTTATTGGAGAATGGATTTCCATACAAATGACCAGGTGAAGGGACTACCTTCCGATGGGTACACCTCTAGATGGATGCCCCAAGGCACAACAAAACATCTACCCTATACCAACACAAGACCGGCCTACCTCTTTAACTATGTAGTACCGAATATGTCATCCCCCAGTCGTTACCGACCTTTATCCAAGAGCTCTCTTCGCATACATCCACATTAATTTACATCCCGAATGTCATAGCGGGAAGAAATATATCTAGAAGGGGATAATCATACCCTAATTGGGAATGACCCACTTAGCCTTATTGAATCTGACCCTGTTTCGGTCATTTCCGGTTGATGATGCTTGAGGCAACGATTACCTTTTCACATAGCACACATCACACCTTTGAATGCCACATTGCCATTTCATATTCACATGACTGATTTCTACAAACGTATAATCTTTGAGCTCGTATGTCTCAGAGAAGGGTGTTAAGCTAAGAGAAGGTGTCTTCTCCGCCACCAAACAGATATACATTTATAGAGACCACTCATTGTGATTTAGAATGCAAGGTCAGACACACATCCATACAAGTTCGTTCTGGGACTGAACGAAACCGAAGGCACTTTCCTCGGCCATTACTAGGCGAGAAGCCCTTGTGGTTTTAAGGTTTTTCATAACAAAGAGACCACTGCTACAATATAGTGAATTGGGAGTTTATCCCTAAATAATCAAAAAGTAGTCCCTCGTTATTATTCGCCTCAATATCTCCATCTTCAAATATCTTCATTTTTCGAACATGTAATTTGGTTCGAACTGGTTTTCGGATAGGAATCACCCAAATCCAACCCTGGTTCCTTCGAAATCCAATCATCGATAAAAATGATGTAATTAGGTGATTGTTTTTCGATTTATTCATTTTCCTTTACCAAAATATCTTCGAGAGATATATTTTCAAAATATTCTTTTAGTGAATACGGAATCATTTGAACCTCTTTTTGAATATTTATCAAATCATTTTTAAAGAGTATCTTTTGAGAAAATAGGATTATAGAAATCATTCTACTTTTATCCAAAATCAACTTCCGTATTCAACGAGTGCTATGGGCGGAATAACAGTGAGATCACCTTTTAAATTCCATGAATAGGACATGTTCCCTCTTCGGATTTTAATAATGAGTACGAGTGTATATGCATGCCCAGGTGGACCTGCAAATCACAATGTGCATGAATTTACAGTTATACCCCTAAAAGTAAATTTGACAGTATCATTGTCTGCATAAACTGAACCTAAAGCGGCATTTGAGAAGGTCCATGTGGATCTGCAAGGTTTATCATTTTTGATGAGCACATGGTTTTGAAGTTAATTTTAATGGTTATAGTTTCTATGTTTAGCTTTGGAAGTTTTTAACATTATTCTGGTCTTTTTTTTCGCCACATCTACTTTGATATGATATATTTTAATATAAATAGCCAATGTTTATGCTTAATGCATGATCAAATGTTACAATATACTATTATTGTAATAACATGTATGGCATGCACACGCATGAGTAAGATATTAAAATACAATTAAGGGTTTTCTGCGATTTAGGTGAAGTTCAAAATTGGATTCCAAGTGTCTGTTGCCATTGTATTTGCTCCACTATTACATGTTTTTATTTTAGACAACATCCACCCTTAAGTTTTCCAGCAATAAATATTATAGACAGTTTTAGGAAACACAATCATTTCCCCTGAATCAGTGAATACATTCATTTTTTTCTATCGATGATGCCTTGCACTCTAGGTATGGTTGGAATTCCATGCATGCAAAGCAAATGTGTCCTATAATTTCAACATCTTGACATATAAAAAGCATACCGGTTGAATAAACATTGATAATCTGGTACATATATTGATAGGTTCAATTTTTTATAATTTGTAATCACCACTTTCATGATTGCAACACAAAAGTTCTGGAAACGTGACCGTTTTATAAGCTTGTACATACTATGGCAGCTCATTATTAATAAGTCGCCATATTATGTATCAGAAAATTCATTTGTTAAAACAAATGCCTAATAACTTATTTGTTTTAATTTACCCAATAGGTGGGATTTTGGCTGAGTTCACATAGCATTAACGGCCCTAACCATCATTAGCCCTCCAAACATCTCCCGTTTAGAAATTTAAGATAATAAAAAAAGGAAATAAAATTAACAGAATATTAGACTACAATCAATATTCAAACATAGCATCGGATTATTAACAAATATTAATATTCTACTTCCATTTCATAGAAGACACTTCAACTTAAAAGGACAGCATGAATAACCATCTGCCTTCTATATTCGAAGCTCTATTATTACCCAAACCATTAAACTCAGTTGCATCTACAACATGATGCTATCAAACCATTCTGATATCAGGTTATCTGATTCATTTTGGCAATAATCGACACACACACACATGTAGCAAGTGCCTTCTCAACCTATGAAGTTCTTAGCTAGGTCCTGCTAATAACAAAAAATGGGCTTAAAGACATGCCCACTTAATAATACTTCATGATGTAAACAACAGAACACATGCATAAAAACATTCATGCTTATTAACTGCTAAATCCAATTCCTTGGCAGTATGAAACCCAATAGTAAGCAACAACAACTCTGTCATATTTCAATAAAGGATGCAAATGTAGAAACAGAGTAAAAAATGACTTAACCCGATAGAAATAAAGGATGCAAATACAATATCTTCAACTGCCTTTGGCCACCTGTCCTACAAAGAAAAAGGTTTATGAGCCATTAGCGCTTGATAGGTAGAATACAAAATTTATGGTTAGTGCGAAGTTAGTCAAAACAACAGTATACCCTCACATTGTTTGTACTGAATTATGAGATTATAGTCAATGTAAAAAATACTTATTGCATTTAAAGCACTCATATTTGTTAATTTAACACTCATGGCTATCCAACTGTGTACACCAATCATAGGAAATATATTTATGCTAACAGTTATTGAATGAATTTGAACATAAAAAATCTTGAATGATGAAAATGTCCATGCATGAGTGCATATGGACAACCATATATGGGTGAAGCAAACCTAGTGGTGAGTGTAAAAGTTAATTGGATGGTAAATTCAGTAACAAATATTGCAGGCTGTTCAAACTGTTGCTCCTTAGATTGATAATATTGCAGTGATTCATTGGGAAAGTGTAATAAATAGTGCAAAACTATTTTGTTGAACCTTTTCAGAGTATTGAGTTACAAAAGAAAGCGTTGTAGTTCAAGCATGCCCACCTCATTTAAACAATATCTACTTGGCAATCCAGGTCTGTTACTTTCCCATCGTTATCATACATTATTTTCTTTAAAACGAATTGTTTATTTCCTTTTACTCAAACCTATTTTGTGTCCAGAGGCCTGAATAATTATTTAATAGGACACAATTAATGAGAAGGTGGGCTAGGTGGGAGGTAAGCTGTGATGTTAAATTCTGCTCAAAAATCGTAACAAAACATAAAAACCACAGTCAACATATTAAAACTTATTCATGGCATCTGTTAATAAAAAAACGAATGAAATAATTGAACTCAAAGTATACAACACACAAATGATCAGATGATTCCCATTAAGACTTTTATCAACATTATGGTATCCTGTTAAGAATTTTACAGAACATAATAGATTGTATTTAATGTAAATGTGTGTGTGGTATTGAAGTATATATTTTTTAAAATGATAATACTTAAACAAAAGTTCTTTGTAGGTAGATCAGTATAGAAGTCTCACCTTATGTTGCTTCAGATGCAATATCAAACGTGATGGATTTGAATAAGATAGTCAGTAGGCTTTTCTGTGGAGTATCCATATTCTTGATTTCAATGATCCTGCAATGTAGAAGGAAAAGAAGAATGACTATAATCTTGTTCATTGAAATTAAAGCAATATGTTAAAAACAAATGTTATTGAAGTAACATATTTACTGCTGGCATGTTGATTATGAGTTATGTCTGAGTATGTTCCAACTCACTCAAATTATATATATGGTCGATTTATAAGAACAGAAAAACGTGCTAATGAAAATGATATCAGTTGTAATTTAGCAGTGCGACTCAGTGATATATGATTCGTTTTAAGTTACCTATTTAAAAAAGTATAAATGAATGCAGAAATCCGATGGACCTGCGTTTGATCGTTGAGCCATATTTTATAATGCAGCTATTAAAAAACAATGATAATAAAATCAATGCAATGATCTCCTACCAAATCAACACAATCAAGTATAGCAAACTGCCTTTGAAATTACCTCATTAGTTGGTTTGGTGTACATGAATAGTAAGGTTGGACCTGTAACAAACAAACATTAATGTACCCCTTTTAGTTCAAACCGATTATTCTGTCAAAATATATCATACATGAGTTTATATCAAACTATTTTATCAATGCTTTCTATACGTATTTTGAATTTACGTTAATTCTATGTGTATATAATTTTATTTTGCAGTTATACTTTTGATGTCCATGCATAGTTAACTCGGATGCATATGTTGGCTAACAAATTATGAATCACCTTATGAATAATTGTCAAAATTGATATGCTCTAAAGAAGTCAAGAATCTAGGAGAAAGAATAAAACTTTTACCAAATTCAAAATCGTTGACAATGGCTACACTTACGCATTATTCTTGATAATATTTTAGTTAAGTGCCAATCGTTTCCTAATAATACATATAACTGGTTTGTCACCAATTCAGTCAAGTTTACACATTTTGGTAATAGTAGTAGAACATCGCAGAAAACATGTATAATTTTTGCATGCCACCACTATTTTAGTAACTATAATAAAATGACATGTATAAATGCATGCACAAAGTTCTTACATTAACTTAGAACTAAACGGAGATGTTGGGCTTTTAATATTTTTAGTTTACGTTATTTTTATTTTTTGGGCTTCGTATTTTTATTGTTACAAAAACAAAGCGTTATGTGAATTTAGTTATATAAAAACTTTAGTTCTCTAAAAATTACCCAAAATGTGTCTCAACTCATCACACAAACAAAATGTATTATCTCGTGAGCAAATAGTGTCAAGTAACCAACAGAGAAGGACTAAGTTATTTATACACGAACCTTATGGATCTTCTGGGTTGATAAATAGTATGTACTGTCCATTATCTCTACATCAATTGGCTTCTTCCTCTACTTTTCTCCTCATCTTATTCTAAGTCACGCTCCAAGAAAACAATGTGAACATTTTTCACTAAAGGGAAATGTGTTTGGATAACATTTTCTTGACGTGGCTGTTCATAAATTAAATGTACATTAAAAACTATGCATATGGTAATATTATCAGTAATTGCAATAGATAAATATAGCGGAATATGAAATACAATGAAATAGATCCAACGGCCAAACAGTAAACAAAATAGTTCATCCAGCAAATGAAAGAAGTACAAAATTTTATACCCTTACTTCAATTAACACACTATGCACATATGATACTTTCAATATAATATTATTACTATATATACAGAAGTTCGTCTAGCATATCAAAATGTCACTAAATTGAAGAATAAATTTTGTTTTAACTAAAACATATAAAAGATATAATCAACAACCTAACTTTCAGAAACAAACTTTGATGGTTTCTAAAATACCACAAATGATAAAACTGTGTGATAAATCGACACTTCAAGGTGCTACGGAGCACCAAGCTAGTCCAAATCTTTAGTGCTAAATCAACACCCCTGCTAGTTAATTTTCATTCATTAATAAGATTTTTCAATGGGAGTAGAGATCATGTAGTATTTGTTCTCAAATTTAATATGCTAGGTAAAGAGAATAGCTCTGATATAGAGCAACATTAGAACCAAGAATGCATTTTTAATCAAGGAGCATCTGTTCTAGAGAATGTTGGACCTATCTATGTAGAGGCAACCACAGTTGCTGGGGAATGTGATCAATCTAAAACAGTTATTCAAGAAGTTTTAGAAAACAATAATCAAAATAATATGGTAGTGAGCAATGCTACGTGGAAATCACTTCATGATTGAATAATGATAAGCTATAAATCATTAATATTAATGGTGTACAACAATGCATAGTTACCATATTTGGCTTCAGTTTATTTCAAATTCCATATACTATGCTTAAAAATAGTGTTAAATGGATTTAATTATCCCACATACGGTTTTTTATAATTTAGAGATACAGCATTATATACCAACCTCAGAGATGAGAACTTATTTTCACTTTACACACTTGTAATGGAAAACACGGCAAGTTTGTAACACAGTATCCATGAGATCACTTTAAACTAAAATACAGCAGTAAAAAAATTTCTGAATGCATGTATGCACCTTGTACCAACAAATAATTCAAAAATTAATTTTCTCATAAAGTACTTTCTACTCACTCCCAATATTAACACATACTTGAGCTATCCACACCCCACAAAATATCAAACACAAACCTAAAAACTTGCATATAAAGCTGTTTTAGTGTGCCTTATTCAAAAATCTTTGACATTTTCATATTAACTTGCTCCCAAATTGAAATTATAAATACTTCTAAATAACATTCAATACAAAATTTACAGTACAACTATGTACTCATAAGATCGTACTATGTTGCCCGAAAGGGTATTACGTGCATTTAAGGGTCGGTTTTTCCAAGGCATATGATGAGGGCTTATAAGATGAAGTGTAGAACATATCATGGGTACATATAGACTTGATAATGACCTCCTACAGTAAAAATGTCGTCCATAACAGTCTGATAAAACATGAAACAGACAAAGGCTATAACATGGATAGTCATTGGAGATACCTTGGACTGTCTCTGTTTGCTTGCAAACACAAAGAAAAGTTAGTCAAGTTGATCATATACCACCCTCACATTGGATGTATTTAGTTATGAGAGCCAATTTGATAATCAAAATTACCGTGTATCACCAATATGGGTCTCGATTTTACTAAAGCTTCCCTTCATATTTTCTATTTTCTGTAACTAACACACTAAAATAAAAGGACAAAACTATAAATAAAATAATTCAACAAAAATACACACTTATATTTAATGGATTCTATTATCCAACTACCAACTAATATGCTCATTATATCGCACTTTCAGAAGATGCATATTATTATTGGATTCTGTACAATGATTATATACCGCATAATGTTTTCAAAAATAAATTTAAATAAAACAACTTATACACAAAATGAACACTTCTTTACACTTTTAGAAACACTTTTTATGGCATAAATTTAAGTAAAACAACATGCAAATGGAAAATGCTCGTTATATTGCAGTTTTAGAAAATGCATATTGATATTGTTAGTAATTTTGAAATTACTGATAATAATCTAAAATATATTTACTTTAGGTTTGTTCCTCTTTATCACTATTCTTGGCGTTAACATTTGTATCAGCATCATCAATATTCACAAATCAAAGTCAAATTTATACAAATTTTGTTAAATTCATTTTTGTTTCATAAGAAAATTTACGCTTACTGTCTTTTTGGGCAGAAATCTAAATGACTTGAAAATGGTTATGCAACTTGCATTACATCTATTTAACAGCAATGAAATTAAATGTGCAGTTCCAAAAATGCAATGTAACTGATAATACATCTAAGCCGATGTCTTGGATTTTAAATAAATGTTAGAGTATAGTAAAAATTTTTAACCAAATTAGAATAGTAATTACAAAAATTTTGAGTTTGCCTCATGCTTTAGATAGCAAACCTCAAAAATCAAAACCGAAGTAGGAATGTTCTTTTTAGAGTTTAGAAAAAAAATTCAAAAATTAAAACCAAAACAAAATTCCATTGTAATATTGTGCTCATTTTGGGCGAGTAAGGAATTTTGTACAAATTCTACTATTATAATAACTGAGGTAAGAAAGTATTAAGTAATGAAATTTTGACTTTCTTCTTGATGCATTTGACCAAGCAAGTTATATGCAAAGGTGCAAATAATAAAATGAAATGAAACGGTTTATAAAATATTGTTTGCGCAATCGTTCCAACTGATTACATAAAATAGAAAAGCAAACCTGCATAGCCGATACTTTGGATGAAAATCCATAGATGCACGGTATCATTTCCCTATGTCTTGCTGATTAGGTTGGGAAAGTATTTGAAAAAAAAGAATCACCTAACATAAAATTGTTTACAACCAAACTGTGATCATAGACGAAATATAAATTGAAACTTTTAGGCAAACAAATTTGAAATTTGTTGACGAACACATACAAAGTTTTAGCAAGAATTCTGTGAGGATCACCTTTTTCTTATACCAAAAAGAAATTGTTTTCAATCGATCTGGACGGTGAAGGATTCATGGGTAGCCTGGACTCGACGACGGATAAACATGATGATGGCGACGATGTTTTCAATCGATGTGGAGGATGGAGGATGTATGGGTAATGCGGATTTGATCTAGGGCAACAACGTCGGTCCAGAGTAGGAGAATAGCGGTGAATAGCGTTGAATCGCACTGGCGATTAGAGATTGCAGATGAGGAGGATGAAGGATGTATGGGTAGTGCGGATTTGATCTAGGGCAACAACGTCGATCACCTTAGTAGAAGAATAGCGGTGAATAGCGGTGAATCGCACTGGCGATTAAAGATTGGAGATGAGGAGGATGAGCGATGCGAGCAATTTAGGAGGAGGAGGCGTTTGATTTCTGGGGACGATGAGCGGCGAGTCGCTCGCGTATGCGAATAGAGGTGGACGAAATACGACCGGAACAAAATAGCAGTAAGGGCATTTTTGGTATTTCAAAAAGACACGGTTGAAACATGTTCAAAGAACTTTTATTATTAGTAGTAAAGATATGAAGATTATTTCTATAAAATCCAAGTTGAGCATCCGGGCTTTCATTTTGATATGTTCCACCCCTCGCCGAAAAGAGAAAACTAAGGCTAAGTAAGTTCAGGACACTGGTTGATCCATCCCTAACCTTAGTTACACACCTTGTTTTCACTTTTAGATCTCTCAGGCGGGACAAATGTACTAGTCGTTTCCGCATACTCATTTTTCCTTTTTAAATCACTTAACTATTTGTTTAACCATCTTTGAAATAATGTTAAATTGTTCAAATTTCTTTTGAAATGCTTTATTATTTACTTAAAAACATTTACTAAGGATTTGGAAAATAATTGTTAAGTTTCAACCTTTATTTCAAAAGTTATTGAAAAGCGTTGCGAAAAGTGTTGCAAATAGTGTTACAAAAAGTGCTTTAAAAGCTATATCCTTCAAAACAACTTTTATCTCATTTAGAAATCCATCTTTTCAACTTAAATCACCTTTAAGACATTTTAACAGATTTTTAGAATTTATTTCATATTTTTAAAACGATTATTTTATCAATTTTCAACTTTGGTCATTTAGTGCAAAAACTAGATTTTTCCTGAAAATTGATTTTGCCATATTTCCAAATATACAAGATGAAATCTTGATTTTCTTTTTTTATATGAAAGATATGGATATAAGGGTTCGGAAAATTCTTATTTCGAAAAATTCCGAACTATATTCCACTTCGTATGTTCATTTGAACTTTTGACGCGTAAACACGAATTACCGTTACGCGACGCGTCAAATTTTAGGCGTATTTTGATATTCATATTCAAACTTTTCCGAGACAAGTTTAAATACTTAGGAATCATTTCTAAAGCATTTTCAAATATTTTTCAAGGGTATAAATGATTCCATATCACATTTCATTTCTTTTGGAAAGTGATTTCCATGTGATTATACGTCGTGTAAATCCGTGACTTGTTTCAGCATGTATATTCAATATACAACTAATAAACATCCAAAACAATATTTATAACCATTTTAACAAATCCTAACATGTCATATGAACTTGCATATCAATTTACAACATTTTCATTACAATGTCACATAATTGTCATTTATGTACATTTTTACTTACTAAATTTTGCAAATGACTTAAAGGTGATTGCTTTCTTTTTTAAACACTTATCAAACATCATTATTAACATCCAAACAATATTTATAACTTGCAAAACATTATATAAACATTTCCTACTTAACAATTTAGAGTTCTCACTTTGTTTGGTTTTGGCGAACGAAAAATCGGCTATAGCTTCGCTACTTGACGTTTTTAGCTTACGATCCCTCGAACGCTTCGACTTAGATGGCTCGCCTTGGCTTGGGGAAGGCTAGGAGTGCTCAGCCAATCGAGGAAGAGGGGGTGTGAGCAATAGGAGAGGGAAGGAGGCGTTTTGAAGCGGTTCGGACGGAGTTTTATTGATATTTTTCTTTGTTTTATTTTTGGAAATATTTTGGCACAACTTTGTTAAGGTTGGAAGCCATTAAAAGGAGTGAGAAGAAGCTTGAAATTTTGAGAAGAAAAAGTGTGGAAGGAAGTGAGAAAGTGGGTGTGTATTTATAGAAAATATTTGAGAATAAAATATAGATTTGTGTTTTTACTTAAATAACCTTCCTTAAGAATTAAGTAAATTTATTTAATTCAAAACTTACCATCCACATCACATCACACTTTTTAAAATTCAAATACTTAAGAGTAAAGTAAAGAATAAGAATGATTACTTTACTTTATATCACTTTTCTTTACTTTATGTCACATTTGACGTGACATGTGTTTTGTCTTTTTAGTTTACTTTTGCTAATTACTTTCTAGAATTTTCTAAGTGTGATTACTAAAAGTAACATTGTTTAGTTAATTGTTAACCATCTTTATACGTTAACATATTTATTAAATTGTGTACATAAAGGTGCAACAACGTTGCGACAACTTTAATCGACAAAACGTTAATTATTGACAAATTTTTTTACGGTCATATTTTGACGTTTTATTTAAACTATTTATATGTAAACCAAATTTAAAAATAAATTTGTATAATGTCATTTAAAAATATAAACACTCATAAATAAATTAAAATAATTTATTAAACCATTTAAACTTATTTTTCTGAAATCAGGATTTTGTCACTTTTGTCGATATAAGCAAATGTTACCATTTTTATGTATATTTCTATTTCCAAATCCTATCTAATATTGTTTGAATCATAAAACCTTTTATATTCTATATTTAAAATCACTTTAAATATTATATTTTGAAGTGGTTAAATTTTGGGTCGTTACATTGTTTATGTTAAATGTGCTTTTTAGCAACCAAGTGAGGTGATAAGATTTTAGATATTATAAAGCTTAGAATAATAATTAGCTCAAGAGCAAATGTTTGGAATGGTCATTCTTTCATTTTGTTCTAGAAAACAAAGGGTGAATTGTAAGTTCACATAAATTCTAATATAGGTTTTTTCTCATTTCTTATAATCTCAGTGTGGTAAGATGTTGAAGAAGGCGATATTGTACAATTTTTTTTGTTAAATCACTCTATGAGTGTAATGGATTATCAACCTATTTTTTTGAATATTTCATAAAGTCAATAATCTATTATTTTCTTCCCATATGATTTTGTTATTATTCATACCGGAATAGAAACACACATTTTAAATGCATAATTTCAAGCTTGTACATGTTACCCAAATCAGTACATTTTGTTGTAAAAGAAACAGTAGTGTTTATCAATTTGAATGAACACTGATACTTATATTTATCTTATTCTACTCTTATTTAATCCAGACTATTAAACTTGATTTTTTTCCAATTCACACTAGTGTTCCTTTTCTTTTCTTTTTTCATTCTTTACTGGTATTAATGGATGGAAATAGTAATGAAGAATATTAATTCAAGTATTGTCAAGGAGATCCAAGACTAGATCCAAGGCCCACCACAAAGTATATCCAGTTTCGCCACTGTTAAAAGGTTGTTAAGCATTCTTATAATATGAGATTAACCGTAAGCATTGACGGTTATAACAAAACAAAAATGTTCCCATATGTTAGTACTTGAATTTCAAGCACTGCCATAAGCACTGCCTTGGAGTAGCAGATGGACTCGATGTTACTGCTTGAATTTTAACAAAACAAAATTATCCCCATATGTTTACTATAGGGCCAATACTTCACAAGATGGATCATGATCTGGAGCGACAAATCGTAAGATAAAAAAAAGCATACCCAGGCCCGACCGAGAGATGTGGTTGTCCAGGGTCAAAAACAAATTTCTAGTCTTCTTTGCAAAAATAGATTTGAAGTAGATATTACAATGAACTAAAAGACATGATCCCTGCTCATCATAATCAAATTCTACATAACTTACCAACTACAACCACTTTTGTTTACGAGCATACCCGTTTTTGTATAAATAATTATATACCATACAAATTTTTTCAAAATTTTGCTTGGTGGGCTTCCCCATGGGTAGGGTATGTGCATAAGTAGTCATAACTACTCATAAGCAACTTATTCCAATTTTAATGTTTAATGGTTCTTTATATGAAACTTATAGAAATGACCTATAAATAGAAATGTGAGAAGCAACGATCTATTGCTTATGACTTTGAATGTATCTCATACGAAACTTATTTTCTTAATGGGATTTTGTTATTCTATCATGTAATATATAGCAAACTACACATTACAAAATATGATTATTAGTTTTATTATACTTAGTTAATTTTTATAAACATATCGAATTTTTTTAAAGCTTACTTAATTTTTATAAGTTAGTTGATTTATTATTATAATTAATATTATTATTATATCATTATTATACTCATTTAAATTATTATTATCATCATCATCATCATAAATCTTAATTAGCTTATTACTATTATTATAAATTTGTGTTAATTTTTATAAAATTATTTTTTATTATTATACTTAGTTAATTTCTCATAAAATTTATTATTATTATTTAGTTATATTTTATAATACTTAGTTAATTTTATAGACTTATTGAATTTTTATAAAACTTAGTTATTTTTTATAAATTAGTTAATTTATTATTATTATTATAGACTCATTTAATTTTTATTATTATTACTATTATAATTCTTAATTTACTTATTATTATTGGAATAAATCATAGTTAATTTTAGAAAATTATTTATTTTTATTATACTTAGTTAATTTTTTATAAAATTTATTATCATTATCATTTATTTGTATTTTTATGATACTTAGTTAATTTTTAAAAACTTATTGAATTTCTATAAACTTGTTGAATATTTATGAAACTTAATTAATTTTTATAGATTAGTTGATTTATTAATATTATTATAGACTCGTTTAATTTTTATAAAACATAGTTAACTAGTTATTAATAAACTTGTTATATTAGGATGCCACTGAAGAATAACGACACCCATAAAAGAACTGCAAATAATATAATTGCTTTGTTCATGAATCTAGACAGCATCACTTGCACACCTGTAATATACGTATGATTCACTTAGTTAAATTCAGCATAATTAAAGATTATACAACACACTTATTTCAAATACACGAAGACTTAGTATGTTAGTTCATATTGCATTTGTGTGATATTTTTTTATTGTCCAAAATGAGACTTTTTTCTTGACGTGCAAGTAAATATCCGATTCTCTTTTTGTCAAGGACTGGAAACCGGTCTACAATGCAAGTTTGATTAGAAAGGAATAACTGATTTCAAGCAGTTTATAAATAAGAGTCTTTTGGTTAATGTTCTTAATGTTGGATATGACAAAGCTCATACGCTCATACATGAGCTCGTTGGTATAAAGAAAACTGGACGTTTTAAGGGAGCAGAACAAGACCAACAATGATATAATTCACATATATTTATTACAAAATGAGGAACATCTAGTCATATTACTACAACTTGGTAGATTTATTACATTCCAAAAAAGAAGGTAGTGGACTGAAGGTTCTTTCCTATAGAAAGGGTATGAGTTTAGAAATAGTTCAGTAAAGAGTCATGTTTACCATATCCATAAAAGGAACATGTACAAAAGAAGAGTGTTGTATTAGGAAGGAATCATGACAAATATAATATGCCAAATGTTCGCATATATGGTTATAATAGTTTTAATGTTATTCTACATGCTCACTTATTCTACATGCAATATATATATAATAGATTATTCATAACTTTGCCAAAATCAATATTATACCCGAATCAAGCATACTTCATGCTAACTACCAACAATGCTCAATGCTTCAATCCATTCACATTTTTCCTTAACAGAAAGCTACATGTCCCCTGACTCCTATACCTAGTGTCACTCCCCCATCTCATTGTTTGCGTAATCTCAGCCTTTTCAACATGCTTCATTTCAGTACTCGACTCTGTTTCAAGGGGCAACACTCACATAGTTTTTAGCCATGCTCGGTTCCATACTGTTGATTTTATGGTATTTGGCAATGCTTAAGCATATTTTTTCAATTCAGACTGTGTCTACTTCGAGCTCATCATTCCACTTTAGAATTCAGTTCCATAGAAGCTCAACGCATCTACCTTTTATTCCTCTCTTTGGTTCCAGTTCAAGTGCCTCGGTCATGTATTAACGATCGTTCTCAGACTTGGATCAATGCTTCAGATCTAGGATTCATTTTATTCAATTCTTTCTATGGTCAGTTCAGCTCCAACCTGTACTGTCCTCTCTTTCAGCCTGTTGCTTCAGATTGAAGTCCAATACATTCTAGGACATTCCAGCCTATTCATTTGAGCTAGTTAATAATTTAGCTTCTGTGTGACAGTTTGTTTCACACATTAAGTTTAAAGCCAATTCAACATGGCGTCTTAACTAGCGACCTATGCATTTTTTGTAACTGCCATATATAGTGTTCTTGGCACCATAACTTGTAAATGGGTAGGACACTGCTATGGCTTATGTGCTCAAGGGAACGAATATATGAAATAATAAATAGAATATAACTCACCTAATACCCTATAGCATGCCCCCAAAGACTATAAGTTCTGTCCTTTGAGCATTGGAACAATGACAATTTGATAATAATTTACATTATAGAAATCATAATAAACAAACTCAATCACGACCTCCAAAATCAGCCCAAGGAAAAAAGCTTTCTCATTTTTGGATGTTCACATATTTTTGTATTTATAGAACTACGGAAACCATTTCAAGTACTGATATGAATTCTTGATCTAACCTACAAAAAATCAAAATTTACAGAATTTAACAATCATTGATCAAGTATAGCATGCACATATTGGTCTTGCAAATAGCATTTTTTAACCTTTAATTTCTCGAGTACAAAAAGTAATCCAAGTATCTCCAGTTCAGCACAATGGTTCATTTTAAAAAGATGGCATTGCTTAAAACCAGTGGAGAAACATCTGTATAATGGTGCATTTTAGCAAGTTCAGTATGTAAAGTACAAAGTATGTATTCACTGAAGCAAAAGTATGTAAACATTACTATTATTTGACAGCAAATTACTTGAATATGGATATTCGATAGCAAAATTAATAGTTATATCCTTTAAGAAGTAGTAACTGATATGCTTTTAGCTCCTGGAATTAGAACTAGATCTCAAACCCTTTCCAACCTAGAATGGACTATATAAATTCCTTGAATGAAGAAAAAATCATCCATTGCCTGGAACATATAACCATCTGTTGAAACAGTCCTTGCCATTCATTTCAGTAGTGCAATGCAACGAGGTTTATAGGCTATCATGATATTCCAACAATCAAAATTAATTGATTTTAGAATCGGTATTGTTGATAATTTTACGTTTTTGCTTCTCATTCCAGCAGTGAATTGCAGCATGTGTGGATCCTTCCCATCTGTACAAAAGTATTTTGCTTGTAAATGTTAAGTTATATGTTTAATTTAGAATTATCCGACCTAACTAAAGTAATATTACCATCTAGATAAAAGTACAAAGGGTTGCTTCTATTTCAGAGATTCTATGTTTACAAACACGATATAATTACAAAACTGTAAGAATCAAGAACTAGGAACAAATAGTTCATAAAGACAGATTATACATTTCTCCATTCATTAACTAGTCTCATGGACTACATAAATCCCAGTATCCTTTTAATTTTTCCTCCTCACCAGCATATTTACTTTAATTTAGATCATATTCTTTGTTCTTCCATGTGTTATCAGGTTATGCCTAATGGCTGAAATCGAATCACTGTTGGGATATGTTCCAAGAGACCAAAATAAGATAATGATTGTTACAATTGTTAATTCTTTGTTAATGAAGCAACTATGTATCCATACAATGCTAAAAATGTTAAATATGCAAAGTAAAGCTTATATGATGTTATAAGTATTCAAAATTGTGTATATGCTTATATATTATGAATTTAGCAATCCAATGTTTTTTTAAACTCCGTGTACGCGTAACACATGTTCGTGCTCGTTATATACATTAAATTCCTTAGAGTAGGAATTTTCCTACAGTTTCGTCTTTCAATTTATGATTTATCAGGGTTCGTGCTGCATAATTTTTTTGCATATAACTTGTAATATTGTAAATTTTCAACAATCAAATAAAAGCATAATTTTGACGATTCAACTGGTAGAATCATCGAAATCTTGATTCAAGTCGCGATCTAATCATGATAACTATGGCTTCAACCATAAATGTGTGCATTCAAAAAAGCTTGTTACTAGCCAAAATTAGGTATATAACAATCAAGACGCATAAGAAGCCAACTTACTAAAAGTACCCATACATAAATAAGGATAAGATAGTTATGGCCATTAGCAGCTCACTAATTCAATAGGGCAGTTGGACAATACCTATCAAAATATTTATTGCAATCACTCATAAAGAGGCATCAAACATAAGTCAATAACTCAAAATTTTCTTCCTATATTATAAGCTCATATGTCCTCTAACACCAAATTATAGATTATAATAATTTTAGTAAGCATAAATGAAAATTTGGAAACATGATAATATAAAGATGTAATGAGTCTATAGTAAAAAAACATGCATCTCTATCCATTTTAATCATTTGATAGAAATATCAATAATTAATTTTGAATTAAAGGAACCCATTGTGGTAGATCGACAATAGTAAATAACAACGGTAGCTAATAAATTACTTTTACAATTTGAAGTATTTTGCAACAACTTAATTTTCATGACCTAAAAGTATACAAAGGTTAATATTAATAAGAAAAAGGCAGGTGATTTAGTAGAGAACCAAATCAAACTTAGGAGGTATGTATCTTCAGAGTTATTTCAATTTTTCTATATAAAAGAGAGTCTAATCTCACATTATTACTGGTATTCAAGAGGTACTTCAAGTTTCAACTCTCAATATTTGGAAAGGGGTCAATAAACTATTTTCAGTAGACTAACCTTTTGATTAAAATATTCCTATTTTTGAAAATAAAATTTCCTGAAAACAACTTTTGATAACCATTCTCTATTTCTACAAAACATATTGGAGCAAAAAAATTATTCAACATTTACAGGACTTGTTATTTCAGCAAAATCACATGAAAAAAATCTATAGCTATTCTTGCATCATGATGGAAATAACTAAAGATAAGGTAAATCAGTGATATATTAGACATAAAATGAAAATTGTATTTTTACAAAACTGTCACAGATTTGAGAATTATTCAAATTTAAACTTGTTTTAAGTCGCTCACCATTGATTTCCCAAATAGCCTTTCTCCTCTCAGGTGTCATAATCAAGGTTCCTGATACACAAAATTAAGTACTACACTTTAACATCACATACGTTGAACTAATTAAGCAAGCCTCCTCCCTCGACAACCACATGTACTTATACGCCCTCCTCTACCTCCCAGTCTACACCTTCTCCCTCGTCTCATCAACCCAGCTCGCCTTCAACGCCATCTTCTCCTTCTTCCTTAGCATCCAAAATCTCACCTCCCTAGTCCTCAACTCCATCATCCTCGTCACCTTCTCCACTGCCTTCCTTGGAGTCAACCCCAACCACGATGACTCCTGTACGAACATACCAACAAGCAGGCACCCGTTTGGGTTCATACTGATACTTGCAGCGCTGGTGGTGTTCTCATTCCTATTGGCTGTGACGGAGATGATGTGCCAAAAAGTGCTGAACTAAGGACTTCTTTGTGATATTCTAGACGATGGTGTAGATGGGGTCGGTGGCCTTGGTGGGCTCGATGGTAGGGCTGTTTGCGAGAGAGGAATAAGATTTTTGGAGGTAGAAGTGGATTTCTGAGAGAAATAAGAGTTCAATTTTTAATTGAATTTGGGATAAGGATGCGTGGAGAAGAGGTGTCGATGTTGAGCTATTTAGGAAAGAGGCGGCATATTTTTATTTTCCCGCTGGATGTCTTGCGCAACGTTTTAGGGGTTATTTTTCCTTTTCATTTAATAGTTCCATCTAGATAATTGTAGCATTTTTTATTAACGTTGCGCGTTTATGCTGCGAAAAATAATTTTTCTTGTAGTGAGTAGTCTTCCATCAGTCTGTCATTATGCCATGAATCTATAATTTTTATACCGACGACCAACAACTGATCCACCATGTTGCCCGTTCGGTTGACCAACTTGTAGTGCAGCCATACTTATTAGCTCCTTTTCGCGATGAAAATGATCTTCCATCATTTCATCAAATTGGTCATCGCTATCATCGAAAAATATATAATCTTCGACAGCCATTTGTTATCTTTGAAATTGTATGAAATGCGAATGAGCAATAAAACTTCTAGCATTTAACAAGATTTTTATAGCTTAAATCACATGTTGGCTTTCATAACAAAACAAATAATCCTGACTAGTTGGTGGGTATCATTAATTCAATCCAACCACTATCTATAAAGTAGATTACATTTATGTCATGTCTGTAGTGTCCCGTCCTATCTACACACTGTTGACTGTTGGCGCAGTGTCTCGTCCCATCTAAACACTGCAGCCACGTCCTCACAAGCCAACAAGGAGATTTGACTAGTGTAGTATCTCATCCCACTTACATACTGTAGCATGTTGGTCCAGTGTCACGTCCCCTCTATACACTATTGACTATTGGTGCAGTGTCTTGTCCCATCATACAACTGTAGCCATGTTCTTAACGACTTTATGACACTACCAAATAATAGTACAGTTAAAAATTTCTACGGCACTAATACAAAAGGAAATAAGACAATATTACTGAAACACCCAAACATTAATACAGTCAACGATAATACATAAACAAACAATAGTATAATCAACAATAATACACTCCACAATAATACAACCAACAAAAATACCCTGACTAGGACTTAGAACTGACATGAAGAAACTACTGCTTACGGTCAAATTACAAGTTTTGCAGGACATTTCGGAGATGTCTTATTTCTTGTTCCAGCTCATTGGCATATGTTATGGCCCTTCGGCACAGCCATTCATCAACCCATTCTGCATAATTGCACCCTTCAGGCTAGAAGGGACACAATCGGATTCGACGACCAATATCTTCGCCATCAGCTCTAACCACAACTTCAACCTTATAACCATAGTGGTAGCATACTACGTAAGAGTCAACCTCTTGTTCAACCGAAGGTTGCAAATTTGGCACTTAATCAACCTCCTGTTCTTGTGGTTGTTGATGAACCAACTGTTCGTGTAGAGGTGGGACAACCGCACGTTCATATAGTGGTTGAACATCTTCTTGAAGTGTGAGTTGGTCAAGATTTGGGAATTCACGAGCAACGCCCTCGTAATGCTGGTCTTGGTAATTGATATTCCAATCTTCATCGGTGTGTTCGCCTTCCGTTGGAACATAGCCAAAATCAAAGTCAAAAGATGATGACCAGGAAGGCATTGGTATGAGGAATAGAAGAATGAAGGAGCGGACAAATGAATTGTGTGTTTGAGAAGAAAAGCTTTTATGTATATATAAAAGCGTGTGAATGCTTACAAATTTTTTATGTTTAAATGTGAGCATTGTATTTTGATTTGAAAGTACACTAGAAAGTGAAATTATTCACAAACAAGACAATAATAAATATGCGTACACAGAAACAATAATACGCTCGACAATAATACACTCAAACTATGGATATCCAAATCGTTCTAGCCAATTTTGATGTATGATAAAAGCCTCATGTCCAGTGAATGTGGTGTGATATTTGAGAAAGTAACGAACTTCAAATGTGAAACGGGTTGGTTCGAACTAATTTTCAAATATAACCTTATTGATAACCGTACTATACCGCGTAAAGGCGCTGTAGAAGTTTCCATAAGCGGTCCTCAACTCTACCTTCATATGTCTATCGCTCAACATTGCTATTGTAAAGTTCAGCAATAGTGTCCCAAAACCGAGTTGCCATTATCTCCTCATCGTCGCACATCTGATCAGTTTGTATAAAATAATTTACTAGCAGTTTTAATTCTGTAGCCGAAAATATGATGTTAGACATTGATTGAATTTACTGAACTTTTAAATGTTGTGACATTTGAATATAACACTTTATCTTAAATAAAGAGGTCGTAATCCGCATCAAAAAAATGAAGCATGAGATTAATGTCCACATGTCAAACATCTATAAACTTTTCGACAAACAAACACAACTGTGTTTGTTACTCCAACATTTTTGCTTTATATAAGCTTAATAATAAATAAGCATAAATTATAATCAACACAATTCCATACTCACCGCAAATAAAGTACACAATGCCATACTGAGCACAATGTCATGCTCAACATAAAATATAATCAACACAATGTCATACTCAACATAAAATATAATCGACACAATGCTATAACATATAGACAAGCACATATAACAATAGCATCATCACCAACATAATATGCAACCAACTATCGTAATGTGTGAAAAATAATAACATAAACTGAAACATCTATATGCAGTACATCAGTCTATGTGATTGGAACTGCTATCAATCTCCTTATCATCTCCACTGTCATTGCTGACATCATCAAAGTCATGAGGCTCAGGTCTGGCATGGAGCTGCTCCTGAAGCTTCTGAATCTGGGTTTGTAATCCTTGTATCTACGCATCATACTGAGTCTGCTGCTGCTGGATCGCAGTCTGGTAACTCTGATACATCATCAGTGTATAATCGAGCGTCATACGCTTAAATGCAGCAATCATCCTTCTATCATAATCCATGTACCGAGAAAACTGATATGTGCATAAGAAAAATTATACATAGGTGGAGAATATAAGGACAAGTAATTTAAACAAAATTTAAAATTAGTACAAACCTGATGAGGCCGATACAATTCGGCGGATGGTACACCCATAATAGTGTCATGTGTAGGATACTACACGGGATACTCCACCACTTGACCATGTACATCATACGCTCTAAATGAATGAGGAGGGGGTCGAACGTAGGAGGCTGCGTGTATTGAGACGATGTAGGCTCAAATGTGGCAGGCAGTAGTGGAACTCTACAAGAAGAGGTACACGGACCAATATGATCGGAGTTCAAACCCCGAATATAATCTGGCAACGCGTAAGCACGTGGGGTTACTCGAGCCCAATATGAATCAAAGTCTCCTGGAACTGTAAAAGGCTCACCATCCACCCATCCCACACCCCTCATCGTAAGAATATAAGCTGGTCCAGCCCTAATATCACCATACATATCATCCCATGGTAGCGGATCTGATGGAATGCGAACTATACCGTACAACTGTAGCCAACACTGCTCCCCTAAATACCATATGAATCGACATGTAGGAACCTGAAAGCAAACCCTGCGTCGCGACATGGAAAACTGAAAGTGAGTGGATAATCAGGACTGGGCTCTAGGAACTGTAAGTATTGATCCCATGGACGAACGATAATGTTACCGCGACGCCTCATATCCATCTGCTATCTAGCCTCCATTAGCTCATTGTGCATCCCTTGTGCAACATGAGACTAATACATAGGAGGACCCCAACGATGCAATCTAGGGAAGTAAATATAAGGTGTGGCATTTGCTTCTGCAATAAGTCGGGGGGTGCATATTGGCAGTATACTTGTAGTACCAAATACCAAAATCCTTACATCTATCTAGACTGCTGAAGCGCATAAGTATCCAATGCTACGTACAAATAACCAATAATAGCAGTACCGTAATCATATATATACAGTCCATCCACATCTACTAATCCAACCAAAAAGCCAAGTCTAATAGTAACCGTATTGTTACTAAAAAATGTAGTTCCAAAAAGGTATAATATGAAGGCATTGATAACCGGAGTGTGCATATCCTCAATGGCCATGTACTCTACTATATATTGTTGCAGACAAGTGAGAGTAACAGCTCCTTCTCTAACCTCTTCATCGGCCAAAGCCGGTAAATACGATGAATATGACTCGAACTCCTCAAATGAACTATCAAATGGAACAGGGAGATGGTTCGGAAACCAACCTCTATACCAGTGTGCATATAAAAATCTAAAGGAGTTAGTCCTAGCCCAAAACCGGGGAAATGAAATGTGTGAGTAGTAGGCCACCATCTCTCGGTGAGGGCCTCTACAAGGCAGCGATCTACGTGTGCAAATCTAGGTAAATTTAGAAATTCACCAAAAGGTGACGCATGTAGCCTATCCAAAATCGGCTGTGGTAACTGATCAAAATACTCAGACATACACCTATACCAACTACCTCGCATCGCTACGCGACGAACCTAAATATATGATTATTTGATGTTAAAATAAACAAATAATTATCATTCATATACACTTACACAGTTGTTCATCAATCAATAAAGAAATAAACGTATACGTGTGGCGTCGCTATAGCTGTAGTAAGTCGATGCGAAACAATGGGGGGCAAGTCGCGCATGGATCGAAGAAAGTCTGGAATCACTATAGCATAAGGAGGGACATGAGCAGGTCCGATATTGGCATCTGTCGCATATCGAATGGTTCGTCTACCAATTTTGACCGGAAGAGGCGGCATTTTGACGCAAAGTAAAATAAAACAACTAAATGAAGAGGTTGAAAGAGGAGAAAATGAGAGGAAGGGGGTTTGCACCTAATATAGGCATTGGGCATCAGGCACCTGTTGAACAAGCGTCCGATTTCAAAACAATTCGAGCGCTTGTTCAATAAGCGCCTAGCCTCATTTCTTTTGGAGAAATGAGGCCTCCAACATTTCGGAGTGTGGAAAATCGTATTTCCACACTCCAAACTGTTGGAGATGCTCTAAGAACGACGATTTTGTATTTTTCTTAACTATATCAATGCAATATACATTTGTTTATAAGATTATTCTCCCCCAAAGCTAACTTATATTTTATTTCAACCTTTTCAAGTACTGTTCGAATAAAGATTAGGCTATTTGAATATATATTGTATAAGTTAGATATTTTTTTTTGGAAAAAGTTTATGGGAATTTAATTACACGGTCTTTCTCTGAATATGGTTGTGACATGGTATCATAAATAGTAGGTTGTTATAAAACAAAAGTAAAATGCTGGGCAATGGAAGTAGTATCTTAGTTTTTTGGCCATCAAACCTGATGTATGTTACCCGGTTGCTTGGCCTGGCTACAATATGCTAATTATAGAGGTTTTGGTTGAATCAAAATGAAATTTGAGCCAGTGGAAGGTTTGAAAATGTAAAAGATTGACTCGAATTGAGAAGTTCGGCATAAATACATCGTTCGACATGTAAGCACTTTCGGCCTATATACATGGTCCGGCCTGTATACATGGTTCAGCTTATATGACCGTTCGTCCTATATGTATGGTTCGGCCGAGGAAGGATGGTGTCTGTCGCCCGACCAAAGAAAGGTGTTGCTAGGAACTCAATGAATATCGCTCGGCTAGGGGAGACATTGTGCCGTTCAGTTTGGATAGTTCGGTATGTGCCGTTCGACCTAGATGTTTTGGCAGGCGCCACTCGGTCAGGGAAGTGAGGCCTTGCATGGGTCAGTCAAGGAGCTTAATTCAGTCATGTTCGGTCCTTGTGGTTTGGTCGTGGTAGTTTCATATACCTCATTTTGTGCGTGCGATCGAAGTAGTGAGTCATCGATTTAATCCCAAAGCAAAGCAGTCGACATGTCATTCCTTCGAGTCGTACCGTTGCTCACTTCGAATCCCTAGAAAGACTGCTTCGAGCTAATCATCAAGATGCCCTGGTTCGGCATTTACCGCTCAGCCAATGTCGGTCGACAAACTTGGCTCGGTCTGGTGTTCAGGGTTATCAGTGATGGGCCGAAGTACCTCTTTCTTGGGCCTGCGTAGGAAGTCCAGTCTATCTTCGTCTATAAATAGAGGGACAGGGGTGCAGTAAAGGAGGACCTTTTTCGAGAACTCCAGAGAGACTCCGCCATTTTCTGTATTCAACTCTTTTTTACTCAAACTTGTATTCGAGTCTTTTGTTTACGGATTGCGTCTGTATTCAAGTCTTAGAGAAAAGCAATAAAGATTACATTAACAGTGGACGTAGGCAGTTATGTCGAACCACTATAATTCTGGTGTTCTTGTTTCTGCAGTTAATTTTGCATACAATCCTCTATTTTAATTTTCTATCTTCATTAATCTCTCTACACAAATCTTTTCTTGAGTGTTAGCGACCAATTTTGGTGCTAACATTTTGGTGCTTTCACTAAGAACGCACTCTCTGGCTGTTAGGATCTACTTTGTCGCTACTGGATTGAAGAAATCCCCCAAAAAATATCCAAGTTCATTCACAAGAAGTTCATATATTCTACTCAGAGTTCTGATCGATAACTCTACAATGGTAAGACTACGTACTAGATCAGCCGCCCACAATGCGGATGTCAATGAGACCGCTAGCGTCCAACAAGTAGGGCCCAACAATCAACAAGCTAATCCAGGTGCAGGGGCCGCCACTACTCTAAACCAAACAGAAGTTGTCACCAGGATAGATTTCAACGAGCTGATGAGAGAACTCGTAGAAAGTAGGAGGCAGCTTAACTAGTAGATTCAAGTTAATGCCAATCTCACGACCCAGCTTACTCAACAACAGCATCAGAATGCTGGAGGGAGTCCTGCTTCCTACTCATCATCTGACAGCTCTGTTTCGTCTGATGAACATCCCAGGCGTAGACACCATAGAATTGAAATAGCGCAAATAGGAGCAGCAAATCAATCCAACAGAGATGGTCCAGGTTCCCTACTTAGAACCGAAGCCCCTCACTTGCACCAGGGAAATCGCATTCAAGTTGGAACGGGAAACTTATGATCTGGAGCATGAGTGGAAGCAGGTCGACCGACTTACCAGGGTCGTAGCGAAGAAGGTCTTCAGGATACACATTTGGGAGACCACCAACCAAGGAGGCACCAGCCAGAGCGGTCACGCAGGACGGAGTCCAACTTGCCACCTCCCATCCAAACCCCGGACTTATCAGCCATGGTCAAGTAGCTCATGAGAGAAAATCAGGGCTTATCTAACGATGATTGGGGTACAACTAGGAGTCATACTCCGTTTACAGATGCTATCCTACAAGCTGAATACCCTCGAAAGTTCAGCATGCCGACTATTCCAGCCTACGAGGGAAAGACCGATCCCCGATAGCATGTAATGAGATACGAGTGGTTGATGGACTCGGCTAGGGCAAATGATGCGACTAAATGTAGATGTTTCCCAATCACCTTATCTGGAATCGCTACCATGTGGTTCACCAGACTTCCTCCGCGATCGATCTCCAGATTTGATGAATTAGCGAAAAAATTTGTGGAGCAGTTAATAATTCATACCATTGCCCAAAAGACGTGATGTCTTTATCCATTGTAACCCAGGCTCCGGGGGAGTCCTTAAAGGAATATTTGCAAAGATTTCATGTTGCTGCTACCGAAGTTAGCAACCCGAATGACCATGCTATTCCTATGGCCGTGATGCGAGGTGTAGATCCAGACTCAGAGTTTGGTGATTGGCTGGCAGGAAAACCTCCAGCTACACTGAACATTTTTATTCGAAGGCGCACCAATTTATGAGAAGGGAGGAGGCCAGGTGGACGAGGCGAGACAATGCGCCAGGGCCTGGCAAGGAGACGGTGCAAAGCAATATTGCGGTAAAACAATCAGGCGACAACTCTGGTAAGGTCCAGGTCTAAAGTGGGACAATTCACTTAGCCCTATCATTTCACGACGTCCTAAGTATAATGCTTGCACCTTGAGGAAAGCTCAGCAAATATGTGCAGTTATCTTACCTCGTTTATTCAATATATTAATAGTACTACACAAAACATCCCTAGCATGAGGAAATCTCAACAGTTAAAAAGAATCTATTAATATATAAATGATAGACGATAACTTTATATTAAAGATTCAAAATCTTCAACATATTATATCGAGTGATATCGACTTATGAATATTTCTTATGAAATACCTTTGTGATTCAAGTGTCGGACACATAAGAAATCATGGTGTACTTACATTTACGTATGTATTTATTCCTTAAGTTTATTTAGGGTTTCTTTAATGTTCTACCTTTAGTTTATACATTCATATTATATAAGTTTTACTATTATATAACTTTTATATTTCATACTACTTACATAATAGTCTTATGTATAATATTATATTAATTAAATCTTATTTAATTAATTTTTAATTAATTAACATTTTAGTTAATTTTTTATGATTTTAATATAACATTATATTAAATATTTATTACATACTATAACCTTTATAATATTACACGTATATCATGTGTATATTCATTAAATTAATTAACCTTTAATTAATTTGTTTAATTAAACAATTTTAATTAAATTATATTAATTTCAAATTCAATTCATATATATACATGTATACTTATGTTATTTTAAACATTTTAAAATGACATAACATATATTATAATATATAATACATGTATACATTTATTAATCAACTAACTTATTTAATTAATTTATTTTGTTAATCTTATTAATAAATTTTTAAATTTCTAAATTAATATTTAATATCAAACATTCTGAAAAAAATTTATACTATAACATTTAAATTATTTGTATAGTTATTATTTTATATTTAAATCTTAAAATTTAACTTTCAAATAATTTTGAAAATTAGCCCAAGGCCCAATCCAAATTTAGGCCTTTTGTATTAGGGATAAATTTTTGACTGTAGGCTTAAAAGTTAACCCTAACATGAAAAATTTAAACTGCATAGGCTATTGAGCTTCAATACCATTGTTGGAATTGGGCCAACTCAAAGTAGAAGTTATAGGTGGCTTTCAAATAAAATTTCCCTTGTTGGATTAATATTATGCCTATGAAGTTTAATTTATTTAGAATATTTCTAAATTTTATCTAAAATAAAATCTCTTATTTTATTTAAATTTATAAATTATATACAATTTTATTTAATTTATATTTTAGGTATATAAAAGTACATATATGTATCATATGCACATATGTATATGTGTGCGCATATGTTACATGATAACTAGTGCAAGGTATAATAGCTCATATATAGATGTCGGGATTTACATCACAATGGACATATTAGCTCATCCAGTATGTATTGTGTATTGTCCAAATATATAGGTATGTAAATTTGTTAATTATATAAATATTATAAATCTATACATATATATAACTTATATATATAAGTAAAATATTAATTATATGTATATATATGTATGTTATCCGGCTTTGTGACCAAGCAACATTTGGACGAGTCAGAGCAATCAAACAGAGAAGTTATCAAACATGAATCTAGAGCGATAATTGCCAAATTCGAAGATCGTGTAGGACTAACAAATGAAGCTATAAACAAGTCAAAGTCTCCTAAAATGGCCAAGACACCAAACCACCAACATGGCAAAGCTCAAAGCTCAAGATCCATACAAAGGGATGGATCGGTATTGATCCATGAGTAGGAGTCAATACTGATTCCTAACATTTCTTTAAATTCATCAAAAACTTACACTATATGAATCTGAGATAGTTATAAACTAGTACGTGCCATATGGAGGGGCTCACTAGTCAAAAATAACCCAAACGATCGATGGACAAACCAAAATCTATCAACTAACATTCAAGTAAGTTCTACCAAATTCAAGCTTGTACCAAAGCAACTAGATGCCCTGTACCAAGACATAAGCCAAAAAAACCACTACATCGACTGAAAGAAGATTTCCCATTCAATCTTATGGATCGATACGAATCCCTGTTCATGGGTTGATATCGATCCTTGAAACTTGATGAAGTGGCCACGATCTTCTCCAAGCAACTTCCTCTGGACGTGGGAAATATGGGTATAAATGTGGTGGAGAGATTTCCCGCGACTTGCAACTATAAGGGCATTGTTTCAAGGATCTTTTTAGCTCTCCTAACAAATTGTTGTATTTCTTCTACAATTTCGAGGATCATCACCGATTCATAAGAACAACTTTGTAAAAATTCAACATAAATAAAAAAACAGAGTTTAAGTGGATGTAGACCAGAGTATTTTCTGAACCACTATAAAAATTATTTGTTCTTCTTTTCTAGTCCTTCCATTTTTCTTGAAATTTTTATATTTATTATTTCATTGGGATTTTGTGTTACTTTTTGGCATAAAACATTTTGGTGCTTTCACTAGGAAACACTTGGATTCGATGATTTGAAGCGTGAACCCGCAAAAGATGATGAGGCCATCAACCGAGAGAATAGTTGGGGAAAGTCAACAAGGACGTGGGGGTTTCTAAGAGGTGTCTTCAGGATCTAGCCCATCTTCCATCTACATAACTAGAGGTAAGATGGAAAACAATGATGATGGAAATGCAGAACATAATGATAGCCAGCCAGGAAGAGATGATAGAAGGATTCTTCAAAAGAATGGGATAATCAAGAATAGCCGAAGTTTTTGCGGATGAGAACCAGAAACCAAAACAAATGCCCCGAAAACAGAATGGGGAAAAGCAGGCCGATCACCAAAGAAATGCCACGGTTCGGCACCGAGCACAGATCAGTGTAGATCCCAAAGGACTTGGGGGAATGGTTGACTTGAACTTGAATGGAGATGGTACACATCTAGGAGTCTACGCCGAATACCAAAACATGAATTGGAATGCAGAGGCATGACCAGAAATGAGTGGTGTACCACTAGACTAGAGTCTGGAGGATGTGAGTAGAAATCCATTCATTTTCAACACCCGATGCATAAGAAATCCGCCCGATTTCAAGCTATCAACCCGTAACAACCCTAGTATTGGTGATTACCTAAGATATTAAATTATAACGATAGTTATAATTTAATATTGAGAATAAAATGAAATAGAGAGGATAAATTTGATTTAAATTGTTTATTTCAAACAAACAATGTGTCTGAAGTTAAAGTTTGACCATGTAATTTAATTAAATGGAGTTTTGGTTAATAAATTGCAAATATTGGAATTTTTGGTAATTTGAGTTAATAAATTAATCAAGAGATGTATTTCAACATTTAATTGTTGAAATAAATATAAATTGATGAAAATAAAGTTTTAAAAACTTTATTTTGAGAAATTGGAGTGAAATAATCATTTATTGTATTTTAATTAAGTCAATATAGTAATATTGGTAATTATTGCCAATATTAGCCTTAAAGGGAAAATATGAAGAATATATGTGTTTGTTAAAATAAAAGATGAAACATGGTTTATAAATATTATTTTGATGATTAAAAAGTGTTAGAATGATCTATTTCAATTTATTTGGCAAGAAAGTAATTTAAGCTTGTTATGTAAAAAACAATGGTATATTTACACTAAAATGGTGTAAATTGTAAAATATTGTGTAAAATGGGGTTTTAATGTTAAAATTATCTTTTTATTATTAAAATAAATTTTATTTTGTTATAATAGCTATTTTATTTAAATACAAGTAGTTGTTTACATTTTATTTGGCTAGAAAATATAGTATTATATGCATTTAGTGTAAAATAAGAGTAAGCATGTACATAGCATTTTATTTCACTAAGTAATTTTGCCCTTGGGCTTAATTGGGTAGACATGGGATTCAATAGCCTCTTATCTAGAGGCTTGTGGCTTGTGAAAGTAGCTGTACGTAAGTTTCATTTCTTCCTTCTCTAAGAAACAAAACATACAGTAAAGCAAAACGAGAAAAATAATGGCTGCCTTCCTCTAAAATCAATTCCCACTGCAAATTTGCTGTTAATTCAAGAAGAGAATCCACTAAATAACATAACAAAAGGTAATCACATCCAATACTATAAGAAATTTCATCTAAAATCTTTGAACTGTGATATAATTGTCTGTAAATAATTTTTCTTGTGTTGCATGTTCTTGTTTCAACATTTATAGGTATTTAGAGCTTCTATCTTCATCAAAGATCACATCTTGCTATCAAAAACCTTGCCAAATCACTTAGGTGAGTTCAAGCTCACAAATTGCTAGTTGAAAATGAAGTTCCTGTGGAAAAAAATTTGCAAAATCATTTACTGTATATGAATTTCTTCCTGTTAGTTGTTTCTTTGTTTTTCTGATTCCTGGTTGCCATTTTGAGTGGCCATAACATATTCTCTTCTTGAATTGCCGCCGTATTTCTTCCAGTATGGAGTTTGAATGTTAGTCTATGTGCATGCCAAATTTCATGACCTGAAACCACCTGTAGCTAGGTCAAAACTGAGCTCAAAGTTGGAATCGCGCAAGAAAACGACATGGAACGGGAAAAAATTAAATTGCGTACCATACACTTCCCTAGGTCGACCGTACGACCGACCTAAGGAAGTGCAAGGTCGACCTCTTGGTCTACCTGCATATAACCTACTTATTTGTGTTGTTTTTCGAGTTTTCTGTCACTTTTTCCTTCGATTCCGATGCCTTTTGATGCCAATTCTTTTGCAATTTTGAGATGATTTTGACGTGTTAGAAGGCTATGATGTCCATCAATGGACTAGCCAAGATTGGATGGAATTTGAAATTTAAATTTGATTTAAATTCAAATTGAATTCGAATAGCAATTTGGAGTAATCTTTTCGTATTTCTTTGATTTCATCCCAATTTCTTCTAAATATAAATTTTTAGAAAATTTCTAAATAATTTGGCATTTTGAAATTATTAATATAAAATATTTTCAAATTATTTTTAAACTGTTATTAAATTATTTCAAAGTATTTTAAATATATTTATTTCCTATTATAAAGGGAAATTTCAATAAATGTCTTCAAAATGATTTCATAAATTATTTTAAAATTCTGTTTTCTCAAGAAATTTATTTCACAAATAATATAAAATATTTTTACACATTTTGGATGTATGAGAAAGAGAATTAAACGATTTAGTAAAACACGTGATGTGAGACACGTGAGTTTACTTTTTCGGTTAATTCTGGACTTTTACGATCGAAACCTCTTGAGTATATTGTTTTGAGTTGATTATTGAGATTCATAATTCCTATTATAGGAATTATCTGATTTAGCCAATATTTGGCGAGTTGAGAGGTTCGATATCTCCTATTATAGAAGTAATAATCGACGAGAACCACTTATATATGTTGTTTTACTCGCCGATGAGACGAGGCGAGTCTTAAGATGAGATTTTCCTTTTTGGGAATTATGGTTTATAAGAAATCACTATGAGATTTATTTGCACTTGCTGATGATACGAGGGAAGATATATGATTATTATGAGATTTCTGAGGTATGAGATTTTATTTTTATGATGTGGAGTTAACTATCAGTTAATAAACCGTTTAGTGCGAATGTGTGGTATGGGACGCACGTTATCACTTTTCGGGTTCCTTTTTGAGGGTTTGTAACACATCCATGAGTATGCCAGTGCTATAGACCTTCGGGTCATCTGAGTATATGACTTCAGTCACCACGACCACGAGTTATGTGACTTCGGTCACCACGAGTTATGTAACTTCGGTCACCATGAGTTATGCGACTTCGGTCATCACGAGTATGACCTACGGATCCACGAGTTAGGTACCTAAATTATAAATAGCACTGGACAAGAGTTTAGCATGTGCAGCATTGCTTCGGCTTTGCAATTGGGAATCTGGCCAATCTGGGTTTTCTGAGTTTTCTAAGTTTTATACGATTTCACCATTTTGAGATTTTGTTACATCGATAGCTTAATGCTACATGAGATGTTATATAGGGTGATTTCGTTTTCATGAGATTTGAACTCTATTTTGAGTTCCATGAGATTCATATTGGAAATTTTGATGACTTTCTCTTATAGCTTTTGAATGGTTAATTGCATTTATATTGAATTCCTTTGTGTGTGGATTTCTTATGTTGAACTAAACCTATTCATGCGACAAACCCTAATGAGTCTATTCCGTGGCATTGCATTTGAGCTATACTAGTATATAATTCCTTTATAACTAAAGGAAGAGTTCCCTTATGCACTTATATTCCTCTTATCTTAAACTAATATCAAGTTCTAGCTAGCCTGACCCGTGTATTTATTACTCGGGTCAGACCGAGTTGTAGGTTAGGTAGTTGGACTCTTCGCTTGCTTTACCATTTGGACTCCACCATCGTCTTTGGATATAACATAGTTTTTGTGTTGTAGTTTTTTTGTTGGGAACTTGTGATGTATATTCTTTTGTGGGGGATGTATGTATATATATATGGTGGTCGAATGCCACTTGTGACGTGTAGTATGATATTTGATGTATGTATATGTATATCATTTCTGTGTTGCTATTCTATGACTTGTGGTTGTTGTAGTTATTATATTTTGTTTCTGAATCGATCCTGTAGGCACCATAGTATTGTATTAGATAGGAATTAAGTATGTTGAATACTCGAGATGAAATAGGAAAAAAAACGAGTGCAAATACCGACATACTTAGCTCTTATCTAATGCAAGACTATGATGGTCGCCCTTAACCAGCCCTATTCTCCGCATTAGCAGACAGAATTACTAAACAATTCTCTTTGTTAATGTGGGTCTCGAGGTGGGGCGTCACACAATGTTAGAGAAATGTATATGGAAAAATTGATCCAACGGTTCACCTAATGAGATACATCCAACATATGAAGATTTTGTGTGCATTTGAAGAAGCAATGGGATGGTGTTTCCCATTTGTATTTAATAGACATAGTGGCGATGTGGTTCTCACAGCTTGAAAACGGTTCCATTAGCACATGAACCAAGTTAGTGAATAGATTTATAAGGCTATTCAAAGTGCATATTTCATGATCGAAGAATGTGATGAGGTTATCGAGCATGAAGCAAAGTGTCGAAGAGACCCTGAGGGATTATTTGACCAGGTTTAATGTGGTAGCTGCAGCGGTCAATAGACTGAGTCCATCAGTGGTTATGATGGTAGCTATTTCGGGAGTTGCTAATAAAACAAATTTTAAGATTGCTTTGGAAAGGGATCCACAAGAGGATTTCATGAAATTCTATCATGAGGCAGAGAGACAGTTACATTAAGGGAGATCGAACCTTAGATTGGATGTCAAATGATTCGAAGACATCGAACAATAGATTGGATGTCAGACAATCCGAAGAGATCGAACTCTAGATTGAATGCCAAATGATTCGGAGAGATCGTCAATTGAAATAACGATCTGGAGTGATCAAGTTTTTGATTAACGATCCAGACAGATCGAGATTTCAACCAACGACTTGGAAAGGTCGACGATTCAATTAATAATCCAAAGGGATCGGGAATTGAATTAGTCATCGAGTACGTGGCTCAAAGATTTTAAAAAATAGACTTTGATTTTGAACACCCATTGACATTGAAAAAATTCGATTGCGAATGCCAGATTGAGCCATTGATTTTTATATATGATTATTAATTCCTGGAAGAACATAGAACAATCCTTATTTGTGATATGCTATACGATATGATAGTTCCAGAAGAACACGAAATGATGATTATATGTAACTGATACCCAAGCAAGGACTAAAGTGCTTAGCTATAATAGTCTGGAATGATCTTTGATTTACAAGTGAATCCGATTGAACTAGATGATTCACTGCAATTTAATCAAGTTAATAGCCAAGAATTCGGCTACTCATGGTTGATCGAGTTCGATATTTTCTCTTCAGCAAAGCATGCCTTATATTAGCAAGGCATGCTTTGGAGAGCAAATGTTATTCGACTTTATGACCAAGCCACGTCTGAACGAGTCAGAGCAATCGAACAGAGAAGTTACTAAGCAGGTATCCAGATCGATAACTGGCAAACTCAAAGATCGAGCAGGACCAACAAATGAAGCTATAAACATGTCAAAGGCTCCTAAAATAGCCAACACACCAAACCACTAACATGCTAAAGCTCAAGATCCATACAAAAGGATGGACTGATGTCGGTCAATAAGTAGGGATTGATACCGATCCCCAACATTTCCTCAAATTCATCAACAAATTACACTACATGAATTTAGGATGCTTATAAACTAGTGCATGCCATATGGAGTGGTTCGCATGTCAATAACAGATAACCCAAATAGCCGATGGACAAAACAAAAGCTATTAGCCAACTTTCGAGCAAGGAGTTCTGCCAAATTAAAGCTCGTACCAACACAACTAGATGCCATGGACCAAGACACAAGCCACTACAACAATTCAAAAAAGATTTCCCATTCAATCTTATGGGTTGGTACTGATCCCTGATGCTTGGTGACTTAGCCACGTTCTTCTCTAAACAACTTCCTTCGGATGTGGGAAACATGGGTGCAAGCATGGTGGAGAGATTTCCTACGACCTATAACTATAAATACAGGATGAGGGGCATTGTTTCGAGGATCTTTCTATGCTCTCCTAGTAAATTGTTGTATTTCTTCTATAATATCGAGCGATCCATAAGAATAACCTTGTAAAAACTCAGTAGAAATCTAATGATAAATTTAAGTGGATGTAGGCCATAGTATCTACCGAACGACTGTAAAAATTGTGTATTCTTTTCTATTACTTCCCTTTTTCTTGAAGTTTTCATTTTTTATTATCTCATTGGGTGTTTGTGCCACTTTTTGGCATAAACAATGTGTATGTATTATTGTAATAAGTATTAAAATAATTTATAAATATATATACATTTATACATAATATAAAAAAAATTAATCATGAACTAATATATATTTATTACAAAGAAAAAATAATATTTTATTAATATATATGTATATAAGCATACTTATTGTTTGTACCAAAAATGGGCACAACACTCTTCGGAAGTCTTTGAAGAGATAAACGCGCAGAATGAAAATTAAGCCTGTGGATTATCTAACAAAAACTCCAAATAACAGAAATGTAAAATGCAAAGACAAGCGATTTAGAGTGGTTCGGCTTTGTAGCCTACGTCTACTATGAAGTTTGATGATTTTATTGCTCGATACTCGAAGATTACAATTCTTTATACTGTAATACAACTGAAATTATATGCTAAGTCTCAATCTAAAGCAGCGGTGGTGTTCTGGAGTAAATCTGGCAGAATCTGGGCGCTCTTTAGTACTTAGAATTGTCTGACCCCTTTTCTGAATGACCAAGGGCTCTATTTATAGGTGTAGGAGGCTGATATTTCGCCTAAAATGAGGGAAGACCAGTTCTGGTACGTCAGGGGGCCCACATAGCCGAAATCTGGAGATCTGGGCCCACTTTGGATCGATTCGACCCTTGGTTCGAATCGATCAAGAAATCATCCAATCGAGTTGAAATTTGGCGTGAACATTCTTCGTCATGTGCTTAAGCTTCTGTGAAAATTTCATGGCATTTGGACTTGTAGAACTTGAGTTATGATCGATTCAAGGTTGCATTTCTGGTGGCAGTGCTCTGTTCGAATCGATTGCGTTCGAATCGATTGCTTCGAATCGATCCTAGCATGCGCCTCTGTGATGACGTGGAGTGCCTCCTTTGTATCGATCCGATTTCTTTGCCGAGTTGACTGGGTCGAATCCTTGTTCTTAGCCGCGTTTATCTGGTGGACTCGAGATGCCGGATTCGAAGGTTTACTTCCTTCGAATCGATGGAAACTGCGCTTGCTCGAATCGATCTAGATGCGCTATCGTGGATCGATTCGTGGTTGTCTTTTTATGGGAATCGAAGGTACTGGAGTCGAAGGTTGGCCTCCTTCGAATCAATGATGTCGGTGTTTTGGAATGGAGTCGGAGCTCCTCTGCCTGCATGGATTCGAAGGATCCTTCCTTCGATGGATTCGAACTGGAGCTCGGTGCTGATGGATTCGAAGCGAGGCCTCGAGGATGGATTCGAACCAGTGTATGGTTGATGGATTCGGAGCATGGCTTTCTTGAGATTGATTCGAGCCTGTGCTATTCTCGAGGGATTCGAACCCAAGACTGGGCTTATGGATTCGAACCTAGGGCTATTTCCTCCAACCTGCATCGATGATATCTTGAGCGTACGAACTCGGATTAACTTGAGATTTGGAGTGCTGGTTCTTATGGCTCTGCTTGATGTGTCTTATCAATTATGGCTCAATCCGGTCTTGGGTAAAATTCATCGATATCTAGGGATATCCAGCGGTTACTCGATCTCGAGGATGCATAATCCATATTTTCTTCAGTTAATTCCTTGGTATCTCGGCCTTGCCAAAAGGCGTTGCCCCCCAAAGTACGTCTTGTGTAAACATGACGTGCTTTGAAAAGCTGCAGTCTCTCATTGGACAGCTATGACATGCTATACCGAAAGTTGCATTCTGTATCGCTGTAATTGACCGTCGTATAATTGTGACTGGCTGTTAGTGTTTTGAGGCAAGACGAGATGAACATTTGATCCCTGTAAATGACAAAGATCGAACATTATTCAGAGATATGTGCATACGTGTATTATCTTGACTTTGGTTAACGTTGCGTGATCGCAAGTCGTTGTTAGTTCGGTTGGTTATCGAATTCTACATCGGTCCTCTCCCGGACCGGTTTGAGATTCGAGTTAAAACATTGCTTTTATGATTGTCTTATGATCATCCCCTTGTATCGATCCTCTCCTGAATCGCTATAAAGAGTTGATGATCAATTTTTCATATTGAAACGATTCGTCAATTTGATCGGTGGTATTTGATGGATTCGAAGCCATGCTTCTTCGAATCGATGGCCTTCGAATCGAGGGTTTGAGGGACCTCGTGCTTCGAATTGATATGACTTTCAATCCAGCCTCTGTTCGGTTACTCCTTCGAATCGATAATGCTTCGAATCGATACTGTGTGGATTCGATGTGGTTTTCTGAGTTGTTGGAGTCGAACGTTTTTTAGGGACATTCTTGCTTTGTACTTCGTATCGATGAACCTATTGTATATTGGATAGATGGATACGAAGGACGGTCTTGGATTGGTGATTGTCACTGTTTCCCTCGATTCGATAGAAACCCTTTAGTGATCGATTCGAGAGCATCATTTGAATCGAAGTGACTGTAAACCTGGGATGGCCGGTCTATTTTTACCGGGATGCGAATCGTCATTTTTCCCCTATATATACCGGGGTCCTATTCATTTCTCACTTTTTACTTTCACCATTGCTTCAGCCGTTTCTTCGAACCGATCTCCCAGAGCTAAAACTAACGGGCTTTCCACGAATCGATCGAATTCGTCCACGCTTCCACTCGCAATCGAATCAGGTAACTAAAGGATTGATTCGAGATGAAAATGTTAGACCTATCTTCGTCTTCAAAAATTCTGATTGGTGAGATCTGAATGGAGTGGGTCGACTCGATGGGGCTAAGGAACGAAATTATTTGAGTTGCATCGACTGAGAGTGTTGTCTTTCTCTGCTTCGCATCAATCCAGGAACGAGTGATTCAAATCGTTTTCTGATGCATAGCTTCGAATCGATTCTATCAAAGGAAGAAAGGGCCTCGTGCCGATCGATTCGATGTAACTATACCTTGATCGATTCGAAGGTATCGAAGGTCGACCGATTCGAAGTCACTCAGCGCCTATGGATTCGAGGCGCTTCTCTATCCCAAAGTACATCGAGTCGATCCATATGGATTCGAAGCACATCGATTCGATTTGATGGATTCGAACGCTTTCAGTTTAGAGAACCCAACTTTTATGACTTGTTCTAACTTCTGAACTACGACTAATCTCAAGTTGGACTTTGACGATCTTAATGTACTTTAGCATATTTGACTCCGACGAGCTTCGGCCTTGCATAATTGAACCCGACTATAGGACTATACTTGACTTCCTTTTGAAGCTCGTCGATGGAACCATGACTTAACCAATAATATGACCAATAACCAATAGTATGACGGTCAGCGATGACGGTCGTTCCCAGTCTTGATTTTCAGAGTCTCGTCGTTCGTACACCCCGTTTTAACCTGTATAATCTGCTTAAGTTATGCACAACACTAGCACTGCACAACACGTTCATACACTTCACACTGGGGAATGCACGGGCTCTGTATGTACTTAACGTTTCTTTATGATGAGTTAGTTAATTATGGAATCTTCGAGCTCCCAACAACAAGAGGTACAGAGCTCGACTCCTCCGGTGCTTGAGATTCCCGATATTCCTGCCGATGTAATCAATCCAGCTCCAGATGAATTGCCAGAGGCTATATTTATTGAGGACCCTATTGATTTGGTTCAATCTAACATCTCTGAATCCTTATTGGGACGAATATGCTTAAAGCATAACATATCTCTGGATGTTGTGTTATTACCTAATGCCGATGATAGACCGCACAATCCGCCTGATGGATATACAGCTTTCTATCGCCATGCTTGCGCGGCCGGAACTCTCCCTCCTTTCAATCAATATATCAGAGGGATGCTATCATATTTAGGAATCGCTCCTTCACAACTTCATCCCAATGGGCACGCGTTGCTGAACAGTGCCTTTGTCATATTTATGGATTGTCTCTTTCGCCCGCCAAGGCCAACCGAGATTAGACACATATTTAACTTCAAGAGTAGGGGTGATAGCCCGTCTTTCACATTTCTGGAGGCAGTTAGGAATTGCCAAGTTGTTGTCGGAGCCTGGACCCGACTGAGTTATTTCAAGAACGAATGGTTCTATGTTCGATGCCCTCCGGGTTTTGCTAGACGATGGTTGTCTAGACGTAAGCGCCTTAACCTGTTCTCTTGACCGATAACTTTTTGGCGTTAGTATTGACATCTTATTTCTTTCACAGCCATTATCTCCAGACCCGATGGAGGGCACTTCAGGGGTATAGTCCGAAGTCTTCAAGAAGTTCCGAGTGAGCTAAGACATATCGACTCGGTGATGGATGACTATAACTTAAGGACTCTTGGTCTGATCGAAATCAATCAAAGTATAGCTATCGAAGGGTTGGCAAAGCCTGCCTCCAAGAAGGAGAACAAGAAGAAAACCAAGAAGAAAACGGCGAAGAAACCGCTCGGAATTACCATAACCGAAGCGAGTGACGAAGATAGAACCCATACAGATTCGGAGCCGATGGCTGATCTCTCGGGAAACTTTGAAGAATCGGGAGAAAAACGGAAAGGCAAGGCCGTCGTTTCCAAAAAACTTAAGTCCAAGGGGGGGAAATCTGTAGATGTGTTTCCTCCCGCTTCCGGAGTCATGATTTCTGAGGCCACCCCTTCTCATTCGAGAGATTCTTTCAAAGGGCTTGACGATATTCCTATCCCAGATTATATATCGATTTCTCATAATCCTGGGTTGGAGGAATTTCAGGATGTCCTAAATATGAACGAGCCCTTTCCTTTAAGTGCGGTCAACACCTCCGGTCGGTTTGGGGGTTTACACATTTACACACACTTCCACAGCACTTCATGACTTTTGCATAGTAAACATTGCTTTATCGGATCCTAACCCATAATCCTTCTTTATCGTAGGGGAAATGTCAGGCAGAGGCTCCACTTTGGATAGGCTCCGGAACGTGCGCCAATCTTCTCCATTTTATGATTCCCGCAGGAGAGAGACAGATAGGGATCATGTGCGAGGCTATTCAAGTCAAGAACGTTATGATAGAGATTACTCGCATGGCCGTTCTGGCCATGATTACTCTGACAGAGACCGGGGATACCAGTACCGACCCCGATCTCGCTCTCCTCCGCCTCCTAGGGCCCAGTTGATCTTCCCGGGCCTTCTCAACAGCAACAGCCGCCTTCTCAATCTTCTCGGCCTGATACCCAGCAGCCAAGAATGGAACCGACAACAGCCGCTATAATAGAACAAGTTCCGGCTGAGTTGACAAGTGAGGGAGCCATCAAACTTGCGCAAATGAAAAGAGATTTTCCTGAAATTTGTATGGATGCTTATGTCTTCCCTCCTAATCTTAAAAGAATTCCTCCGGATGCTGAGAACATTGCTCATAATTATATCCGTGACTTCTATGCTCAGTATAAGGAGTGGTACAAAGCGGCTGCGAAAGCATCGAGGGTAGCTTTTGACCGGGCGAGGATCATTGAGGAACGTGATGCTGAAATTGTTAAACAGAAACGTATTATTCAGGTTCTTCAATCCGAAATGGAGATGCTCCAGAAGTCAGAGCCTGAAGTACTTCAGAAACATGAGGATGTCGTGGCCAAACTGGCTAGGATGCAACAGGAACACTATGCCACGGTAGAAGAGATGGGTCACCGCAACACCACCATTGCAGCTGAGCGAGACTTAGCCGTTAAAGAGCTGAACGAGCTCAAGGCCAAATTTGCTGAAATGGTGAAGGAGAAGGACGATGCGAACACCACTGCCCAAGAGGCCTGCGACCAAGCTGTATCTCTTAGAGCCGAACTTGCGGCGGTGGCGGCTAAGACTAAGTCTGCGGAAGCAGAAATTCAAGAAAAGATTTTGGAGGAGCGGTCCAGGATGGACGCCGAGTTCGATGATCTCTTGGTCACGTATAACGCCAATGTGCTGGAGCACAGAAATTTAGCGTGGCTAGGAGATGACTCCATGATCCTGTACAACGCCTGGACCCGGCTGGTGGATGAGAAGAGAGCAGCGCATCCAGATGAAATACTTGATGACTTTGAGCTAGAGATGCGTTTGCTCACCGAGGATGAGAGGAAGGTCCTTCATGAGGCGGTGATTTCTATGGCGAAAGAAAAGCTTGGTGTTCAATCTTTAGAGACAGGTGAAGGCTCGGGGGTCGCGCATCACGAGGCAAGTGTTGAAGCTGTAATTCCAACATTGCCCGAAACCACTGGTGCGGTAGATCCCCAGTCTGTTCCTGCATATAATCCTGACCAACCGCTATTATCTTCCGCCGATGATTCTGCCCATGTCCCGGTCCAGACTAAGGAAGGTATTTGAACGCTTCCCGCATTTTAGTTGTGAAGAACCTTAAGCAACACACTTGGCTAACAATCTTTGCTTTGTCGCATTTCAGTGACTGAAGTCGTTGTTTCTGCGCCTCTTGCACTATCAGTTCCATATCAAACACAAGGGGCTGTTTCTACTAAAGCCATTACGACTTCTACCTTGGTTGGCGAAGAGGGAGATGCAAACATGTTTTCTTTTAGCGCTCAAATGATTGAGGAGCTTCTTAATGAATCCATCAATCCCTCAGTTAATCTGTCCGATGCAATGAGTGGGGCTGCTCTGGCCGTTAGTTCGTCTATGCCAGCTACGGGTACATCCGATGTGGCCCAAGCATCCCGCGAGGACGAATTTCTTGCTGAGATTGACGCCGAGATGGCAGCAGGGACTGCTGGTATGAATCCGTCAGGGCCTGCCCCATTAATGGTGATCTCACCGGGCGGTACTGTAGTTATTGAAGCTGCTCCTGCCCCACTCCCTGTTACTGCTCCCATGCCTTCAACTCGTTCTTCGAGAAGAATTTCCATCGCCTCAAGCTCTGAGGAAGATGTTGATATTATGTCACTGCCGGAGGACAAGCCTAAAAAGAGTAAGCGGTCGAGGGGAAAATCAGGCAGCGGATCTGGCGGAGCTACCCCGAAGAAGAAAATAAGGAAGAAGAAAGATTGAACTCTTTCTTTAATTTCCCGTTGCATGGGGTAACATTTTGTTGACTTTTCTGTAGCCGTGTATAGATGTGGATTCGGCTCCCACTAGTAGCAATTTTTTGAACCACTTTGTAATCAGATTCTTTTTGTTGATAGTGGAAATGAGAATGTATTCCCTTTTGTCTTCAACTTGTTATGTGTTATGGTTCTACCCCTAGTATTGGGGATAAGTGTGGAGTTGACGTATGTTTATACTCCGCCTCGCGCTCTGGGAGTACGGAGTTGAGCAATGTTTATACTCCAGCTCGCGCTCTCGGAGTTTGGAGTTTGTTGATATTTATACCCAGCTCGCGCTCTCGGAGTACTCTGGGGTTTTGTGAATGTTTATACTCCGTCTCGCGCTCTGGGAGTACGGAGTTGAATGAATGTTTATACTCCGCCTCGCACTCTGGGGGTACGGAGTTAAGGAATGTTTATACTCCGCCTCGCACTCTGGGAGTACGGAGTTAAGTAAAAGTTTGTACCCAGCTCGCGCTCTCGGAGTACTCTGGGATTTAGGAAAATGTTTATACTCCGCCTTGCACTCTGGGAGTACGGAGTTAAGTAAAAAGTTTGTACCCAGCTCGCGCTTTCGGAGTACTCTGGGATTTAGGAAAATGTTTATACTCCGCCTCGCACTCTGGGAGTACGGAGTTAAGTAAAAGGTTTGTACCCAGCTCGCGCTCTCGGAGTACTCTGGGATTTAGGAAAATGTTTATACTCCGCCTCGCACTCTGGGAGTACGGAGTTAAGTGAAGGGTTGTCGTGTATCAACCCATTTCTGGCCTGATGTGATGGCTTGCCCCCGAGCTCGGGTTTCATTTAGTGAGTGGTTGATTGCTTCATAGACACTCCCTACTTGAATAAATCCCATTGTGTGATGGAATTTAGCTCTTCGTGCATCGTGATGTTGTACATTGTATTTAATGAATCACAGCTCTGGCTCGAAGAGATGGCATTTTATTGCTGAAATAAGAAGACATGGGAAAGTCAGTTGCCTTATTACAAATTCTAATTTCGAAATGCAGAAACAAAATTTAAAATAGAATTTAAACTAAATAAATAAACATAGCCTATTATTTGGAGTAGCGACGAAGACTTTCGCTATTTCAGGCCCTTGGTAAAGTTAGACCATCAACGGCTGCTAACTTAAATGTACCATCCCCGAGTTCTTGCTTAATTTCGTGTGACCCTCTCCATGTTGGTCTTGCGTGTGGGAATGCCGGATATTCTTTTTTAATGACAATCTCATTGCGTTCAAAAGTTTTAAGTCGGTCCTCGGCATTGCGTAATCGGGCGACTCGATTTCGTTGAATGATTGTCCTTAAGTCAACCTGGTCGCCCTGGATGACTCCGACTCCGTTGACAGTAGGGAACTTTAAAGTTAAGCACCATGGGGCAATTACGGCTCTGAATTCATCAAGGGCAGGTCGTCCTAAGAAAGCGTTGTATGGCGAGACTATGTTCAACACAGCGAACTGTAATGTCCGAACTCTCCTATGTTCCTTGGATCCCAACCTAACTGGTAACTTCACCATCCCAATAGGTATGGTAGCGCTACCGTTGAATCCATGGAGGTGAGTTTGGCAAGGTTCCAAATCCCTGGCTTTCATCCTCATTTGATTATAAGCATGTATAAAAAGGATATTCACAGAGCTCCCGCAGTCAATCAGTATCCTCTTCATCCAAGCTGGACCTACTTGTGCCGATATCACGAGTGGGTCAGTAGTCGGGCTTCCGACATAATCAATATCGTTGTCTCGGAAAGTGATGTCGTTAATTATCGCTCTCTTTCGTTTGGTCGAAGGTTTATTGTCCAAGTTATCATCATACTCAAAGTCTGTTCGTCTAGCTAAGTTGTTATATGATTTCATTTCTTCCCAGCTTCGCTTCGCTGGACGAGGATTATCACTTACAACATTAATTACCAGTCTTCCTCCGACACGACCTGGTTCTTCCTGTCTTTCTGGATTCTGTTCATGATTTTGATTTGAGGGGCCCGCCCCCTCAGACTGCGGTGCCCGCACAAACTGGTCTAACTTCCTCTCCCTGATCAACTTCTCGATGAGGTCCTGCAAGTGTCGACATTCATTGGTGTTGTGGCCATAACTTTCGTGGAATCTACAGAACTTCCTCGTTTGAATCTGCCTCTCCGATGACCGCTTCGGAGCGGGTTTCTTGTATTGTTCGGTGTTGCAAGTTTGTAGGTACACATTTTCCAGCGATGTATTTAATGGTGTATAACTTTCGAACATCGAAGCCCTACGCCGTGGGCCTGGATTCGGATCTCTCTTCTTATTTTGACCATTGCTACCTCTTGGCTGAGTTTGTTTGTTCTGTATGTTTAACTGAACTTTTCCGGAATTGTCACCGGACTGTTTAACTGCTACATTGCTTTGTATTCCCTCACTTCCGGGCTTCGCATCGTCCTGCTTCCTAGACTGTTTCGTGTCCTCTTGCCGTAAGAATTGAGCGGCTTTGGAGTAGAAACGGTACAACGATGCGGGTGGTTTTCCGGCTAACCAGTTTCCAAATTCGGAATCGGGATCAATTCCCTTTGTCAATGCCATTAAAATTGAGTTGTCGTTGGGATTACTAATCTCCACACATGCCGCATGAAATCTCTCCAAGTAACGCCTTAGTGTTTCCCCACAAGCTTGGGTAACACTGGACAGGGTGTTAACATCTTTGGGTCTAGCGACATGCATGCGAAATTGTTCAACAAATTTCTTAGCCAATTGGTCAAATGAAGAGATAAATCTCGGAGGTAATCTTGTAAACCACATTGTTGCAATTCCTCCCAGTGAGATGGGGAAACTTCGACATTTCACGGCATCGTCGGTCCTTGCGGCGCTCATTGACCATTCATATTTCAATATGTGCTGATTGGGATCAGAATTTCCTTCGTACATAGGGAGAGTTGGCATTCTGAATCGCCGAGGAGGTTCAGCGTATAGTATCTCGTCCGTGAAAGGAGTATGACTTTGAGAAATCCCCCAATCATCGTTGGTAAGACCTTGGCTTTCGCGGATCATCTGACGTATCATAGTCGAGATGTCTAGCATTGCTACATTTTGAGCATGCTAAGCTAAGGTGTGGTCGGGCTCCACTGTGCGAGTTTGGACCGGGCGCTGTCGACGGTCCAAGTTTCGCCTCCTTGGCTCAGCATCTTCGGGGACGTATGGTTCAGAAGTACGTCCCTCCTGTTGATTACCTGAATCTGGAAGATGTCGGGTATCAACCCTTGTTTCTACTGTGGCAGCTGTGACATGATTGTCCGTAGTTTATTGTGGAGTACGACCACCTCGTGCTGATGGCCCAGCCTGGAAGCTGGTTGACGGTCCTGCCCTCAATTGTCCGACAGTCAGGGCGGGTTGATATCTAGCAGCTTGAGCATGACTTTCGTCCAATCGGGGACGGGTAGATCTATGATGATAGTCAGATGAGGCAGAGCTTTCAGTGGATGAGCGGGAAATATCATCTTGTCTGGACCTTCTGCGGCCTTGGTGGTTCAGTTGGTTTGTTAATTCAATATTAGCACGCAACTGTTCGGCCAATTGTTGCCGATTTTGAGTTAGCTATTGGAGCAACGTATGGAGCTCCTGCTTGGTGACTGGTCCAGACGGTTCTGAATGAGCGACATTGTCTTGGTTGGATGGCTGCTGTTGAGCAGGATTCTGTCCATCCCTACCTTCTTGTCCAGCAGCTGTAGAAGTGGTTCTTGTGCTAACCATTTTGAATGATGAATCCTTTTCCTAGACTTTATGCAAATTTGAATAGAATGGAAGGATGATGAATTAGAGATTTGGATCTTCCTCTTGGATTTGTGCAATCCGGTATCGATGGTTTTTTCTCAGTGAAAGCACCAAAGTGTTTGTACAAAAATGGGCACAACACTCTTCGGAAGTCTTTGAAGAGATAAACGCGCAGAATGAAAATTAAGCCTGTGGATTATCTAACAAAAACTCCAAATAACAGAAATGTAAAATGCAAAGACAAGCGATTTAGAGTGGTTCGGCTTTGTAGCCTACGTCCACTATGAAGTTTGATGATTTTATTGCTCGATACTCGAAGATTACAATTCTTTATACTGTAATACAACTGAAATTATATGCTAAGTCTCAATCTAAAGCAGCGGTGGTGTTATGGAGTAAATCTGGCAGAATCTGGGCGCTCTTTAGTACTTAGAATTGTCTGACCCCTTTTCTGAATGACCAAGGGCTCTATTTATAGGTGTAGGAGGCTGATATTTCGCCTAAAATGAGGGAAGACCAGTTCTGGTACGTCAGGGGGCCCACATAGCCGAAATCTGGAGATCTGGGCCCACTTTGGATCGATTCGACCCTTGGTTCGAATCGATCAAGAAATCATCCAATCGAGTTGAAATTTGGCGTGAACATTCTTCGTCATGTGCTTAAGCTTCTGTGAAAATTTCATGGCATTTGGACTTGTAGAACTTGAGTTATGATCGATTCAAGGTTGCATTTCTGGTGGCAGTGCTCTGTTCGAATCGATTGCGTTCGAATCGATTGCTTCGAATCGATCCTAGCATGCGCCTCTGTGATGACGTGGAGTGCCTCCTTCGTATCGATCTGATTTCTTTGCCGAGTTGACTGGGTCGAATCCTTGTTCTTAGCCGCGTTTATCTGGTGGACTCGAGATGCCGGATTCGAAGGTTTACTTCCTTCGAATCGATGGAAACTGCGCTTGCTCGAATCGATCTAGATGCGCTATCGTGGATCGATTCGAGGTTGTCTTTTTATGGGAATCGAAGGTACTGGAGTCGAAGGTTGGCCTCCTTCGAATCGATGATGTCGGTGTTTTGGAATGGAGTCGGAGCTCCTCTGCCTGCATGGATTCGAAGGATCCTTCCTTCGATGGATTCGAACTGGAGCTCGGTGTTGATGGATTCAAACCAGTGTATGGTTGATGGATTCGGAGCATGGCTTTCTTGAGATCGATTCGAGCCTGTGCTATTCTCGAGGGATTCGAACCCAAGACTGGGCTTATGGATTCGAACCTAGGGCTATTTCCTCCAACCTGCATCGATGATATCTTGAGCGTACGAACTCGGATTGACTTGAGATTTGGAGTGCTGGTTCTTATGGCTCTGCTTGACGTGTCTTATCAATTATGGCTCAATCCGGTCTTGGGTAAAATTCATCGATATCTAGGGATATCCAGCGGTTACTCGATCTCGAGGATGCATAATCTATATTTTCTTCAGTTAATTCCTTGGTATCTCGGCCTTGCCAAAAGGCGGGATAACACTTATAATATCTAAATATATATATATATATATATATATATATATATATATATATATATATATATTTACATATGTTAATAAAATTATACAGAAAAATTACTTTTAACTTTTAAACACTTGCAAATCGTATACACAGTACAACAAAATTTTATTATACTAATATATATATATATATATATATATATTGATTAATTAGTCAAAAGGTAAAATATTAGAAAAAATAATTTTGAGAAATATTATTCAAATTTTAAATTTTAAAAAAATCTAGCATGATATTTTAGGTATGGAAAAATTTTCCATAATTTTTCTTAGTTAAAATTTGTTTTTTATTAATTAATTTTTTTGGTCGTATGTTATAATAATTTTTAAGTGTACAAAATATTATTTTTAAATCCTCATTTTCTAGCCTAAAATTTTTTCATTATAGAATAATTTTATAAAATTTAAAAGCTAATTTTCGAAACATATTTTATTTTAAATAATTATTTAGTGGTATATTGATTTAAATAATATTAAATAATAATAAATAATTTATAGCTTCCAAAAATTATAATTAATGTAAATATACATGTATAAAATATATTTCCAATAATTAGCATGACATGATGATATAATTAAATACAAACAATGTAGTTATAATTAAATGACGTATTAGTATCTATATATTAATTAATAAAATAATTATTATTATAAATAAAATATTTGGATGTGCATACCTGGCTAATATGAAAAAATAAATAAACAAATACATACATATAACCAATCAAGTATGTGATAACATCAATACATATAAGAGTCATCTCCTAACTAACAATATATTAATAACATATATGAATATTAAAATATTATTCATGAATTATAAAACATATAATACGGTAAAAACGTACCTAAAACTAACGCATTGGAGCATACTTTGTAATGATGGACTCTCTCCCCTTTGAATGCTTTTCGATTTGGTAGACTGCTATTCGTTGAACCGTAGACCTTTGATTATCAAATAGTAGCCGAAGTGACAGCTGAAGGTTCTAGATGTGGATTTCTGAATGAAGGTGACCAAAGAGTAAAATCATCGAAGGTGTTCCAAATGGGTGTAAATAAGCTAGGTTTCCCCTGGTTGAAACCCAAGAGTAGTGATTCGATAACCGAGATCTATTGAATTTCAGGGAGTTTCAATACTGGGACCTATTAGATTTTGAAGGAAAACTAGTACCGAGACCTAAGGTTTATGATGGCCTAAGGTAGTGTTTAGATTTTTTTGAAGTAAGATTTATTGCAAAAGAATTCTGAGGCTTAAGATAGCCAAAGGTAGGTTGGGTGCCTAATGAAGCTAAAAGAACAGCTAAACCAAAACCTTAAAATCGAACAATTAGTGAAGTATTGAAAGTTAAATATAACTGAAAAGAAAAGCATATCCTACTAAATAATGTAGGTTTGGAAGGTCTATCGATGTCGAGTGAGGATGCTCACTCGAATAATACCTACTAAGTAGGATTTAGCATTCGACTTTCTAAGGGATTTGGGATGTCCAGGTGAATAGTATGCTTTTGCGAGAGTAGTTGTAATTTTATTAAGGGGTTCAAGCTTAAGGAAGAGATAAAGAGACAACTTGGGGATGTAATCTATAGTACAAACGTAAAGAATGAGAATGCTTAGGGATGTATTTATAAACATAAAAGACCAAGACTGCTTGGGGTTGTACCTTATAGTATAAACATAAAGGACCGAGACAACGTAAGGTGGTACTTTGCTAAATAAAACTTAAAGAACCAAGAATACTTAGGGATGTACTTTATAGAATTATGTATAAGTATGAGTAGGTTGAGTTTATAGGTTTTCATATTTAGTTTTTAGCCGAAGGTATGAATTTTGTTGTGGCTATGCTAAAGACAAAGATGGGTAGGATGCTTTATTTTATCTTTTGTAGTAGCTTAAAATTCCACTATGTAATGTAAATAGCTATTAAGTCCATGTGATAATATGGGTTCAGTATAATCATATGTTGAATCTTTGATGCTATTGTATAATGAGTTATATTTTACCATTGCGTGGGCACGATTGGGAATTTTAAAAAAATGATGTAAAGAATACTATGTGTAACTAATTTTATTTAGTTGCATGTTTAATATAGACTGTTATATATTGAATTCATTCTATCATCTCCAAGGAGACAATAACACATTGAAGTTTCATCTTTAGGTTTCAAAATAAGAAATGTTACAATACATTTTTTAATTAAGAAATTTTTTTATTTGGGTATAATTTGTAGACACAAATGGCGATACAAGCGATCTTAACCATTGGATCTCCCTGGATTTTCACCTCCCATATAAGGACGAAAGGATCTAACAATCCAGATCTATTTTGTCACTAATTATGTTTTATTTTATATCCAAATAGTCGGCCCCTTTTATTTTACAATTTAATTAATTATTTAATTTAATCGATCAATTTAACTAATTCTTTTACAAATTTCAACATTTTTAAATTGAAAATTCAAATTGAAAATTCCAAAATGATTTCTGGGAATTTGTATGTTGTAATTACAATATACATTTAAAATTTGAATAAATTAAAAATACTATACATACTATACATGCACAATGTAATTTGTGCAATTAAAGCCCCGCTAAAGCCCTACAAAATCCTTGCTAACTCATATAGCACTCTTCGACCAATAAATTCGCTAAACAGGAAACCCGCTTTAAGGCTCGCTATTCTCTACTCGCTAAATCATGCTTTTAAGAACCCTCTTTGACAATGTTAATATAAAAAGGTTAATTTAACCAAATCAACAAAGTTAGGGTAAAGCCCTAATTTAAGGCTTAAGTGCTCCATATAATTGAGAAATCTATTGTAGTCGCCGAATCTGAACTAAGTAAATCATGATATTCATCGATTTTTTTATATAAGAATAAACGATATTTCTTTTTCTTACGCAAATGGTCTAAGAATGAGAATAAATTAACTTTAAATATTTGGTTGTATATCTAATGAAGTTTTTTTCACCTTCGTTATTTTTCGCTAAATCCCTATTATATCTTTTTACACCTCCACCGCTATAGAACTGCGAATCACTTTAATTGTATAGAGTGCACCCTTTATGACAAACATGTTTAAAATTCAAATCAAACACCTTTTTAAACCTAAAAAGTTTCATCTTTTAAATCTAACTTTTAAATTTAAGACACATGCAATATCACGCTTATTTGAACTAGCCCAAGGCTTAAAAATAATTTTAGGCCTTACAATTAGGCCAATCTTGAAAACTTCTATTATCCACCGGGCCAGGTTTGATGCTAGGGAGGGTAGGCCATGGGATTCTCTAGCCCCAAGATTTAGGTACTCCATCCTAGACATCTGTTTGACAATAAAACCTAGTAGTTAGCCTAACTGTTAACTAGTTCATTCATATAAACTAATTGGCTTTGATACCATTATTGGTTTAAGTCCATTTGGCAGTGTATGAAGCTTGGTGAATTCTCCTTAGTGGATCTTAACAGGCTTATATAAATAAATAGTTGACATTTAAATCCAATTTACTTGATCTAGCAAGGATCGAAGAATTATCAACATTGAAAGGGAGAGGATGTTTTCTAGAATTTGGGAAAGAAGGGATGGTCTTGTTTGAAGAGAAGAAAAACATCCTTTTCTTTTTATTTCATTTAGAAATTATAAAGGAGTTTGAGATGGTTTTATTTAAGAGTCGTTAAGAGAGATATATCTCACTAATTACTCTTTAACAGCCGAAATAAAACCTCCTCCTCTCCTTTGTGTGGCCAACTGCTTGAGGTGACTTTTCACCTCCATAATTTTGGCCCTAATTGATATCTACAGGTTTAAAATGATTTTAAATATGTACTAACATCACACATATTATTATGTTATGTGTATATGTAACGTTGTATGCACACCTGCATAACCACTAAATACATCTAGAAAATTCCCGAGAGCTACCAAAATTACGAATAGCGCCCCCAACTACTAAAAGCACTTCTAATTAATATATCTTATACACTAATTAATTTATCATATACTATAAGCTAATTAAATCGGGTGATATTTTGGAGACTGCATAGATTCAATTATGCAACTCAAAGGTGTGAATTTGATTGGTGATTAATATTTAATCATTCGAATTTTAACATCCATACATCAGCTTAGCAAATGGTGTGACACTTTGGCCAAATTTATCACTTATAGTTCTTTTTAGTAGAATCATATTTTAGATCAATTTAAGAAGCACCTTTAAGCAACAATATATTATATGCATGTTCTCTTGGTCATCACTATATTGCTTCTTTTATCTAGAGTTTTGTCATTGTCAAAGTGCCAACAATATTCGTATACAACTATTTTGTCCATCTCCAAAGCCCTTAGTGAAATAATAACATTCATTATCCATCGATATGCCCTGACTAGAGACTTTTGACTTTGAGTTGACCACAGCTGACCATAATGCTTACTCTCTTATAACAAAGGAGAAGAATTCTCTATCGAATATTATTTCACTTCCTATATTTAACTCGGACCCAACTTTAGTCATCTGATGGATGTCTTACCATGATTTTACTATAATTAAAGTGAAGTGGTCATACTGGTTCCATAGTATTCTCAAGTTGGAAGAACTGTATAACATCATTACATGGAGATTTCCTATATGACATTATCCATTATCAATCAATAGGACGCATTCGATCGAGTTATTTTGTAGGTATATAATAACTACAAGTACCTAACCCCTTGGTGTCCCAGTTGCCATGAGTAATACATTGTTCAACATTTGAAGTGTGTTACATACTCTAGTCTCAACGGATTATCAATTTCCTTTTATCGGAAGATCTTGATCACGATTTTTTGAATAAAGTATTTTTGACTTATGATTCGATGCTCATGGTTATAACATTTGCAACTGTAATCATATAATATTTTAATTGATGATTTTCTATGTATATATATATATATAATTATATATAATTATTTATTTATATCATAATATAACATTATATATAATAGAAAATAAACCCCAAAAGCATATTTTATTTTGAATGAGATTTGTTTTGAAGTTAGGATATGTTACAACTTACTTAATTCCCACTAAAGAATACCCCCTTAACTTTCAATAACTATTAGTATTGAATCTATATAAACAAAAACACTAACTCCTAAAATGTTCTTAGTCAAGATGTATCGAGAAAAGGATATTGATACATCCATCGATAATAGTGTATGTAATGTTTTCCATATAATGGATGGTGATTCAATCATAAATATTAGGAGCACCAGTAGGTTACATACTTATGGTTATTTGGAGACATCATAGAACGACTTGACGAGAGTCTTCTATTTGATAATGTAACTAATTCAAAATAGAAGATCTTATGGTAAAGATGTCAAAGTAGTCTTCTGACTTGAAGTTACTATCGATTATAAGTAGCTAGGCTATACTTTGATTATTATTAAATACTAGGCATGGCAACGTTGTTATGAACCATTACTTGTAGTGAGACACTATCCAAAAGAGGATTCATCTCCCTTGTTATAGATGGTTAGCATTATCATAATTGAAATATGAATTAAATTAAATTTTTTGCCAGATTAAACCAGTTAGTCGACAAGTGTTATCGGACTAAACTATGGAATTTAAAAGTTGTTTAGACGATCAAATACAAATAATAACAAAGTTTTTGATCTTTGATCAAAATCTAAATATCTAACTGATACAGTGATGATGGAAAGAATATGTGTACAAAATGTCGTTACTAAATGAGCCTATTTTAGATTAGAAATTGGATTTTACCTAATTGATTTGTAAGCATTGAACTTTGCCCAAATGTTGTGCTTTAGTAAAGTCCATACAAACTTCAGGATTTAAATATTTGAATATCGACTAAGGACCGAATTCACACCAAAGAGTAAACAAAACCGTGTTGTTGAATATTTTTGAAATCAACTAGCGATAAATTTAATTTATAAATATTGGAAATTAATAATAAAATTAATTTATAAAATTTGTAAATTAATAATAAATTAATAAAAAGTATTTATTAATATTTTATGGAAATTTAATTATTTATTTAAAGCTTAAAGTCAGGCAGAACAATGTATAAAATTGTATATTGGTTTGGTCAGTTAAGGAGCTAGAAATTAAACAATTAAACCATGATTCAAATAGTAGTGAAAAGGGGATTTGACCTTGCTAGGTCAATGCTAAGGGTGGTTATAGACTTTCAAAATAGGAGACTTGTTTTGGTCTTCTAAGGGTAGTGAAAAATTGGGGAAAAGGATGTAAATCTTTAGCAAAATAGTCTATACTCCAGTCATTTTTAGGTACACATTCCGACAAGTATCTAGCCTCCATTGGTACCATTGACGAAGCCTTATATACATACTTTCAAACTGAAGTCAAGGAGGAGAACCTGAAGCTCCAAGATAAAATTTAAGATAAAGTGTTTAGCCTTCGGCAAAGCATCAATTGTGAAAGGTTTTGTTATCTAGATTTTGAACTAAGAAACTTATCGACGGGTTCAAACTATCAAATGATGAAAAATACTTGGTTGAGCTTGGAGGAATTAGAAATACAAAGATTGAAGAACCCAAAGAGTTAGAACCAGAAATCCAACAACATACATTGGTCAATATTGATCCATATGGATCTTCATCGATCGATATTGGTTTCTACAAGATATATGGAGGAAAGAATTACTAATGGAAGAGTCAAAATGGAGTTGGCATGATTAGTCGGTATCAAATGATATGATTAGTGAATCATACACTATTCTACCCGTTCTTCGTGTTGGATCTTCAAATCTGAAGTAATCTACCTGTTCAAACATGATTCCGCAACTTTAAAAGTGGATTATACTTAAAGATATACATTAATCTACAACAGGGAAATGGATTTTGATCTCTATTATCCATACAACAAATTGCTGTCATTTTTTCTGTCAACTAGTGTTAGAACTATACTTTTTTATTGAAAAATGGTTACAACTACGAGGATTATCATTAACAAAGATAATAGTGGATGTAGGCAATCGAACTAAGGCCAAACCACTCTAAAATTTTCTTGTTTTCTTTGTTATTGCTATTTCATTCCTTTTAATTTGTATTTTTCTTTTGATTCGAGGTGTTTAACCATATTTTGAGCAAACATTATTGCGCATTCACGGAGAATTGAGATTCTTAGGAGTAGATATGCTCTTTAGCTTTGTATTTGAAGTATCTAAAGGGTATATCTAAAGCTTTTGTTGGATATTTGATAAGAAATTATCCTAGGAAAATAACTTTAATGTTCAAAGAGATTGCAAAATGTAATGCTGAAGGAGAATACTATAAAGAAGAAACAACTCAATCGTTGGCTACCCTTCTAAGACCATTATCCTAGCCGATCGAAGTCACAACTAGAGCTAAAATGATAAGACGATGATGGAGATGAATGCAAAGTGTGGGTGCGGAAGAAGACTTAGATGGGGCATTGGCTTAACCCCAACAAAGAACTGAACCTCAAGGGATTCATCATCTTTAAACTCAAGTGAAGGAAGTTTCTCTTCTTATGGATAGAAATATTGAGATGACAAATAGAATATGGTAAGAAGGGAAGATGGAACTTCAAGAAGGTAGCCTGGGAGATCTAGAGTTAAAATTGGAAAGCTAATATCAGTCAGTACTGACCGACCTAGGTTGGTCGGTACCAATCAATTTAAGATACTCAATCTTTCTTATTCGTAGGAGAACCCATAAGATGTAGCTGAAGTGGGTTATGGTGCTGGACAATTTACTTGTCTTCAAGCTAAAGGTGGTTTGATTAATATCGTAGAACTAGAGAGGAGGAGATAGAGTCCGGCAAGGTATCCTCATAGACTTGAACGAATGGCCCTTCTAGAGCAAGAGGGACCTTAACATCATGCGACCAAATTAAGACCATTTTCCTGGCTAAACACTCGGGCAAGTATATGATGATCATCGTTTATAAAGCTATGACGGTAAGGAATATATTGCCAGAATGATAAGGAGGTTATTTGTTCAGAACAGATAATGGACAAATGATGACTATGTCTCATCAACGACTCGAACCCTATTCACGAAGGAGACGTTAAAGGTACAATATACAAAGAAGTTCATGGCATCATTAATGCTAAGCTATGAGGGTCTCACTGACCTATGATGATATTTACTAAAGTACGGGTTGCACGTATACAGTGCCGATGCAATGGATGCTATTTGATGAAGATGCTTCCTGATTTTCCTTAGTGGTTTAGCGACAATGTAATTTAGTAGGAATGAACCTAGGTCGATATCATCTTATGACCAATTAGCAAAGAAATTTGTGGAACGGTTTTTGGTACATACAATTTAACCTAAAGATGTAAAGTCACTGTCCAACATGTATCATAGGTTCAAAGGGACCTTGAAGGATTACGTGAAATGGTTTAATGCACTTGTGACTAAGGCTAGTAACCGCAAGGAGGACATCATGTTGATGGCCTTGAAGGCTAGGGTTCACCCAAATACATATTTTGGTAAATGGATTAAGAGGAACGATTTATCCACGTTAAAGGATTTCTACCATAAGGCGTCCTAGTTTCTATGCTTGGAAGAGGCAAAATTGGCCATTGGGACCTACTGGTGATAGGGAAGGATCAATAATGATGTTATAAATATCTTTAGATGACATATGAAGCTTCTTGAAGATCAGAGAAGTCAAAGAAATACCTTTTAGGTTTGAAGTAGAAACTTACAAAGAGTCTCCGACTTGTTCTTCTTCCTGAATCAAAGAGAGGGAAGTAAGATTTGGAGTAGTTGGAAGTGGCACAAAACTAGATTATACCCCTCCAAAATTGAACCTGACGTGGCAGTGATAGGTAGCGCTTGCGTAGATGTTGAAGTAGAGGGGGCCATAAAACCGATCGCCACAGATGTAGTGGTATCTACTTGGGACCCCTCTATGAGGAGAAATTTCTTTCTCCAAGCCCTTAGAACTAGATTCGATGGAGGCCCCGATTAGCGTCTATGCAAGGAAACATCTTTGATAGCCCATAATTTCTGACCTTCAATTATGGCCCTTAAACAATGCTGTCAAACAAGAGGGAATTTATGGCTTCTTCGTCAACCTCTTTGCCAAAAAAAATTCCCTTTAGTGTTTCAGAATCTTATTATACACATTAGTAAGAGTTTCTGGATTCTCCTCTTCCAACTATCTGATGTTACTGGAATAGACAACATTGACATAGAAACGTAAGATGGTAGTGTCAAGTTTCCCCTCTAACTTTGCTTTTTCATTTTCAACTCAAGCAATGCGAGCTTCGAGCTCAACGACCCTGTCCTTTAGGATTTTATTTCTTTCCTTGAGATCGCATATCTCTTTATATAAACGAATAGTCTCCAAAGCCTTGATTTTCTCTTTTTCCTCCTTGAAATCAAGCTTTAACTTTTCAATTTCCTTGCCTAGCTTTAGTTGTAGCACATCCTTTTCCCCAGTGACGTCGCTAGTCTAATTGTGATCTACCTAGATTTGATCATCCAAGTCTTTTATTTTAGCTTCCATCATTTATATCTCGTCTTTAAGCTTATCTAGGGCTTATTTGGCTGATTTGGCTTTCTGAGCCTACTCTTTATTTATTTTATCAATATGATCTGCAATATTTTTCACGATTTTTTCATTCTTCTCACTATTTATTTTCTATATCTCTGTGATTAAGCAGTTCTTCTTATTTAGGTCAGCCAACCCTGCAACTAGCTTATTCCATAAATTGTATTGTTCCGCTAGTTCTTTGTGAAGTAGTAGTCCAGTCCTCATTTTTTTAAAGTGTTAATCTTTACATTGTATATGAACTGGAGTCCTGTAAGATCCATCCTGAAGTGAACAAGCTCGTGCTCTATATGGATCTTGGAGGGTGGAGCGTCCGAGGTTGAAAGCGGAACACTTGAAACGGGGGGGATGTTTCCTTCCCCATTCGTTGTTCATGAATGGAATAAGCTGATTAAGCTAGTTTGGATTAGTATAGGATTTTGGATAATGACCTTAGAGTGTGGAGGAGGGACCAGAATTTATCTCTTGGAAGGGCTAGGCATTGTAGAGTATGGGTTGATGTCTCTTAGAAAAGGAGATCTTGCTAGATATAGGGAACTAGATCCTCTTCTAGCCCTTGGATAGTCTCATGATTTTTTGTGCCCAGAGTGGTGCCTTATACTTTCTTCTTCCTCTTATCTATCTCTGCCTTCCCTTCCACTATGTTTCCTTTTAGTTCTATCATAATTAGATTCATAGGATGGCTCTTGGTGTTGAGGCGCATCCATTCAATGAAAAAATGGATGGTTGCTACTCGTCTTCATATCGAGCAATAGGAAGCATGACTTGCTTATTGTTCCTAAAATAAGGAAAAATTTGTGTTCGAGATCAGTGTTAGATGATAGTGCATAAGAGGTGTATGTACTTGTGATCGTAAGTGTTGGTGTATCTTATTGGTTTTATGGTCCATGCTCGAGAGGTTGGGAGGTCAAGTAACTTCCCCTATAGAAGTCTATGGCGCTCCATGTTAGATAGAATTTCAGGAGTCGAGAATTCATTAATGGTAAAGTCATGCCCGTCGATGTCGGTATCGTTGCAAAGGTTGAAGAGATAACCGAAGATGTCTTGCTTGGCAAAATCATAGAAAGAACCCTCAATATAGGGCTGGTGGAGGCTTGGAGCCAATCTTGTTGTTCATATTTTGAGCTTCAAATGTTGGGGACAGGAAAAGACATTTCCTCCTCCATGGTCGTGACTTGCCTAGGAGTAGTATCTCCCGTTGATTCCACCTGTCCATCCTTTTCATTGTTTCACTCCTCTCCTCCTTGATCATCTCCTTTGTAAGGACCCAACTTTTCGACCCTTGAATGTCTATATTAATTCATTCACGATATTTTTGTGCAAAGCACCTAAGTGCCAGAAAGTCATATTGTTGGGGTAAAATAAAAAGGAATGAAATAGGACAAGAGAAAAGGAACACAATATCATAATCTCACAAGCGGAATGATAATATACAATATCCAAAAAAAAGTACAAAAGGTTACACTAAAATACAAAGTAATTTTAGAGTTACAAAAAAAACTAAACACTATAATCAACCTGGACAATTATAACCAATTATCATAACAATGGTGCTACGTACATACTAAAAGTACAATGGAAATAGAAATAGATAGATAAATGATGCCTCCAACGTGTCTCTTAATGCTCTAAAGCATCAAAAGTCAAACATGCTTTACTTTGCCTACTCAAAAGAGTACATGAGGAATTTAGAGAAAATAAAAACCAAAGGTCAGACATAAATCTGGTATGAGAAATCCAAGAGACATGCATACATACAACAGTAACTTATAAGACCGCACAAATCATCGTAATGGTTTTTCCCTTAAAAGAAAATAAACCATCCGATAAGTACATATAGTGATATAATAGATAATGTCTAAGGTGTAGAATATAAATCAAAAAATAGCTATGTCGCTTGCATCTCACAAAATAGCAATATTAGAAGTACATCTAAAACCACTAAGGTTCATTTGTATGTGGTTTTTCTATTGAAGGCGCCATCACTAGTCGAGGGAGTCCTCCTGACAAGGGTTAGACCTTACCTTCTGAGCATCGTATAACTCTAGATAAAATATACCATAAAGGAGAAACGTTGCCAATTCACACCCAAACATGTGATACCGAATATCATGAACTCCTTCTTGCAACATCAAAAAGCATCTCGAGATATGGAGTTGACATACCCTTTCGGCTTAGCTAAACCCTTTGGCTATGAGGCCTATGCTATTTTCAACCATTTTTGATGGGCAAGTCACGTTCAGCATCTCTCATACGAATCTTCATCACTTGAACGGATCACAAATCTCTTTATGGATTCCAACACAAGCCGTCCAAAAAATGCTAACGCTGACCTCTCCCTTGGACTTAACCTCAATAAAGATAGTTTAACTCTATAGCATTAGTGTGAAATGTTAATACAGACCTCTCCCTTAGACTTAACCTTAGGATAGACAGTTCAATTCTATAACATTTCACTTCACAGCCACTTCCAAAATATAGACTCATATACTATTTTTGAAGTGATTTTCGGTAAGTAATACAAGTATACTTATCTGATCTCGAGCTCTTCAATAGTGAATTTCTAGCTAACACAATTCTGATTCTTTTAGAAGTAAACGAACAATTTAAAGAAGTACTTCCCAAGGGATCTCGTATATGTACATCCTTAAAGTGAGAAACATTTCATACCAATGAGTCCTCCCCAAGGGATCTCAAACCGTATAAATCCGTGAAGCTTTTATATACTATCTAAGATAATTTGGTGAAGTTCGATAGTCGACTAATCAACTATATAGTACTAGAAAAGATCACGTATGGAAATCAAGTCTCGTAAGCTTATCATGTTTTCGATCTTCTCAACTTACTATATCCCTCATTCAAGAGTAAAGCTGATAAGTTAGAGCACTATTGCTTCTAAACCCTACTCGGATATCATTCTAAACTTTCATGGATAGAAAAAGTCTACTTTATTGGTCTTTAGTGCTAAGATAGGATTAATTACTTCCCATAAGAAAGTAAACAAACAAAGCATGATTAAGTTACTTAAGTGACTCCTAAACCCCTTTTTAAACATTTTCTTATAATTCAAAAATATTTTAAAGATGACATGTGTGTGTGTGTATACACTAATTTATTTATAAGCCAGTATATTTAATAAAATTCTAAAAATAACTTAAGAGATAAGATGTTGCATAAGCCATTCAATACTTTAACAAAATATTTAACTAATTTTCTAAAAAATATTTGTATATATAAGTACTTTAAAATACTTATAATTATGTTTTAAACATTTATTTAAAATATTACTTAAAATTAATGTTTTATGATTTATTTAAAAACTATAATATGCATGCTTTAATTTTTTGAAATCAACCTACTATTTTAATAATTTATAATTAATTATTAATAATATATTTAAATTTCAAACCATTTAATTTCCATCCTCATAGTTGTATAATCATCCAACATGGTACAATTGCTACTTGAATTGACATTTCAACAAATAGTTGATTTGTTACTTCATAGTTGTACAAGAATACATCGATACGTCAACTACACATTGGTGTTGTGAGATTAAAAATCTCATTAACAATGGTTATGTAAGATATTTCAACGATGTATGCTTAATGGGAAGTGGTTAATTCACCATAACAGTTTTTGGAAAAATAAATAGTCGTGGGAACCAAAATTCTTTCATGATTTGGTGCATGTTCATGAACACAATCAATTGTATGTTATTTGTATGAGTGATGCAATATTATTATGGTAGAAGACAATAGACTTCAAAACATAATCAAAAGTATATTTTTTATGTATTGACATTGCCTTTTATCTTTTAAAAGAAGATGAATGCCTCTGTTATGGGAAACATTTGATTTACTAATTCGAAAAAATATATCTTCTAAAATTTGTAGTTGGACTTCAATAAATGGAACATTGAGAGTAATTTTTGTTTACAAATATTTGATGTTATTAGCATCACATTATTTAGTAAAAGTTTAGTAAATACAGTGATCTTTTTATTTTCATATAATTTTATATCTCATTATAATACGAGGAATGCAACTTACAATTTCTCCAAAAGAATTTGAATTATAGAAATAATCATATGTATAATTTAGTAGAATCTCAACATATTTGTATTCAAATTCATTTAACTTTACATTTCAATGCGACAAACGATCTATATGATGCAATTATTTACCATAATTTTTATTATTTCGGAACCACCATTGTCGCTTTGATGAATTTATCATTTTAGTACATATTAAGTTTAAAATACCATGTGCGCAAAATAGATTCATAGTTTATTTAACTAAATCCTAATTATCTTACCATGTCAAAGTCGGTAATAGTCAAATATTTGTTGACAAATTCTATCGAAACCACATTTTTGCCTTCGCATTCTAGTTTAAAGTTGAGAAAATAGAGTGAAGAACTTATCCTTATTAATACATGATGCTAAACCTTACACAAATTTGGCCAAAAAAATAGATTGATTAATTACTCTTATAGTGAACTAGTAGTATGATGAACAATTTCCGTTTTCCACCTTTTTATATGACGGATTTTGTTTTTGAATGATAGTGTATTGGATGCAAGGTTTATAATCGAAACACTATCATTATAATTGGAAACTAAGGTAAGACAAGTCGACATGAACTTGGGATGATATTTATAAAAATAAAAATAAAAAACTAGCATGGAGTTGAGTAGAAGTTTCGAAAAAAAAATTAGTGTGTATCATACTAGGATTATAAAAAAGAACAAAATATGGTGTGATCTAGGATTTACTTTACACGTAGTACTTATTGTAGTATAATAAGTGACAGCGTGAAAATCTTATTACTCCATGTTTGAATTTGATCTCTCTCCTCTCAATTCTCCTCAAAAGATTATTAGCTAAGGATTTGCTTAATTGAGAAGGATTGAGTAGAATGAAGATAGACACCGGTAGTTTTGGAATTTATTAGTATGATAAAAAAAGTGGAAATTAGATTTTCCCTTTAGTTTCAAACATGATACATGAAAAACCCTTCGGATTAGACTACACCTCTAAAATTAAAATTATTTTTGACAATTTCTTTTATGTATTTTTCTTGAAAATTAATTCATTAATCGCATGTTACCAAGACCAAATTTAATTTTGTTTTAATGGTTTTTATTTTTGCAAAACTACAACATTTACAGTAAAAATAGCATAGTTTTTTCTTGCAAAAATTTTCCATTTTAGAAACTATAAAGGAAAACATTTGCATTATGACTAAAATTAAAAATATAGGTGTCCTTTGAAAACTACTTTTGAAAATGGACGACTGCGTATTTTGAAACTTAAGTGCGTGTTTTACAAAAATTCCCAAAGAAAAGCATAGAATGTTATGACTTTTGCTTAAAAGATGCTATTGAAAAGGCAAAAGGTGGGATGTTAAAGAATTTAACATATTTATATTATTAATTATCAACATAATTAAAACCGGTGTGTAACTCGTGCGTTAAACACGGTAATATTGTAAATATATTATTTATGACTTTTATGTTAATATTAGAACCTTGTTATATAATGTATGACAAATTCAGAGAAATGGACTATATACTAAAATTATTATTGTTATTAATGTATAATTTATCATATGTGGTTTATATATCTTTATACCTGAGTAAAAAATTAATTTTATCATTTTTGTTAGTTTGAATATGATATACATATTGAAATAGACATATTTTATTGATTTATTAAATGAACTAACAAATATATTTTGAGTCCTTTTAAATATGTTAAATTTAAAATTATATAATTAGTTTAAATATATGGACTTATTGGGTATATAATAGAAAAATATAGAAATCTTATTGTGGAGTTTTTTTTAAGTTAAAAACAAAATTTTGTTATTCGATGTATGAAATTTTTTGTAATAGATTATTATAATTTATTTGCGAATTAACTTTTTTATTATTGTTTATGTACATAATTTAATGTGTGTGATCTTATATATATTTTTTGACAAATTACTTCACGATTTTGAAAATCAATTTTAAAAGTTGAAAGGTCCATTCCATTATATTTGCATCCAAGAATGTGATCCAAATGTTCACAATTTAAAACAATTTGTGTCCCCTTGACTCTACTCCAAACTTCTCCTTCTCTTCCATCATAAAACATTCCTTTTACATTTGCATAAAACATCTCCATTGGTATTGGATAACAAACAAAATCATTTTAGAAGCATCAATTAAACCAACAATTTAATTCTGCCAACAAAGATTAAAAAGACCATAAGTAGGAAAATCTTCAAAAATAGCAAACCATCCGGGAAAGACATTTTCGAAAGATATATACTCAATATAGGCTTGCATAGATTCTTGATCATTAAAAGATATTCTTTTATTTTCTTAGCATACATCATGGTTGCCTTAGTATTGCCTAAGGATTCCACTGAAGAGTAGTTTGAAGAGATAAGAGAGATTATGATTTTTGAATTTGAAAACAAAACTGAAAAATGAATGGATAGAGATATAAACAAATAGAGAATCAAAGGACATGTTCTATGGCCAAGAGGTATCTTTTCAAAATGTAGGAGTTGGTGAGAAGGTGGAGGAAAATTCAAATCTTGGATTTGAATTTGAAATTCAAAATTTACCTACATATGTATATGTCGACATATGCATGTGGGGTATGTCGACATATAGGTTGAAATTTTCAAAAATGTTTTTTGTTTAACTATATCCTATTTTATTATATATCTATTAGTAGTTATTTTATTTTCGAAAAAATTATTTTAAAAATTATTCTAAATATATTTTATATTTTTATTATATTATACAAATATATAAATTATTTAAATTTAAAATACAATCACACAATATTCAACTAATATTATAATTAATCTATAGGATATTCCTAGCAACCATTAAAACAACCAAAAAATTCATTCCAAAAATTAAAACTTTTAATAAATTAAAAGCATTCCTTTTTCTGATCCATTTCACCATTTTGTTCTGAATTATGTATTGCTGTGAAGCACATGTGAGCAATTTCTGTATCTGATTCATTACCACTTAAGGATGTATCTGAATTGTCTAATGTTACAGTATAGGCTCTTCTTCATGTTCTAGATAAATCAATGTTTAGCATAGTGTTCAGTTTATCGGGATGTAGACAGTCTCGTTTTAAATAGTCAAGTTCACCGCAGTTATAACATCTAATTTCATTCCCACTTCCACTTCCGCTTCCTGGATTTTTGTTGTCATTTCTTTTGAAATTGTTCATATTTCTATATTTTAGAAATTTTCTGAAATTCCTTGTCATGAAAGCAATTTCTACATCATCATTGTTATTTGAATCCAAATTATCCGTTATTGCATTAAAAGCTATAGATTTCTTCTCTATTACATTATTTTTTCTCTTGCCCTGCATTTGTGCTTTAATAGGCATTAAATTGCCAATTAATTCTTTAATTTTTAGAGTGCTAATGTCATTATCCTCTTCGATTGAAAGAGTCTTTTGATCCCGTTTAGGTTTAAGTGAATTGAGGATTTTTAAAACTTGACCTCCAAATCCGATGTAGCGGGTGCTAGTCCCTCTCAGTGAAAGCGCCAAAGTATTTGCGCCAAAATTTGTCATAAACCCCAGAAGTAGTGAAAGCACCAGTGTTTACACACAGATCCACAATATCCAAGCACAGATCTCAGATGCAGATAAAGTAGAGAATAAAAATGAAGAAATAGCTAAACTAAAATGAGCAAGAAAGTAAAGAACACTAGGTTTATAGTGGTTCGGCTATCTCCAGCCTACATGCACTTTGAATTGATCCTTTTATTCCTTTTATATTGAGATTAAAATTACATGCCTTGGAAATCAGTAAAAAAAATGGCAGAGTTTCGCCTAGAAAAGTAGAAGAAGATCCCTTTTTAGTTGCCATAGATCTACTATTTAGAGGTATAGATCTGAAAATATCCACCCCAAAACCTGGAATACCTCTTCTCATGCACAGGTGGGCCCACCAGATCGATCCGGGGTCGTTTGGGATCGATCCAAGTACAATTCGTATTGATCCAAAAATGGTCCAATCAAGCCGAGATCGATCATGAACATTCTTGAGTGCATAAGGAAGTTTCTATGAAAATTCCATAACATTTGGATCCATGGTTTGATGGTTATGATCGATCCAAGTTTGTGTTTTCCAATGTGGGCTAAAAGCTTCGGATTCATTAACTCGTCTCCATCAATTCATCTCCACCGCCTTCGTATCCATCGGTGTCCATGCTGTTCATATCCATCCACCATCCCTTCTTTGTATCCATCTAATGTTGCCACCTTCGTATCCATCATCTGCGTATGTCCTTCGTATCGATCAATACTTGATCGATACGAGACGCTCATCCAAAACCTCCTATGACCACTGCTCCATTCTTCGTATCGATTCCAGCCTTGATCGATACGAAGTATGCCACCAAACTTTTGTCGTGTCCAACCAAATCAATGAGCATTGCATCAATACGAAACCTATCGATCCGAAGTCCACGTCCATTTTGATCAATACGAAACCATCGATGCAAACCAGTTTTCCATGAATCTTGATCCATCCATAACTCGAGCATACGAACTCCGTTTGACATGAAATTTGAAACATACCTTCTCCAAGCCTTGGTCATCATTCCCAATCGATCCCACCTTGATTGGAGCTTGGTCCAATTTCGATGGTATCGATCATAGCCTTGTTTCCAATCGATCTCCAATCATGATATCCATCCTTTTTCTAGCCAGTTTGTCGATATCCTGGCTTTGTCCAAAAGACGGGGTAACTGACACTTCCATTCAAATTTGAATTTTTAAAATTACAGCCACTATGTCGACATACATAGATATGGTATGTCGACATACTCTTCAGAAAAATGAAAAATACTTTAAAATTATTATTTTAGAAATATTTTTCTTTGTAAAATAATTTGATACTTGTAGAATCATTTAAATATAGTTTACACACATTTTAATCAAAACATAACTTAATAAAAATTTATAAAATAATTTAGAAAGATTTAATAAGAATATTCAGTATAATGTAAACAATATATGTAAAACCAATATAGTTATAAATTATAAGTAAATATCTAAAATCAAAACATAAATATTAAAAATAAACATAAGGAAGATATAAACTAAAATACCAAGAAATATAATAGATAAAAAATACTTAAAAAATTAATATAGTATCTTTGTAAATATAAAAGGTTAACAAATTATCTTGAGAAATATTTTGAATAGATGTTTGAAAATATTATTTTGAAAAATAGGATATTTGAAAAATATTTAAAACTTATTTGAAATAGAGAGGGAGAGATAAAGAAAGTGCTATCAAGGTTATAAAAAAAATTCTATGACTATAACTTATCTGGAATATCTTGAAATCTTGAACTCTTCAATACTCATGAGCCTTCATTCTCCAACTCTTAAAATTCTATATCAGCATCTTGAATCTATTCTTGATACGGTATGGTCTTTTAATCAACACAGCTCTAATATCATGCACTATATACTATATATATCTTGATAAAACATTAATATCTATATTTTAATTGTTGTTATCATAAAAATCAAAACCTAAGGCACTAACACCTGGATTCTTATTAATCAGAAGTTCAATATTTACATTGCCAAGTTTAGTACTATATGTGGTGAGGCTAATAGACTCCTCTAAGGTCAACTGATTAAGAACATATATGCTCATAGGACAACTCGAATTGCTTACCCATAGCCGATTCTGGTCATTACCTCCTGAACCTGCATAATCTTAAAATTATTTAAACTATTGCTAGAAGAATAAAAATAATTTGGACTACTATAGGGAAAACATGGCTTCAATAATGAAGCAACTCCCTAAATGGGCGCCGTTGGTACAGAAATGTTGCAGACTTGTGTTATCATGGCTCCTATTGAAGCTGAAGCATTATAACTAGCATTAGTTTCTACATTCTACCCCCTCCCCCACCCAAACAAAAAATTGACTCGGAGCTAGCTAAGAAGCCCTGGTCAACAATGACCAACCTCCACCTTATTATCGAAACAACTATCACCCACATTAGACTTACTGACTTTGCTATTGACCTGAGATTTTGATTCAAAATTCGTTGTCTAAACAACTTACGCTTTATCGAATCTCTCCTGATGGCTTTCAAATTCCTTCTGCACATTTGATTTTACTAAATTTAACTGTTGAATAACATCATTTAAGTCCCTACTAGTCTTCTTCAATCTAGGCAATTCAGAAATCTCCTAACTGGGAGTCTCTTCAGTGTGTATTTCCTCCTTGTTACTAATATTTTCCGCTACCCATTCTTTGACTTGATCAGCCACTACAACCTTCTCCTCTTTCACCATTTTTGTGCAAACCTTTTCCATTAGGCATTGAGTTTTGATATGGCCAAAACATACATAATTATCGCATTTCAGCAGGAGCTTCTCATACTCCTCTTCAGTTGTATATGGTGCCATCTTCAAATACCTCCCCAACCTCATCCGTGAACCTAGGATCTTCATTTAATTCAACAAGAACTCCAACAAACAAAATTCTACTTTTGTTAGCTGTTCCATTTTGATTGGGACATAAATTGAACTAACAAGCACACTAATAGCATCCCTTTCCCATCCCCCGGCCTAAATCTTAAACCTGGAAGTTCGATCTAGATAGATAAAGGTACCAATAAATATTTTTCCATTCTCATATTGGGACTAGCTCCTTTCATGGTGATAAAATTCCAATCAAAAAACCAAGGAATTTCTTTTAAAATGTTCTCGCAATTTTCCCCCTTACCGAATCCAACTACAAAAAAACCATTCTCACGAGATTGAAGTGTAAACTCCCCCTCCTATTTCCAAACCCTTTTCATGTAATTCTATAAAATTTTGAAATACAGTCTAGGCTAACGATATATAGAAGTATACGGTTATTCCAACTTTGTTTAGCCTTCTTAGTAATATCATAAGATAATTTACCTTTCCTCCTACCGTCGATGCCTATAGATTCGATAAACATCAATTCAATATCCTTTGGGCAAGTCCAACCTGCACCCGTGACTACATCACTAAAAGACATCTTCTACGCAGTGGGAGTAAGAGGAAATTTCACAAATTTCTAACTTTGCATAGGCTGACCAAGAGGATCACCCTTAGCTGCTGCTAGGAACGACCTTCTCTTAAGATTCATAACTGTATGCCACCCCCATGGCCCTTACCATCCACTGACCCAGAATCAGACCCATCCCCAAGTCACGTAGAATTCCTTTGCCTTTACTGTGCACTTTAAATGCCATGGAAAACATCAAAACGAATACAAACTAGCAAATAGAGAATGGGAAGCCAAAGAAGAAGATAAAAGAATAAAAATTTAAGAGAGAAGAAGAGGAAATGACTGGAAAAGTGGAAGAAAAGAAGGAGAAAATTAAAAAATAGGAAACCCATGTCGGCTAAGGTTGGGAGCCCCCATTACTCTTTTTTTTATTTTGTCTTGACAGATGATTCATTCGTTCCAATATTATCCTTCCTGACAAAACTTATTTTCTTTCTCGTGCTCTCCTCCTCTCCCTTAATGACTGATATCATCATGGCTTTCATAAAAAAATTCTCATAAAAAAATAAAATCAAATCAAATAAATAAAAAAAGGTGGTGCTTAAGATTATTGTGATTTCCGAAGACGATTCAATCGAATCTAGGAGCTTTCTTCGTTCAAGGTGAAAATCAAGAGGCAAAATCAACAAGGTAAAGTTCAATTAGTTTTTATCTATATATTCCATAATGTTGTATATCTAATGGTTAATTCATTCTAACAAATTCATATATGCATTTGTTATCACTTATAAATATACAAATGTGGATTTTAAAGTTTTCTAACCTATTAATATTTAAATTGGTTTTGAATAGATATTGATATTTTCTATTGATGATTTTCATTGGTAGTTTCCATGGTTTTTATTTAAATATAGATCTAGTAATTGATTTGTTGTTTTTTTTATATATATTTATTCAATTGGTAATGATAGTGTCAATTGATTGGTTTCCTATTTTAAGATACATACATATTTAAGTGTGTGTATATATATGTGTGTGTGTGTATGTTAAAATAATTTCAAATAATTTCTCTTTAAAACGGATTTTTTTAATATAAAAATCTTGTTATAAAAATATACATACTGATAATAAAGGAGAATTGTAATAATGTATAAATAAACATAAATCCACAAAGTATTATTGTTAAATAAAATACACTTTTGTCAAATTATTACTACTTATAAAATATCTATATTCATATAACTTTGAAATTATTAACATATACATGTAGGTTATGTTAGGATTTATAGATCAAGATCTGCTTTCAAATAGTTTTAACATATCAAATCACTACAAGTTTTTTTAATAGATCAAATCATTGCAGGTTTTGAAAATAAATCTTGAACTCAAAATAGCTGACTAGGTAGAATTGATTTAGATTTATTAAAGTATTCATTAACCCCGTTCCCCACACACACACATATGTGTATGTATGTATATATATTTGTGTTTGTGTGTTTGAAATATACCTAAGTATACATACGTACACACACACACAAATTTTAAATGATGCTCTGGATAACCAATGCGTATATTAAGGGAAAATGTGCCTATTGTTTTGTAAATTCCAGCACCTAAATATGTACACATTAACTATGCACATAATATGGTATATTGCACTTACGCAATATATACTAGATTATATTTGGATATACTCACAATATAAGTCAATTAGTTTGGGCAACAATGTCATTTACTGAATCACTAAATTTAATTAAAGTAAGAGAAATGAAAGGTTTATTTCTCTTAATAAAACAAAATCTTTCCTTAATTAATTAAATTGGCTTAAGGGAGAGAGAAATGAAAGATTTTCCTCAGTAAATTAAATTAAACAAGTAACTATCAAACACACATAAGAGGATTTCCGATATACTCTATTTTATAAATCTCTTATTGATTAAAATAAAAATTATTAAAACCCTTTTTTAACAAAACTAAATAAAATAAGATTTTATTCAACAACATATTTTAGATTGGATCCAAAATTTCCTTAGACTTTATAGACCCAATCGGTCCAAAATAGGAGATTTTCACCCGCTTCCAACTGGCCCGGTTCCTTTATATCTAACAATATACAACGATTCGTATCAAACACTTATCGATTAGCGCTGATCAATATTGGTTCCTTCAAGGTACATGAAGGAAAGAATTACATTATTGTTGAAGAGTCAAGATAAAGTCAGCATGATCAATCGATACCGACTTGTTAGAAACTGGAGATAGTGGTTTTGATGACAACAACCTTTGTAACTTATTTTATTATAACTTATATACTAACACTATTGTCTACATATATCTGAATGTTATTATGCAGGATATATATAAGGCAGGTACTGATTATTGAAGTCTGTACGGTATAAAGATCAAGAATGAAGAAATCAGTTTGAAGACTCATGAGTATCAAGATCAAGATAAGTGTCTAGTTGTGTTAAAACTTCATGATAGCATGGAAATCTTCATTCCAAATTTCATTTGGGATGGAACCCATTTCTACCTTCTTAGTGGCTTACAAACCCACGAACAAGTAGCTTACAAACCTATGACAAGTGGCTTACAAACCTATGACAAGTGGCTTACAAACCCATGAACATCCTGGTTTTGTACAAGTTCTCAAGTCCTGATGTGATGAGATATTCTGTAGGAAGAAGCTTGCAAAACTACTTCAAAATGGTTTTTCAAAATGATTTTCAAAACTACTTTTCAAACCTACTTTTCAAAATGTTTTATCCTTAAAAATTATCTTTTCAAATGATTTTCAAAAAGATGTCTTAGCCTTAAAATATTCTTTGTTTTTGTTTTTAAATAAACTCTTGTTTTAAACTTCGTTGGTTTTTAAAACTATCTTCTGATTTTTAAATATGATTTATAATATATATACTTGAGATTTAAAATCAAATTTATATATACATTCTAAAAATATATTTTTCTAGCCTTCTTTGTTTTAAAACATAGGAAAATTAGTTTATTTTACTCCAGAATCATTTCATCTTGTTTTCCTCTCAATACCATTTTCGAAGCAAAATTTACATTGTTTTTAACTAAGGAATGTCGACATCATGGGATACCCCATGTCGACATGGTGGCCATTAAATTCAAAAGTTTCAATTTTCAAAAGAAGTGTCTATTCGTTTAAATCTCTTCACGAATGGTTATGACTGTTACTGGTCTATATTCACAAACGAATTTTTTAACTGACCAATTTCTTATTTTCTTCACTCCTTCTTCTCCACAAATCCATATTCTAAAATTTTCATATTTTTAAGATCGTGCCGAAATTCTACCGAATTCTCAAGTGAATCAAATTAGAATCTCATTCTTGTTTGATTCTCTGCCTTCTCTCAAAGATCAAAGTGCTATTCAGAGTTATAGGATCAATTTGTAATCAAAATTTTATCGAGTCTCTTTATAAGGTGTGGTTGTGCCTGGAAATCAATTGGGTGATCTTGTGTCCCGTTAATCAAGAGAGTTTGCCCAGGACTCAAAGACAGGAGGGTATCTCAAGGCCTTTAGAAATTGAGGATTGTAATCTCGACATTGGTATAATAAAAATCTATACGAGGTGTTTGCCTTGGTGTAGAACTGGATATAGGGTAACTCCGAACCAGTATAAAATCCGGTGTGTTCTTTCCTTTTAGTGCTTTTTATTTACTTTCTGCATATGTGTTTGATTCTGTGATTGTTCTGTGATTAAGTTCTACACTTGTTTATATCGTAATTTTTAAATTAGTCCATATAAGTCTTAGAATCCATTAAACACTATTCATCCCCCTCTAGTGTTAAATTAGCCTTAAGATTCTTAATCTGCACTCCCTTTCAATTGGTATCAGAGCATAGGTTTTCATAGTTTTCATAATCTAAAACTTGAAAAGTTAAAATGATATTTTTAGGAAATTTTGTTAATACTAGTTTGAATTTATGCATTTCATCAAAGTATCATAAGTCTGCATATAGTTTTTATGAAAAATCAAGTTATATACCGAATTGGTTTGTTATGCAGGAACAGACATGTTATATGGCTTTTAAAGAATCAACAACCAGTGGACAAACTGTGCAAATTGAGAAAGATAAATGGATACTTGATAGTGGTTGTTCAAGGCATATGATTGGAAATCCCAAGATAGTCAATGGCATTATATATCAAGATGGTGGATTGGTCAACTTTGGAGATAACTCAAAAGGATATGTGATTGGCATCGGTAATGTTGGTAATTCTAAAACTCCTCTTATTTCTGATATTTTGCTAGTTAGGAATTTAAAACATAATTTGCTTAGTATAAGTCAACTATGTGATAAAGGATTTAAAATTAAATTTGGAAAAGATAAGTGTCACATCGAAGATAATAAGTCAAATATTATCTTTGAAGGAATTAGGAAGAAAAACATTTACATCCTTAGTATGAAAGTTTCAAATGATAACTTACGTCTTTTGGCTAATACAAGTGACCCTTGGATTTGGAATAAAAGATTTGGTGATTTAAATTTCAAACTGTTATCTAGGTTATCAAAACTTGACTTAGTCAGAGGTCTTCCCAAGCTAAATTTAAAGTAGATAATATATGTGATGCTTGCCAATTAGGAAAACTTAAGAAAAGTTTATTTAAATTAAAAGATATGATTTCTACTTCTAAACCTCTAGAATTACTTCATTTAGATTTATTTGGTCCATCTCAAGTTCAATCAGTTAATCACAATAAATATGTTTTTGTAATTCTAGATGATTATTCTAGATATACTTGGACAATTTTTCTTAAACTTAAAAGTGATGCTTTTGAATTATTTAAAAAATTTGCTAAAAGAATTCAAAATCAACTTTCTTTAAAAATAAAAACTATTCGTAGTGATCACGGTGGAGAATTTGAATATGAAAATTTTGAGAATTTTTGTAATCAAAAAGGAATTACTCATAATTTCTCTTTTCCAAGAACTCCACAACAAAACGGAGTGGTAGAACGTAAGAATAGAATGAATCAAGAGTGTGCTAGAACAATGCTTTCTGATAGTAACTTACCTAAAAACTTTTGGGCTGAAGCAGTCGCTACAGCTTGTTATATATTAAATAGGATTTTAATTAGACCATTAACTAATAAAACACCATATGAATTAATTTACAATAAGAAACCCAAAGTAGCTTATTTTAAAGTTTTTGGTAGTAAGTGTTTTATTCTTAATACAAAAGATAATTTAGATAAATTTGAACCTAAATCCGACAAAGGTATCTTCATCGGATATTCTAATAGAAGTAAAGCATTTAGAGTTTATAACTTAAGAACTAACACTATTGAAGAAACAATGCATGTATCTTTTGAAGAAAATTTTAAAGATACTGTACAAATAGTAGATGAAGAAGATTTTGTAACTTTAAATAATGAATCTAATGAAACTAATTGTGAAATCGTTCAACCTAATAAAAGAATTAGGCTATTAAAAGATCAACCTGTAGAAAATAAACTAGGAAATATTGAATCTATAGTTAAAACAAGAAATAAACTAAATAGTATGAGTAATGTAGCTTTTATATCAACTATTGGACCTAAAAATCGAAAGGAAGCATCATCTGATGATTCATGGATTCTTGCTATGCAAGAAGAATTGAATCAGTTCACCAGAAATGATGTTTGGGAACTTGTTCCTAAACCTGAGGATAAAAGTATAATTGGAACAAAATAGGTTTATAAAAATAAAATGAATGAACTTGGTGAGGTCGTGAGAAATAAACCTTGTTTAGTCGCGCAAGGTTATTGTCAAGAAGAAGGAATTGATTATGACAAAACCTTTGCACCCGTAGCAAGACTAGAAGCTATCAGGATTCTACTTGCTTTCGCAAACTACAATAATTTCAAGTTATATCAAATGGATGTTAAAAGTGCTTTTCTAATGGTTTTGTAAAAGAAGATGTTTATGTTGAACAACCTCCACTTTTTAAACATAATAAATTTCGAAATCATGTATATAAATTAAAGAAAGCTTTATATGGCTTGAAACAAGCTCCTAGAGCCCGGTATGAAAGACTAAGATCTTATTTACTACAATCTAGTTTTGAAATTGGTAAAATAGATACAACTCTTTTTATTTAGAGAAACAAAAATGATATTCAATTAGTACAAATATATATAGATGATATAATATTTGAATCAACTAATAACATAATGAATAAAGAATTTTCAGATATAATGACTAAAGAATTTGAATGAGTCATATGGGAGAACTAAGTTTCTTCTTAGGACTTCAAATCAAACAATTAGATAAAGGAATTTTTATTAGTCAAGAAAAATATGCTAAAGATTTAATTAATAAATTTGGATTGATCACTTTTGGTGGGAAACCAACTCCAATGACAACTAATGTAGCTTTAAGTAAAGAAGATAAATCAAAAGATGTTGATCAAAAATTATATAGGGGAATGATTGGTTCGCTGCTTTATACAACAGAAAGTCGTCCTGACATCATGCATAGTGTCTATCTCTGTGCAAGATATCAATCTCAACCTAAAGAAACTCACTTAAAAGATGTTAAAAGAATTTTAAGATATGTAAAACATACTTTAGATTATGGTTTATTTAACCCAAAAAATGATGTATTTGATTTAATTTCATATTGTGATGCTGATTACGCTGCTTGTAAATCAGACCGAAAAAGTACAAGTGGAACTTGTCACTTTCTAGGACATTCTCTGGTTTCCAGGTTTAGTAAGAAGCAAAACACTGTATCCTTGTCAACAACTGAAGCAAGATATATATCTGCTGCTTTGGCTTGTTCTAAAGTTATATATATGCAACAAACTTTAAAAGATTTTGGATTAACTATAACTAAATCACCAATTTATTGTGATGATACTAGTGCAATAAACCTATCTAAGAATCCTACTCATCATGCTAGAACAAAACATATTGATATTAGACATCACTTTCTTAAAGATAATATAAGTAAAGAAGTCATAACTCTTGAATATATTAATACTGAAAAACAAATTACTGATATATTAACCAAACCATTAAATGAACAAAACTTTATTAAATTAGAAGAGAATTAGGTATATGTTCATTAACTAAAATATAAATTATAAATAATACAAGTATAGTTAATAATTAATATAAATAAAAATTTCTCAAAAATTGAACTCAGCATGTCGACATGACCCATCCCCCTATGTCGACATACATGCCGAGATTTTCAAATTTAAATTTCCCTCTAAAATTAGTTATTAAGTTATATATTTATATATTTCGACTTTTACTCCTTTTCTCTGTTCTATCCTCTGTAATAAACTTGTAAAACAGTAAATTAATGGCCTACTCTTCTAATAATGAACCTTCTTCACCCACTTTCGAGCGGCTTCTTGTTAATTGAAACATAACAAAACTAACATACAAAATTTACTTCATATTATGGAAAACTACAAGAGCAGCAAGACTTCACTATTTTACTATTGCGCTCTTTTCATCATTCTTTTGACGTGCTTTTAACTAAGGACTTCTTAATTCCATTATTGATTATTTTACACTGAACGTGCCGCACAACGGATCGAACCCAATGGAATTACACACATATTATTCTATCCAATGGATTTTCACATATATCATTCAATCTAATTTACACATATATATTATATTAGATGCAACCAACTTTACTAATTCATATTATTACAAATTGTTGGTATGAAAATGATCCGTTAATTTCATCAGGGGCACCTTTTGACTTCTTATGTTTTGACTTCTTATTATAAAGCTTGGACCATATGCTTGGAAGGTATGGGTGAATGTAGCGGTGGAACCGGAAGCTTTTTTATTTAGGCCGAATTTAGAGATGTTCACTAATAAATAGACCGTTGGATCAACCGTTGCATGGCACAACGACTTCATCTCCTTGGCCTTGTATGTATGTGCATGGTTTATGGGTTAGATGATAGTACTTAGAACTTGATATTTGTAACTAGTTATTATGTAACTGGCCGTTATGTGTACGTTAGAACTACGTCAATGTAATTTATCTAACCTTTTGGAATGTGTGGGAATTTTGTGAATGTAGCTTTATTTAGTCTTTTTGTATGTGATTTTGGTTGTTTTTTGATAATATTCGTAAGTCGTTAAATTATTAGTTATAGATGAACTGCTTGGATGTTGCTGTTATTTTTTTAAATTTTGTATTTATTTTGCAATGGTTAATGCCTATTGTCAAAGAGTCTATTGCAACTGCCGTAGACCGTTGTATTTTTTTTTATTACAATGGCCTTTTACAACGGTTATAAACTGTTGTTAAAACTATTGGATCTATTACAACATCGCCTAATAAGATGGGCACTTGCCCGTTGCGAAACCCATATTACAACGGGCATTGCCCATTGTAAAAAGGGTATTTTGTTGTAGTGCTACTAAGGCCATAGGATTTGTTGAATTACCGGTGGTACTTAGCAAAGGCAACTGCAAGCGAGTGCGGGTCATGCCTATTTTGGTGTAAGATATTTACTCAACCTACAATGCTTTTCTAGGCCAGTCGGCCTTGGCTGAGTTCAGAACGGCCATCGTTCCCTTATGCTTAACTATGTAGTTACTTACAGAGAATGGAGTGGGAATCATACGAGGAGATTAGGTGGATGGCCACAAATGTTACATCGTTGAGTTAACGGAAGCAAGGCAAAAGGAGAAAGGGGAAAATGTGTAGGGGACCTCCGCATAAAAGCATTGGATGCATAGCCGCTACAGCCCGAGCCTTGGCTTGGGTAACCAAGTCTATTCCATGATGATATAGACCGAGAAAAAAAGTCAAAAATGACGAGCAGCTCCAACCGAGTTGACAATAGTTGTTCCAGTTTGCTAGGATAATCCAAATCTAGTCCAAAAGGTCGGATCTCAGCTGAATGCAACTGTGATAAAGGAGTTGGTTAGTTTCCTCTAGACAAACCTAGATGTACTTGCCTGGACGCACTCGGACATGTATGGGATCGCAATAGGGATAATGAGCCACACATTAAACATCAATCCCAAATGTGTTCCTGTGAAATGAAAACACCATAGCCTGGGACCCGAGAGATCTGCTGCACTCAAAGAAGAAGTGGATAAGCTGAAGAACAATGGCTTCATCCACAATACCTTATGCCCAGAGTTGGTATCTATTCCAATGATGGTGAGCAAAAGCTTGGAGATGGAACTTTCAGGCTTGCGATGATAGACAAGATTTCCCTCCCGAGGGTGTGGAATAATGAGCATTTATGATGCTATTACACTTAGAAATAAATTCATAAATAATTGGATGGAGCCATGTGATAAGATAGATTTTGTCGTTTTCCGTCTTTTATGGAAAAAACGACTTTTCAAGACCAAGACTCTGTTTTTCCATTACTTAAGAGTTGTGACCGACCGACTCAAATGTATCTGGATGTGAATAATGCTTGTGAGTAGGTACCCGGAGTTAGGTGCCAACCAAAACTCTCGCTCCCAGCATAGAGTTAGGAGTACAAACTAAATGGACGTGACTCGACCGTTCGTCAACTAACTCTTGTCCTCGGATTGGAGGCAAGAGTATAAACTAAATGGATGTGAGCCGACCGTCCATCGGCCAACTCTTGTCCTCGAATTGGGGGCAGGATTATAAACTCAAACTGAATGTGACATAACTGTCCGTGCACAAACTCTCGCCTTTAATGTAGGGGTTGGAGTATAAATCGAAACGAACGTGATACGACCGTTCACTTGCTCAACTCTTCTCCTCCGATTGAGGGTAGGGGTATAAACTAAAGTTGACGTGACAAGACTGTCCAACTCTTGACACTCTGCCCAAAGTACACCAAACCAAAGGTCCACACTTACATAAGGCGGGATCTTGCTTATGAACTTTGAATCGACTCCCGGAGTTAGACGCGATTGGAAGTGTACATCTTGGATGATGATGTGCGAACTACGATAAGTTAATTTAGATTAGTGCCCAGATTTCGGCGCAATTGGATATCATGATCTTGGAAAAGGATACCTGAATCACTGTTCTAACTGGTTAACTCGAACTAATGCCCAGAGCTTGGCACTTCAACAATTACTTTGCAATCGTAGGAACGATGAAAGGTCAGTAAATTACAAAATGGGTTAAAGGATTATGTCCAACAATAATAACTAAAAGAACTAGATTGCAAGTACAATGAATGGAAAGCGTATTTCTTAATTACTTAGACAAAATATTCACATGAAATCTAGAAAGCTAAGTACAAGTGTTATTGACACTAGAAACAAAAAGCAAAAGCGGGAGCCAAACCCGAACAAAGCCGGCCAAAAACCAAAATTGACTGCAACTAGTATTAAAAAGTAATTCTATCTACACTGAAAAAACCAGCACTAACTTCTTTAGTTTCGTTCTCCTTTGTTTCTTCGTAGAGCCGGGAGAAATAATGGTCAAGCTTTCACCATGTCTTTTCCCTCCTTTTCCTCTACTCCTTTAACTTTGGGTGGATTACTTTATGGTGATCTAGCAGGCACACTTTGAGCACTCCCAGACAGAGGAACGGAGGCCGGAATGCTTTGCAAGGATCTTATGGGCATGTTTTGAGCACTTCCAGGTGTAAAATATGAACCGAAGCGATGATATTTTGCCCGGGCAAGGCAATGGATAGAGGATAAGAGATGGCTTCCATCTTCTCCTACTTGATCTCTATGGTAAGGAGGATTTCTCTCCTAAGTTCATGCTCAAGCACGTGCATGGTGGGACCCGATAGAGGCTTGGAGACATTAGTAATAACAACATCTTTATCAATTTGAGTCTCCTGAGTCCCGCCACTCCTTCATCCAACAAAGCGTCAATCATCCACTTGTCAAGGCCGGTAGTATCTTCTACTGAGATGGTTGGAATCATTGTTGAAGTGGTAACAGTAACCGCCTCTGTTACAGGCATTTGTAGTCCCAGCTGAGAGCCGTTATCGGGAAGCGGAGCAATGTGAGGCTGACCTAAAGCTTGAGAAACAAAGAAAGACGATGTTAATCGGTGATATGTCAACTTTTTGGAATACATGAGAAATTAATGAGATACCGTCTTCACTTTGGAGTTCTATGTGGGTCGGAGTCCTGCTAGAGTTCCCCTCAAGAATCGAAGAGAGAATGGTAATCCTGTGGATCTCAGGCCTCTCAAGATCATACCCAGGTGCCGGAGCAGCTTGGGACCCAAGCATTTAGCTGCCGGTAGCATCATGTGGTATCGATCCAAAGCCTTCACCCAAGTCTTTATGTACTGTCGAGGCAAGCTCTAGATGAAGAACAAGTCGGCTGTCTTTCAGATTCTCGAGCTCATTTCCAACCAAGACTTCTTTCTCTAGTTTCTCCAAATTCTCTTTGCCACCTTTGAGGAAAGCATTTTCTTCTCCGATAATCCGTTCTTAGGTGTGGGCGAGGATTCTAGGATAATCATCTTTGAACCACTTCAAATTTCAGAATTTGAGCCTTTTAGCACTATACTGGTTCAGCAGTGGTTCAAATCTCTCCATCACACACTCTTTTGCATGCTGTTTCGCGGCCTCGACTTCTTTGTTGACGAGTTTGTCAACATCTTTCACACGATCGAGAATTTTGTCTCTTTCCTCCCTAGCATGAAGCAGCTCATCAAAATAAGTCTATGGTTATTGGAGTGCTTCGTCGTTTTCTTTTGTTTCACGCACTAGCTTGGTTTTCAACTCAGCCACATTTCTGTTTGTGGTATTCCTCTCCATTACCAGAGCATGGTTTCGGTGGAAAGCCTTCTCCATTTCATTTTAATGCTTAATCCACTCCTCTTCGAGTGCTTTCATGGCCTCCTCGGATTTCTTCTCGGCTTTGGCTTGGGATATTCTCAATTTATCAACCTCAACATCGAGATTAGTGATGATTCTTTTATTGTCGGCTTCGATGAGTTTCTGATTGTCGATCTCTAACCACCTATCCCTCGAGACTTTGGAAATCTTTTCAGCTACCCTTGTCGATTCATTATACTGATTGTGGACATCAACCATGCGATTAATGGTCATCTTTTGGACATAAGCAGGGATTCTTTTCAAGTTAGGCACAAACATAAGACCATCAAGTAAATGTTTGGAAAATTTTCCTTTAGTTTGGACATTTGAGCATTAGCCGCAAGTCGTTCATCCACAGAGATAGGTGGGGCAATAGCATTTACTTTGCCTGCCCTATGCTACGAAGTTTCAGATCCACTTTTATGATGCTTGCGGTCAGAGGATCGATTGAAGTGAGATATAACCAGGGTTTGCACATTGATGGAAGCTGGAAGTGGAACGCAAGAAGCACTAAAAGGTGGGATGTCATCGCGAAGATTAGGTTTCCTGTCTGGACCTCTAGGAGGAGGTGACCTAGAACTAGGGCGACACTTGGAAGCGCAATCAAGTGATAAGCGATCAATGTTGTAGCTGCTTCTGCCCCGATCATCCCTATCATAGTTGAAGCAATAGCCTGACTCATAATCATGACCACATCTTTGATGGTATGAACTCGGCCAAAGCATTTGCGCTTAGAATACTTTCTCCTCCAAAGATTAATATATGTATTTCCTATTCTCCATGGATACTACAAGGAAAATAAGAACAAGTTAGACCCAATAAGCAAGGATACAAGTCAAGTGTGAGTGTTTAAATTGCACAAGTGCAAGAGTGTCCTAGTGTCCCCCATTGGACTATGAGCTTGAGCTTTACTCATGGGAGTAACCACTCTTATACTGGTAGGGATGAAGTCCCTATCAACACGAATGGAGGAGACGATGCCCTCAATAGTAATGTGACCAACATCAAAAGAGCCAAACTCATCAGGAATTAACCCTAAGCCAAAGAATGTACCTGTTGAAGGAAGAGGTGGAGTTTTCTTTGATCAGTGACTTGTAATGGCCGGGTAGAAGTCTGCGCCTTGGAGATTTCACAACTAGCCTCTTCCTTGAAGCAGGCGGTTAATCGTCCCTAGATTATTCACATCGAGACCCATGACCCACATCGATGTTACTTGGGCTAGCCTCACTACTTTCACTAATAATTTCGCCTTCCTCGGCGTCTTCAATTACTTTCTCAATATTTTCTTCAACTCCAGCCCTAGGGCTTAGGAATGGGGGCAAATTTGGATCAACCTCGATTCCTCCGGGCGGTTTGTTATCTTCATCATTATTTTCATCACTGGAAGCTATTTGGATGAAGCCAATACTACATCCCTCTTCTAACAAGCCGTAGATGAGAAGATTTTCATCTGATAAGAGAGTTCTTATATCTCTGACTCCGATCGGAACTGGCATAGGAGTGTTTGACTGCATCTGAAAGCACCAAGTTACTAGGTCTCGTTGGAACATCTGGATAGTAAAGCCAGGATTTGAGTTAAGTCCGCATAATATTAAAAAAATTCATATAATGCACATGGAGAGGAATTTACGTCTAGACATCAATTTGTGTGCATACCCAAGTAGACAACAAGCATAGAACCACTCGGTTTTGAAGTAGCTCAACTTGTTTCGTGCCCCCAGTAACCACTCTCCAACCCCTGATTGTTTCCATGTAAACCAAAGATGGACTTTCCTTTCGGTTTTTGATACTCTATATATATATATATATGGAATCTACTCATCGCTGGGTGCTTGATGTAAATGTTCGGTGAAGACCATATATGTGCTAAGGAGAAAGGCGTAGCTATTCGGGTGCAACTACATTGAAGCAAGACTCAAAAAATTTTGAATTTGATGGAAGAATTGATTGAATGGTAGGATGCAACCCACCAAGCATATGAATATATTATAGGCAATATAACCCTCCAAGGGATTGTGAGCCCTTTGAGAGCAAGATGGGACCAAGACGTCATTGAATGGAATTCCATATGTGTTGCATATTCTTTGAAGAGCTCCTTCGCGAATTTTAGAAGCGACATAATCAATATGATCAATTAATATTACTGCATCCTCGAGAGTCTCAGGTGCAAGGTCTACATCTGGACCACCTACCAGCTCAACCGAATTTTTGGAGCATATTTCCTGACTTTGGGATTCTCAAGATTTTGTTGTTCAACTGGTGGGATCTCCTTTTGCTATTATTGCTGAATTGGATTTTGCTGTGTATGTTGAGTTGTAGCTGAGCTTGACTCTGCATCAGATTTGATATATCTCGAAGGCGATGAACCTATGGCTAATGCAACAAGACACTGGAACGTCTCTGGTCTATTTCTATTAAAAAAACTTAACAGATAATCAACATTAGAGTGATTAAAAGCTATACCCCTATGCTAAAGTGAATTCTAGTGCGGTGTCATGTAGTGTCGTGCGGTTCAAGTTTCTGATGTTCACCAACAGTTTGTTTTTTAATTCTAGATATGACATGACCATCATCGCTGACCATCCCGACAAGTTTCACATCATTTTCCATGCTTTGGAAAGGGTTAAGACCCAGAAGAGATCTCTAGTTCACAACGAAGGATTGCCATGTGAATAAAAATTTGGAAAATTTGTCTAAGTGTTGAAGTTGAACAACTCAAAACTTAGCCAAGATTCACTCTTTCTTCTTCTTCCACCCTTACCACCTCCCAAACCACAACGTTCACCCATGTCCGTTTCTCCTCATCTATGCTCGTAGTCAAGTTCACTACCGACCTCGTCAGAAGAAAAACGATTTGGTCTTGGGGTTGGGTCAAATCTCAAGATAAAGATTGGGGTATGGGTCGGTGGAGATAGTTTGACCAAGGAAAGGTGGGTGATGGCAGTTGCAGGGGAGGATTGGCGGCGACGGTCTAAGGCTTGGATAGAAGCAAGATTCGATTTTGAATCTAATGTTATAATGGTAGCTTAAACTCTTGGATCGGTTAGCAAGTAAGGCAAGTGAGGAAAAAGAATGGAGCAAGTGGGCTTCATAACATCTCAAACCCGCATTCTCAACCAAACTTGGAAAATATCCCAAGTTTAGAGCCGGTACCGATTCGAAGATCAAGGGTCGGTATCGAGTCCAAAAGTTAAAAAAAGCATAAAAAACATATTCATATTTAAGTAGATGTAAACATATATATGCCTATGCCAATGCAAGTGGTGGACCATGTAGAATATGCTAGTATACGATTTTTGTTTGATGATAATAAACACACACACACACACACACATATATATATATATATTCGTTTAAATGTATTTGTTGTTGTACTATTTTATTTTTACATAATTAAATAAATATTTTTTAAATAAAATAAATAACTCAAAATTCATATTCAAACAAATATTTTATTCGAACAAATATTTTACAAAGTCGAATAGTACAAATTTGAGCTCTCACCGCATTTACACATTTTCAATTACAATAAAATTTCAATTACAACACAATTTTCAATTTACATATTACACCTCACTACATATTCACTCCACACTCATATTTGATCTTCAACTTTGTTCCAGACTTTATCCAGCATCTGAACTATCTGCAAAATAAACACCGACGCGGTAAAATTAAAAAAGAAATTTTTTTGTAGTGCACAATAAGGTGTGTGTTTTTGAAAATATTATTTGCCTCGATTATTTGGGTTGTTCGTCATCATTTATTTTTTAATTCATCTTACACGAACAACTTGTGACATGCTCAGTGTATCACTTTACATGCCACAAGGCCGTGCACACCAATATACACTTGCTTGTTAAAATCGCGGGGACAGGTGAGCACAATGTCAAACCCAATTTGGCTTCCTAAAGGCACGAATGTAAAATCTCTTTAAGTCAAACAAATCTGGGTGCCAAAAAAAAAAACATAGACTGTCTTGGTTCTACACACACTTATAATTCAAAATTTCTTGTTACCAACAATCATGGACCTATAAAAACAAATAGGTCACAAAACTCTTTTCTCGCGTTGGTGTGTTGGCAGGCTAACGAACAGCAAGAGTGGTACCTGGATTCTGGCTGTTCCAAGCACATAACAGACGACAAATCAAAGTTCCTTAGCCTATAGAAATACAAAGGTGGCAGAGTCAAACGGGCAACAAACGATGTATTATATGTTGAAAATCTGTACCATAATAAGATTTCAATCAGCCAGTGATCAACTATAAAAATATGAGCACCACAATTAAATTTGACAAGGATGAAAAGGGTAAGGTAGTTAATCAAAAGAAATGTCGAGGTATGATTGGATCACTTCTTTATCTTACTGCTTCTAGACCTGACATTATGTTCTCTGTTTGTTTATGTGCACGGTTTCAATCAAATCCAAAAGAAACTCATTTAAAATCCATAAAGAGGATTATAAGGTATTTGTTGCATGCCTCATGGTTTGGTCTATAGTATCTAACTAATGGTAACTTTGATTTAAAGGGGTATTCAGATGTAGATTATGCTGGTAGTCTAGTTGATAAAAAAGTACTAGTGGAACGTGTTTTATGATGAAACATTCATTTAGTTGCATCACACTTCCAAAGAAAATATCTGCATAAATTTTCATTTCAAATGATTTTCATTTGGCAGACATTTTTACAAAGCCCCTTCCAAAAAATAGTTTTTGTCGACTGCATCTCAATTTAGGCATTTTAGAAATTTGATTTTATATTTTTGGATTTGATCTTAAATGTCTATGTTAACTAATCTGACTCCCTACAGATTATCGAAAAGGAAAATAGTGATTGAAATTTTTTGATGAGTGTTGATATTAATCATACATTATGACTTGAGACAATATATTTAGCAAATTTCTATAAAAATTTAAACAAAATTTGTAATAACTTTTTTTGGTAAAAATTCAATGACCATATGTATTTCTATCATATTTCTAACGACCATCACTCATCAAAAATCAATATGGTATGTCAAAATATGGTATCTAAACCAGAAATTATTCCTTTTTTAATTAAGTAGCAATAAAATTATCCAAAAGTACTCACTCTCATTTAAAAGTCCTCACGGTTATGCATGGGTGAAGTACTTGGAATCTTTGATTATGTGCTTTCATGCTCATGTAAAAGTCATCATGGTTATGCATGTATGGAACACATATCAAAATTGATTATTAATTAGGTGAGTTGATTCTAACCCCATTTAAAAGTCCTCATGGTTATGCATGGTTAGAAAATGCTTGAAATTCATTTTTTAATAAAAATTGAGAATACTACTAATCTCATTTAAAAGTCCTAACGGTTATGCATGGTTAGTAAGTATTCAAATTCCTGTCACAAATATACCACAAATTGACATGACTATATGATTTTCTATGTCGACATCACCGCTATTACTCTAAAGTGGAATATGCACCTAACAGAGTATTTATGATTTTTGTTTGATTATTTATTGAAATTTAATATTTATACTCAATTAGGTATTAATGTTGTATAAATATCTATCACTTTATCTCTATTTTCTAACACTATTACTCTTTCGCTGATTACAAAAGGCGGAGAAAGAAGTTAAGATATTGACAAATAAGTTCAAAGTTTTTATTTGCATATTCTCATATAGGTTCATTGCATTTTTATTTTTTTGCATATTTTTATTTATTTTCATGCATATGTGAAGGGGGAGCACTGTTGTAGGGGGAGTATTCAAATAGGTGGAGCTCATGGAATTCGTCGAGACCAAATACATTTAATATAGTCAAAATCTTAATATATGTTTGTTGTCATCAAAAAGGGGAGATTGTAGAATATGCTAGTATATGATTTTTGTATGATAATAAACACACACACACACACACACACACACACATATATATATATATATATTCGTTTAAATGTATTTGTTGTTGTACTATTTTATTTTTCACATAATTAAATAAATATTTTTTGAATAAAATAAATAACTCAGAATTCATATTCAAACAAATATTTTATTCAAACAAATTTACAAATTCGAATAGTACAAATTTGATCTCTCACTACATTTACACATTTTCAATTACAATAAAATTTCAATTACAACACAATTTCCAATTTACATATTACACCTCACTACATATTCACTCAACACTCGTATTTGATCTTCAACTTTGTTCCAGACTGTGATATCCCTGAATTTTAGGCAATATCAATTTAATAATCTGTATTAAAAAAATTAAATTGATTTGATAATTTTGTAATTTAATTTGAATTGATTTAATAATATTCTTTAATAAATATTTAAATTAGTGAAATTATCTTTTAAAAGCTAAATAAAATGTTTTCTATTTATAATGAATATATATATATATTTGTATATATATTGTGATTAGAAATCTTTGGTTTGAATTTTTTTTTAAATAAATAAATAATGTTTTTAAAATTCTAATATCTTTGGTAAACTGGGAAATTATGATTTATTTAAAGTTAAAACTTTTCAAAAATATTTTATAAGTAACTATATGGTTTTAAAATACTTAAGGTAAATATTACTAGTTTAAATATCTTTAATTTAGATTTTAAATAAGATTAGCAAAATGATTTGTTTAACATTATTATTTTTATATGATTTGTAAATTTGCTATGAAGGTTTAAAATTAAAATATGAAACATTAATCCATTTAAATAATAAGTAATTTATAATCTTTTGTATAAATTATATAAAATTTGTCAAGTGAGTTATTTTCAAATAATAAATATATGTATTGTTTTTATCTATAAATGTAATTGGTTTTACTCTTTAAAGTTATCTATATATATCTAAGTATTAAAAACTAATTAATTAAGTTAAAAGCTTTTTATTAACACTTAATTTTAAATACAAATTACTTATAGGACAAGTGTAAACATTTTAGAGCTAAATTAACATGTGTTAAGTAATAAACCACTTTAATGTGACAAGTGTAAATTATCTTAACAAGTGGCAATCTTTTGTTTAACAATTTATACTAAAAATAATATTTCATTTAGAAGAAAATCTGTTTTCTCATTTTTCAGTTCAAATCTATTCTTCCTCCTCTTCATTTCTTTCCTAGTCTCAAATTCAAAAACTAAGAAATTAAAACCTGTAAAATCTTCTCTCAAAACAAATCTGCAAACATCTGTTCAAAGATCTGCAGAGGTTTCAAAACTTGTATTCAAACATCTATAACCAAAATGATTTCAGCACTTTAGTTCAAAAGCAAAGCTGTAATCAAAGCCTGTAGCAAGTTTCAACTTCAAATACAACCTCTAGTTAAAGTGATTTTCTCAAATGCAAGCAAAAATCAACATCTCTGTAAAGATTAATTTCAGCAAATTCAAAACAAATAGTAGTCGAATTCCTCAAAATCAAACAAGTACCTGTAATTCTGTTTCAAAAATCTGATGGAAGCCTGTAACCTTCTTCAAGCCTGCAATTTCTGTCTCAAACAAAATCTGGAGTTTGTCTTCAGCAATATAGGATCTTGGACCTGCATACAAGCCTAAAACAACAGCATGCAAGTTTTTAAAATCAAACAAAGACTCAAGTTTTAAAAGATTCAAAAGATTTTTCATAGTGGAGGCTCTGATCTTCATTTCAAAATAAGGTGAGTAAACAATTTATCTTAAAAACAGTTTTCTGTAATATCTGTTGTTATGATGAATGTGATGAATGATTGTAATGGATTGTGTTGCATGAATTATATGGATGTTAATGCATGTATATTATGTATATGAAATGTCTGTGATATACATGTTGTTGATTGTGAACACACACATATATATATCTAGACTCTGTTTAAATTTCCAGGCTCAAGTTCTATTAAATTCATATCCTCTTGATCTATTAGCTATTAGAGTATAGGCTTTAAAACAAATTTGTTTGTTTAGTCATAAGGTAAGGTTTAAAATTTTAAATTAAGTTAAATAATTTGAATTGGCTCTGGAAACTGAAAAGAATATGCAAACATCAGTTTTGACAAAAATTTAATCTCTGTAATTCATTGGTTCAGGATTATGAATTGAAAACTTATACAAAATCTTGATTTTTAAAACTTAAATCACGATTTTTAGAATTAAAATGAGGTAGCAGTTTGAGTTTGAAGAGATTATACATTTTTGATGGGTTCTGATGATCTAAGTGTTCGGGGTGTATGCTGTTTTCTCTGGAGGTGGAAGGATGATCGGGAATGTCAGGAAAAAATGGTTGTTGGATGATCAAAGCATTATGGAGGTGGTGGTTGATCAGGGAAGATCGTAGCCCTAGTTTTATGGTAAAAGGGAAATTTGTTTCCCACGGCAACGAGAATGGATCGAGTTCACTGGAATTTTGGGAAATGGAAACTTGAAGGTGGTCGAAGGCATGGCTGGAGTTTCTGACACTCCGGTGATCGGAGGGAGGAGTACGAGGAGTTTCCAGGTGCTGCTATGCTTCCAGATTTGAGCAATAATGCTCGATTTTGATTTCAAGGTGATTGAGAGATTCCGATGGACGTTGTCTGATCTGAGGAGGATCGCCGACTTACGTAGGGTAGTGGCGATGTCAGGAGATGATCGGAGCTCCGGTGCATATGTACGGTGTGCATGGATTGATGTCTGGTGATGTTTGTTTAGGAATTAGTACACTCGAGTTATCTCGAGTAATTTGAGTCTTGACTCGAAGCAAGGTAGGAATTTACTCGGAGTAAATTAGGCAAGGCTCGGGGTAATTTCTGGGTTAAGGGAAATCTGCTCTGTTTTGAAAATTTGAAACTGGGTTTTAAAATTTGTAAAGAAGATTTAAATCTAAGTTTAAATCTAAATTTTAAAATAGATTCAAGTTTAATTTGAATCTTAGTTTGAAAATAAATTAAGTTTAAATTCAAATTTTTTAAATAACTTAAAAGGTGTTAAGGAAATTAGTGTATTTAAAAGAAATTGAATTTAAATGAAGATTGAAAATGTAAAGAAAAGATTTAAATAAAGTTTTTAAAGTTTAAATGTTTTAATGAATTTAAATGTTAGGTTATGGTTTAAATGTTTAAATTTAAAAAGAACTAGGTTTTAAACTCTTATAAAATTCTTTTATAAGAAAGGTATTCTTTAGCATGAAAACTTAATAGGTTTTAAATTGATTTAAATTTTGTTAAAGATAAATTGAGTTCATTTTAAAAACTTGAATTTAAATGAAATTTAAAATTAGATTTGTAAATGAATATTTTAAATAAACTTGTTAATGATAATTTAACTGTAGGTAAGAAAAGTTTTATCTTAAAATTAAATTAGAATTTAATATTTTGTTATTCATTTAAGTATTAGGATAATTAAATGGATAATTAACTTATTTTATAAATTAATGAAATGGATAATTACTTAAAGTAATTAAGGAGTTAAACTTAAGGTTTAAGATTAATTATTCTTAGAATAATTAACTTATAATTTAAGAATCATTAATTAAATAAGGTTAAATTTTAATTAATGATTAAAAAAAAAAATAATTTATCTAGTAATTAAGATTGTTTAAGTTATAGTTAAGCACTTAAATAAATAATTAATGTGATTAATTTTTATAATTAATTAGATTAATTAAGGATAATCAATTTTAGAAATGGTTAAGTATATTTATGGAAGTAATTTGGATTAATTACTTTTTGGAATTAATCAAGGGATTAATTAAAATTAACTAATGAGTAATTAACTTATTTAATGAAGTAATTAAAGATAGTTAATTACTGAATGTGGTTAATCAATAGTGATTAATAAATATGGTTTGATTAAAGGTTAATTACTTAATATAATTAATTTAAATATAATTTATAATTAAGTAATAATTAAGGATCATTAATTAATATAATTAATGATGTAATTAAGGTTTAATTAATTAAGATTAATTAATCAATAATAAGTGATTATAGAGTAATTAATTAATGTAATTAATTTAAAGATTAATGTAATTAATTATAGTTAATTTATTTATAAAGTAATTTAAAGGTTAATCACTGTATTTGATTAAGAATAATTAATTTATAAAATTAATTAAGGATAATTACTTGAATGTAATTAAGGGGTATTAATCAAGGGTGATTAATTAAGATAATTAATGTGAGGATAATGAACTAATTGATTTGTAATAAGTTGATGGTTAAGTAAGCAAGGTTTAAAATGATGAAGTAATTAATTTAATTCATTTTAAATTAATTAAAGATAAGTAATTAATTTAATTCACTTTAAATTAATTAGAGATGGAAGTAATTAATTTAATTCATTTTAAATTAATTATAAATGATGTTATTATAGATCATTGCTTATAAATGGATGATATTAATTACCTTGAATGGTTTGAATCTCAGATATGAGATTAGTATTGTAATATGGATGTATTGGTTGCATAGTGATAATGAGATGGATTATCTGTTTGTGATAATAATGTTGATTATCTTTTGAGATATTGTGAATTATCTATTTGTATATAGATAAGAATTGAATTGTTTTAACCTTAAACAACTTGGCCTTAAAAGATACGTTTTGGATTTCGATGAGACCGGGATCGGGTTTCCGTATACCGGTATTCCAGGTCTGGAGACCCGAATACCACATCGATCCAAATTAAACGTTAGGTCGTTAATCCAAGAGGAGCAAGTGAAGACTCGAGGTGTAAGAACTATTCTTTGTCAATATAACTCTGTGGGTGATTCCGTAATGAGTTGGACGGAGATGGTACTTATAGGTTCGAGATGAAGATTCAGAGTGCAAGGGCTATGGTCGTTAACTCTGAGGGTGATTCCAAAACGAGTGTAACGAGATAGTGTCTTCGGTTTCGTTCGAACCCGGAACGAACTTGTATGGATTGAATGCTTTCAGAACATCGTCAGGAGGGCGATGAGCATTCTAAGATAGATGTGTTCTTTTAAAGGTAATCGTAACCTCAAGCCTCATCAACCGGGAATGGCTAAAACAGGGGAGGTGCAGCAAGGCTTCGTGGGTAGCGCCCACTGAGAGCAAGATATATCCCTGTCTAGAGGTCCCTTCTTTTATTTCGGCTTAGTGGGTAGTTGATTCGCGACAACTACTGGGGTTGTCTTGTTCGGGACTATCCAGTAAGGGATGGTTCCGGCTTTGTGTTGCAGGGGAGCGGGCGTACTCCTCGGTACGGTGATCTAGGCCACGTACTGTGACGGGCGGTACCCCAGTAGCCCTGCCATTGATGGAAATCCATTCTTCCTACGAGACCATACGAACTTGATTGTATACCTATGTATGCTGGAATTTAATGAATGTAACAATTTCGGCTATTTCATATTTATTTGAAAACCCTAGACCCTATTATAATAAAACTGAATTTCCTATCAATGTTTTGGTTAGCGTAAGGTAAAAACTTTTCCGTGTTTATGTGCGGGAAGTCTTACGTGATACTTTTTGTTTTTCAAAAGGTTTTGAAGTTAAACAACTTTAACCCGTTTACTCACACCAGACCCATGTCTGACCCAAGTGTTTATTTTCTGTTTTATTAAACTCTTGGGTACTCAATATTGTATTGAGTAGTCGAGGGATTCAGGTTAGTCTTGACGAATACTGGAGGAGCTGTGGAGCAGGAGGCTTCAGCGTGTAGATATATAGAGTTCCGCTGTGTATGATGTATTGTATTGATATAGTTGTGTTGTATAATAGACAGAAGTTTATAACTGTCTATATCGTGATGTATAAGTTATGTACTCTGATGTATATGATACTATGTAATATCTTATGTGATATAATATATTTCTCGTTCCGCTGTGAGATTTCTGATGTGTTGTTGTTCTTTCTTTCTCTTCTTTCTTCTTCTATCCCTTTCTTTCTTTATGATGATACGACTTTCTGTGGAGAGAAAGCCGGGTCGTCACACAGACTGTATCCAACATCTGAACTATCTGCAAAATAAACACTGACACAGTAAAATTGAAAAAGAAATTATTTTGTAGTGCATAATAAAATGTGTGTTTTTGAAAATATTATTTGCCTTAGTTATTTGGGTTGTTCATCGTCACTTATTTTTTAATTCATCTAACACGAACAACTTGTGACATGCACATAGTATCACTGTAATGTTACAAGGCCGTGCACACTGATATACACTTGCTTGTTAAAATCACAGGGATAGGTGAGCACAAGGTCAAACCCAAGCCGAGGCCGGATTCAACACAGGCGCAATCCAAAATACAAAACAAAACCAGTTCATCAATGGAAGTACACAAGACATGGTCAGGCTTTCGAGTTCAAGTGCATAAGCAGACATGAACACAAGCAAAACCATAATGCAAAACAATATGTGTAGTGCAAAGCAACATGAATGCAAATGGGACAACGGTGCATACTCAAAGTGGTGAATCAAATCGACCACACCAGACATACTCAAGTGGATTCAAGGAACATGACATGGAATGCAACCAAAGCACCAAGTTTATCAACCCAGTTCAATGAAATACTCATGAACACAATGCAACATCAAAGTATCCACATATGAAACCAAACTACAAGAAGATGTACACATGAAGTCTTGACCAAAACTCAGACCAGACCAATAGCATGTGAAACCAAGTGGACCAGACCATCAACACATGAAGCTCAAAATTGGTTTAAAAGAAGGGATCAAAAACATGCAATCGGGAGTTCAAATGACAAGCCAGTGGAAAAGACTTCCAAGACCGCAAATGTACACAACAACTCAATATGAAGAACAACCAAACTCAACCAACATTCAACTCAAATGAACACATGAATGCAACATTTCAACTCAACCAACATTTTAGACATGCTCTGGTTCAACCAAAACAAAGATATGGGACAAGACTACAGGTGCAAAGCACAAATGGAACCGGACTTAAATGCAAAAGCAAAATAAACCAAATACAACACAATGAACAGTGGATACATCAAGTCAACCAAGTGGATAGGCACAACAAACATACACACACATATATACATATATTAAAAGCAATTGTAAGTTGCAGTTCAAAGCATAGGAGCAAATAGAACGAAAGGGACTCCAAGTAACTCAAGCAAATTCAACGTTTGAACAAATCATACCACGTGGCAGCCGTGTTTCACAGAGATGATATGAGAAACGTCAGAATCACACATATACATACATACATATATATGTATGTATATACATGGAGATGACCATCAATTTTTAACAAAATCAAGTAATTAGAGAGTCGTATATATAAAAATAGAACAAGTCAAAAGAAATCAGTCAAAGGACATAAGGAATCGTATGGAAAAGAGAAATTCATGTCAATTATATATATCAAATTCAAATGCCAAAAAGAACGAAGAAAATTCAAACTCATGGAGAAACACGTATACACTGAACAAGTCAAAAAATCATCTCATCGTTCAAGTGAAAATCCGTGGTCGAGAAAAGCAACTGAATGATTCAAACCAAATATATACGAACGAGAGTATAGGGTGTCCGACCCCTATAAATAAACCCAAAATTCATCATCGACATTCCAATCGAGTTCAAGCCCAAGTAAATAAACAGAGTATAAAGTCGAGCACAATCAAAATCAAAAGGGGCAAAAATACATATCGATTCTATTCCAATTCAAACTCGACCTTGAAGCAGCCATAAGAAAATTGAAGAAAAAAGTGAAGCAAATTGAAGAACTAAAGATAATTAATTTAGACTCCAAGCCGCGGCTTCAAGGGATTCAACAAAACCCTAAATTCCAGAATGAGAAGCAAAAGGGAGCAGCCATGAAAATAAGAAAAGGGGAAAGACGTTCTCTTCATTTAATTATTTAGTGGGCCCGTGCTTTAAATTCTATTGGGCTTCAAATTATTAAATATATAGGGTTTTGGTTGTTCTTATTTTATTTTGTAATTTTTTTTATCTTTTAAAAATTTGTGAATTTCTAGTTGTGTAACTAGGTACAAACTACGGGGCGTAGTTTGAGAATTCGCAACTCAGTGGCTGAGTTGTGGTAGGATTTTGAGCTTAGAGTTAGGTTAGTCAAGTTAGCGTGTAACGACCCGTAAATTTTAATGATTTTTAATAATATATTTAACTGAATTTTGGTGAAATTTTAAATAATAAAATTTTGAATTGAAGATTTAATATTTGGAATACGTCTACTTAAACATAGCAAATGGAAAATTTTCATTTGTTAATATGGAAGTTTATTTTATTGTATAATTTTATTTCAATTTAAATCAGTTAATATTTGATGATAATAAAATATTTCTCAAATCTGAATATTTTTATATAATAAATTTGTAAATAATCTTCTGAGTGAGACGTCATATTTCGTTTCTCCAAATTTTGACTGCTATTGCTCCGTTTATCTTAATTTCGGCATATTAGCAGCATTTTCGGTACCGATTATCGATTTTTGATTGAATTGTCGTATCACTGATATCTGTATACCATTTTGATCATCTCGTCGTGCTGATCTCTATGGTATATTCGGTTGTACATTTCGAAGTCTGGGATACGGTGAAATCTACAGAATGATTTTTGTATCGGTTTCGCAATTTGGATTTTGGTTTTCCTTGACCATTCATTTCTTACGGTGTGTAACCCAACGGCCATTGTCAATTAATATTTTCTGTAATTACATTAGTGACTTTCATTGTTCCCTAGTTTTAATTTATAATTTTGGTTCGTTCCATATTCTCTGGCTTTCACTTTAATATAATATTTCTTCGTCCATCTTCTCCCTATTCTCTGCTATATAAAAAAAAGCATACCCAACAACCACCTTGTTTCCTCTCGTTCTTCTTTTGCCTGCGCTTGCCTTGCGTCACCATCTTCCAGCGCATCTCCCCGACATACCACGAAATCCATCATCCACTTCCTTCCTGCATGCACCCTAGCACCTTCTCCTTTGATGCTTGCCACCGGGCCTCCAATCTCTCGTCGAACAACTGCTGCTACCGCTTTTTCCCCTACCTGTGCCAATCACGAGCTTATTCCCCACCTTCAAAGCTTGTAGTCACCTCTTCCGCTTGAAGCTAGCCGAGCTTGGCAACCAACTCAGCCTTCGCATCCACCGTGTAAATATATGCATGCGGCTCTGGGTAATATAATGGTTTGTTAACTTTTGCTTATAACTGAATATATATGTGTTATATTATATTTTCTTAAAGGCTATTTTATATACATAAGTTACAGCTCTATATAGATTGGTGACAATATATATGTTTTATAAGTTGTTTGTGTATATTTAGGTTAGTTGTATAAAACCTAGTGCTGTATACATAAGCCTATGTCTTATAAGTTATTGTATATATATGTGTTCATGTGAGTATTTATTTCTATTAGTTATATGGTGACAGTTTAGATAATTTACATAGGTTTACATTAGTATTTCATATATTATCTGTTTATATAAAAAATCATAATAGTATTATATATATATATATATACTCTGTTTTTCCAGAAAATTTTGTCTGCGTGTATATCAGGTTTATGGGATGAGTTAGATATATTTGGTTGGCATATTTTTTGTTCAATGTCTGGGTTATATATATATATTTGTTTTTAAAAAATGTAATATATATTAGTTATATAAAAGTATACAATGTTGGTTGTGGTCTATACAGTTATTATTTATATATTAGTATACACAGTTTTGGTTTTTTAGTATATGTATACCATAGTTTTTTTCTTTAACATTTTAAAATGTAGGTGTATAACAGTTTTGGGTCTTTATAAATGACAGTTATGTGAACATCCTGAATATGCCTATTGATATATATGTTCGACAATGTGTATATTTATATAGCAATATGTGTTGGTAACGTTTTGGTATGTTTATATCTATATAATGTGTTATATGTACATTTATATTAGTATTTTGAAAAGCATTATATATACAGTTATAAGTGACGTGTATCCATGCTTAATCTATTTGTATGATATCTTATGTTGATATTTTGAAATGAATTTATAATATATATATATATATATATATTAATATATGGGTTTTAAAATTTTAATTTGAAGGGATATATCTATATATAGGTATATATAAGTGTACTGTAGTCGCTTAGATATTTTGATAGGAAATAGAAATTAATGTGGTTTAGAAATTTATGATTTGAAGTGTTTTATTATGTGTTTGATTTACAAAGATAATAGGAGAGTTTTAAATTTTAATATTGATTTCGAAATATTTTATAAAGATTTTATTTTATCTTATTTTAATATGAGTTAATATTAGACTTTAAATTTCATATATATATTTGTTCTCATCGATTCCTTGTTATCAGCTTTGATCATCGAATTCATGCCAATCCTGCTTTGCTTTGGAATTCGTGCTTGAAATTCATAACTCATCTTATTCTCGTTCATCTCTAGCCTCGAAAGGTGAGCAATCACTCACGATTAACATTCTTATATTTATTAAATTTGATTTCAATTGAAATATGCTGCTGTTAGTTATTTACATTGCTATATATATGCCATTATCTGTATCTGTTCACCTGTGACATCTGACACCATTATCTGTTATTTATATTGATGATATATGCTTGTTATATTTTTATCACATATGTTATCACTCTGCAAGTTCCCTGTTAGTATAGAATTCCCTATGGGTTGAAATGATACATACCCGAACGATCTTGTAGAATAGGGGGAAATCGTTATGGATTGAAATGATAAACCCAAGCGATTTTCATTGAATTGAATTTGGGATTGCGGGTTGAAATGATATATACCCGTATATATTTAAATTGCGGATTGAAATGATAAATATCCGTATCACTTGACCATAGGATAGAAAATTATATACAGACACTGTTGGTCTATATATATATATATATATATATATATTGAAACTGATTTCTATGATTTTGGAAAGAAATATATGGTTTAATAAATATTGATTTTTAAGATATTATATAAGTGTATTCTATAAAGTTTTAAATTCTTGATTTTTAAATTCTATGTTTTGAAAATTTTATAGTTATGAGTTAAAATTTGAAATTATAAATTTTAAGAATTTACTTATAAATTTTACTATTTTTAAAATATATAAATAAATTTAATAATATGTTTAAGTATTTATTTAAAATTATATTCTCAAATATAGAATTATAATAACTTTTAATAAATTAAGGTTGGAAAGGTAAAATTGGTTTGAAATGATATTTAATTAAGAATTTTATTTAATTAAATCGATTTGAAACTTATTGAATTTGAGATTTTTAAAGGATATGATTTTATAACTTGATTTTTGGTTTAAGGTGATTAAATAAATATTTCAAGTTTAAATAAATTGAAGGAAATATTTAGTGATTTGAAATTTGGGTTTTATTTAAATAATAGTGGATTTATCAAGTGAATATTTCGAAACTAAATAATAGTGGAGTTAAATTAAGATATATATGAAATTATCAAATTTAATTTTGAAATTGTGAAATATTTACAACTTTGAAATATATCGAAATTGAAATGGTTTATTTGTGGTTCAAATCTGTAATTGAAATCGATATAATTTGAAATGGTTTATTGAGAAACTGAATTGGATTGAAATTGATGAATTGAGATTGAATTAAATTTGAATTTGGAATTCGAGTTGATTTGAATCTATTTATGAAATTGAGGAAGCTATTTATTATATAAAGTATTTTAAATTATATTTATAACTATTTATATATACTTTATAAAATATTTTTAATATAAACTATTTTAACTTATAACTATTTTATATACAAACTATTTAACATATAAACTATTTTATTTATAAACTATTTTATTTTGTATATACTATTTTTCTATATCTAAATGGCTCAAGTGGGAAGTTATGATTTCAAAGTTATGAATTTCAAAGTATTATGTTATCAAATGTTGTGATTTCCAAAATGTTATAATTTCTATGCTTTATAATTTCGGAAGTGTTATAACTTTGAAGATGTTATGATTTTGGAAATAGATAATATTTGAAGTGAAGAATGATGTTGTTTTGATATAGTTTTGAAATGGATATGATATTTTGGTTTTGAAGTATAAATTATTTTGAAATGACCACGGTGTTATAATGACGTTTGGTTGTTAATAGCGTATATTTCTACATTGTAGATAGTTCCACGGATCCTTAGAAGATGGGTATCCCAAACATCCTTTAAGTTACTTGTATTTCAGTTGATATTACACTTAAGTTGGATTTATTGATATAAGAATGTAAATCCTGACTCGAGTGTTTTGTGTTTTTCTTTACGCTCGGGTCAGACTGAGTGTCACAGCATTTGAGACTCACCTTTGGAGTTGGAGCTTCGATTGGAGATCCATCTATCTATCCAGCTTTCAGTTATTCAGTTGACTCCACAGATATATTCTGATTTTGTATTTAGACTTGTGTGTCTTCGAGACTTCTGTTGTATCTTGTTTTTAACTCCGATAAATATATAGTAGCTTCATGAACTACTATTCTCTTGTTTCCGCTGCTTATTGTTATATTACTCTGTGTTTGTGATTCTGTGATTATTTTATTTACTGTATATGCTGAGTTTTGCCAAATATAAATTAACAATCTGATATTTTGAGCAATTCAAGTCTGACATGTGTGTCTGCCTATGCACTTGGCGGGTGCAGCATGATTGGGGTTTCTCGCATTTGGGATTGGTAGCGAGCGGATGACTCTTACTCCTACATGTCCCTGCGGGGTTGGTGTAGTTGAGAGGCTGGCCGTAAAGGCAGAACACAGGTACAGTTGTATGCTACGGTGGGCGTTACCCCACTGGCAGGTGGTCCGTTACAGTTGGTGTCAGCGCTTTGGTTTTTGGCAAAACTCAACATATATAGTAAATATAATTACGGAATCACTTTCGTTTGAGCTTGAATCTCTTCCTCTTTGACTCGGTTTCCTTTTGAATTTTTGGAACGTTCCTTCGGTTCCGAAATCCATTCTTATCTCTCCCTATTCGTATTTTCTTAATTCTGGAGTATCCCATAGCTCCACCTTATGAATTGAAAGGGGTGAAACTCCTTTACAACAGGCATTGATTCACCAATGATTTCTATATCCTCGAGTTACGATGCTGCTATCTCATTGAAATACCAGAATTCTATCTCTTGTAATCTGATGTCGATTTGCCTCAGAATTCTGCATCGATCTTATTTTGACGTATCGGTTGACCCGGTTAAGGTCACCCACAATTAATATAAGGCTATCCATCTTCCTCGTTTGTAATTTAATTATCATATCTTCCTACTGAGTCTATTTTCGTGATTTGAGTTCTCTTCGATTAGGACTCCTCTAATTTTGAATCTCGTATGGCGTTTCATACAGCGAAATTGATTTTGGAAATTTTTTAATTCTTGTATAAGATGGACTTTATATAAGTACAAGTGACTTTGAAACTGTTAATTTTGGAAAGTACTTTATCTGAAAATGAAATCCTTATATATAACGGAATTTATATAAGAATGATTTGATATATTTAGGATTATTGATTTTGGAAAGTACTTTATCTGAAATGAAATCTTATATATTATGGAATTTATAAGTGCGATATTTGAAGTTATGATTTTGAAAGGGTACTATATATGGTATGTTATATTTTGAAGTAAGAGGTATGGGGAAGTACCCTCCACGAAGAAGTATAGTATGATATGCTTCGACCCAGATGGACTTGGGGAATCCAGGAATGGATTCGACCAATAAATCCTAATGGACTTGGGTGAATTCAGAAATGGATTCGAACTGATATGGTTGTCCGGACTTAAAGTCATGAGTTCCTTGAAATTTTTTCTTCAGGGTAGATGGTTCTTTAGTTTACCCAATGGAGGCGCTTTCGATCCTGGGATCTGTTGTTTATGGATCTTCAGGGAAGGAAGTGCATCCATTACGTAGATCATTGAATCAGCAGCGTACCACTGCAGCAAGGGTCGATGGTCCCTTGTTTACGAAATGGATATGATATTTTTCTGGAATCCGAAAGGTAGAAGGATCTTTTGGAAAGTTTTATGCCCATTGCGTAAATTCTAGATCAGTAGCGGGCCACTGCTATCGAATTATCATCATTTGACATTGGATTTTTAGTGGTACTTCTCATACCTATTTTTAAGTATTTTTCACTGGGTGTTGAAACGGGTCTACTAAGTACTTGGAGAATTCTTGTCTTGCGTCTGATCAACGCATGACCAGAGTCTGCAAGAACGAGGATAAACCTATTAAGACATCGAGTTATAAAAGTATTTTTATAAAGTATTATATAAAGGATATTTTGATCTTTTTTCTAGGTACTTTAAAATGTTTTAAATATTGTCTATTTATGTACAACATGGTTTATAAATTGGTTTGGAATTTAAATGAATATAAATTCAGAATTTGAGAATTCAATTTCCAGTAATTTCAAACTTTGGTTTTAAAGTTTTAAGATGTATATTATTTAAAGTATTTTCAAATAGAAAATCGTTTCCAATGGATTTTTAAAAGTTTTAAATTTGTACTCTCTTCGTTGTCGCTGGAAAATAATTTCGGTGATGACTGTAGCATCATTGACATTCATTTTCGAGTTTCAGAGTGGAGAGACCATTAGTAGCTTTGCTACACTTTTGTTTTCAGAAAAATAAAATTTGATTTGAAATTTTAAAGTATGACTTGATTTATAATATATATTAGTATATGATTTTAGATTTGATTTGGATATATAATGTTTCCTGGAGATTTGGCCAGGCAACTATTGCTCGGCATCAGGTAGCACTCGGCATCAGATGGTACTCGGCATCCAGTGGAACTCGGAAACAGGAGTACTCGGCATCCAATAGTACTCGGCATCCAGTGGAACTCGGCAACAGGAGTACTCGGCATCCAATAGTACTCGGCATCCAGTGGAACTCGGCAACAGGAGTACTCGGCATCCAATAGCACTCGGCGTCCAGAAGCACTCGGCATCTAGGAGTACTCGGCGTAGTACTCGACATCCAGTAGCACTTGGCATCAAGGAGTACTCGGCGTAGTACTCGGCATCCAAGAGTACTTGGCATTAGAAGGCGTTCGGCGTATATGATTACTCGACATGGCAGTATTGTTCGGCCAAAGGGATCGTTCGGCTAAAAAGCATCGTTCAGCCAGAAGGCACGTTAGGCCAAGGAGGATCGTTCAGCCAAAGGTATCGTTCGGCCAGAATGCATCGTTCGGCCAGAGGGAATTGTTCGGTCAAGCACTTCGGACAGAGGCACGTTCGGCTTCGACTGACAACTATTCTGCACTTCCCACACATCAAACATACCGTTCGGCATAGGAATGATGGTTCGGCATCATTGTGTTCGGCCTACCCTGTTCGGCATGCAGCGACCACTATACTTGGGCTAGAGTGTTCGGCTACCGAGCCCATCTGGGAAGTCCAGCCCATCTTTGTCTATAAATAGAGGGGCAGGGTCACAGTGAAAAGGATCCTTTTTGGAAGAACACTGGAGAGACTCTGCCATTTTTCAGACTCATCTTCTCTACTTAGTAACTCCATTCAAGTATTCGATCTACGAATTGTATTTGTAATCAACCATTAAAGAAGATCAATAAAGTTTAACCTCAAAGTGGACGTAGGCAATTACGCTGAACCACTATAAATTTGGTGTTCTTACTTTCTGCATTTAGATTAGCATTCTCTTCCTTGTTCAATTTATCTTCATCACTTATATCTCTACACAATCTTTCTCTACGAGGTTAGTGACCAATTTTGGTGCTAACACTTTGGTGCTTTCACTGAGAATTGAATTCTCAGACCTCAAGGATCTGCTTTGAAGCTACTGGATTGAACAAATCCCCCAAAGAAGATCCGACTCATTGATAGGACATCCGTTGATTCTACTCAGAGTTCCAACCAATAACTCTACAATGGCGAGACCACGTACCAGGTCAGCTTCTCATAATGCGGATGCCCATGAAACTGCTAGCGTACAACAAGCAGGACCTAGCAATCAACCAGCGATTCCGGGTGTAGGAATTGCCACCCAGGACCAAACTCCAGTTGTCACCAGAATAGAGTTCAACGACTTGATGAGAGAACTCAGGGAAAGCAGGAGACAACTAGGAGAGCAGATGCAAGCTAACGCCAACCTGATGGCACAACTCACTCAATAGCAGCAACAGAATGCTGGGGGCAATCCCGCTCCCTATTCCTCATCCGACAGCTCAACTTCCTCTGATGAACCTCCCAGGCGCAGACGCCGTAAGACTGAAGCTGCGCGGACGGGTGCTGCTGCTCAAACAGTTGGAAACCGTGACCAAGTCGGAGCTGGAAACTTAGGAACTGGAGTACAGATGGAGGCTGGAGGCCCAAACCATCAAAACGCTAATGATGTCGAACCTCAAGACGCACGATTGGCAGATCGCCAAGAGAGGAGGCATCAACATGGACAGTCACGTAGAATGGACTCGAACCTTCCACCTTCCATACAAATACCAGACCTGATAGCCATGGTCAGGCAATTGATGAAAGAAAATCAGGGCTTGTCGAATGACGATTGGGGAGTATCAAGGAGTCACACTCCATTCACAGATGTTGTGCTACAGGCGGTGTACCCCAGGAAGTTTAGTATGCCTACTACCCATGCATATGAGGGAAAGACTGACCCCAGACAGCATGTCATGAGGTACGAATGGATGATGGATTCAGCTAGAGCAAATGATGCCACCAAGTGTAGATGCTTTCCAATTACTCTATCTGGGATCGCTACTATGTGGTTCACCCGACTTCCTCCGCGGTCCGTATCCAATTTCGAGGAGTTGGCAAAGAAGTTTATTGAGCAGTTCAGGATACACACTACTCGTCCAAAGGACGTAATGTCTCTGTCAAGTGTAATCCAAAATCCTGGGGAGTCATTGAAGGAATATTTACAAAGATTCCATGTTGCGGCAACTGGAGTCAGTAATCCCAATGATCATGCAATTCTAATGGCTGTAATGAGAGGTGTGGATCCAGATTCTGAGTTTGGAGACTGGTTGGCAGGAAAACCTCCGACTACGCTAGAGCGTTTCTACTCAAAGGCACATCAGTTCATAAGGAGAGAGGAAGCTAGGTGGGTAAGACGAGATAAGGCACCAGGACCTGTCCAAGAGTCTATGAAAAGCAACGTTGCTGTGAAGCAGTCCGGAGACAACTCAGGAAAGGTCCAAGTCAATGTCCAGAACAAGCCTGGGCAGCCTAAGGAGTCCGGAGGAGGAAATCAAGGGAAGAAGAGAGAAGCGGGGAAGTGGAAATCGAGAATTCCATGCTACAATGAGTATACCCCGCAGAATGCGTCTCTTGAGAACATTTAACTATCTACCTGCAATACCTTTTCAGTACAGAAAGCCACGTCCAAAAGAATCAACCGAGGAGCAGAAGCGAACTGGAAAATATTGTCGCTTCCATGAGACTTATGGGCACAATACGGAAGAGTGCAGACACATGCACGACGCTATCGAGAAGTTGATCAGGCAAAAGAAGTTGCAAGAATTTGTGAAGGATCCACAGGAAGGAGGACATGGAACGACCAACCCAGGTCGCGCACCAGCTCCGCGTCATCCCGAGGAGCCAGCCCGAACTGTGGGTAGACTAGTCATAAATACAATTATCGGCGGACCTCACCCCGTGGATAAAAATTGGCAAGAGATGGAGCGGTATGCAAGTTGCCTGAAGCATGCAGATTTCGAGTGTTGTTCGAACGTGGAGGATGGGACCCCTGCTAAGCAGCAGCGCATAATGACAGATGATATAGTGTTCAGAAACAGAGATGCTGATCAAATAGAGGCTCCAACCATTGACCCGATGGTCATATCTGCGACGATCGGACCGGCATATGTGAAAAGAATTCTGATTGAATGCGGAAGTTCTGTCAACATCATCTTCAAGAAGGCTTATGACTAAATGAAAATGGAAACAAAGGACTTGAAACCGTCCAAGGCTTGTATACACGGCTTTAACGGCGCAGCGACCGATGTAGTGGGGTATGTTGAGTTACCAGTTGAACTGGGACAAGGCGAGCGTCGGAGGGTGTGAATCTTACCCTTCGTAGTTTTGGATGTGGATTCTCCGTATAATGTTTTCTTGGGCCGACCGGCCCTGGCTGAGTTTAGGGCAACGTTAGCCCCGTGGTGCTTAACTTTGAAGTTCCCGACTGACAAAGGAGTAGGTATTGTTCATGGCGACCAAGCAGCTGGTCGTTCCTGTTATGCGGCTGAGCTTCGAGAGGCCCATCGGAGGGAGAAAGGAAAGGTTGCGGACAATCCCGTCCGCATCCTTAATACGGATAATTAACAAGTAGTGCCCGAGCCCTGGCTCGGGCATAATTCTCGGATCTTCAGAGACATAGATCCGAGAGACGACGATGAGAAACCCAGGGAAGAAAAGGCAGCGCCGGCTGAATTAACGGTTGACATTTCAGTCATCCGAGACGACCCTTCGCGAATACTAAAGATCGGATCACAGCTTGGCCCCGCGATGACTGAAGACCTTAGTGACTTCCTCCGGGCGAATCTTGATGTTTTCGCCTGGACGCATTCTGATATGTGTGGGATTTCTCCCGCCATCACGAGTCATATGTTGAACATAGACCCGAAATACGTCCCGGTTAAACAAAAAAGGAGAGGAATGGACCCGGAGAGGTCCGCTGCTCTCAGAGAGGAGGTGGACAAACTCAAAGCCAATGGGTTCGTCCGCGACGCCCTCTACCCTGAATGGGTATCCAACCCCGTGCTGGTAAAAAAGGCGAATGGGAAATGGAGAAATTGCGTAGATTATTCCGACCTGAACAAAGCATGCCCTAAGGACAGTTTCCCGTTGCCTAGGATCGATCAGTTGGTCGACTCCACCGCAGGACATGAGCTGTTATCATTCATGGATGCATACTCAGGATACAACCAAATCCCGATGCATATTCCGGACCAAGAACACACCAGCTTCGTTACAGATGTTGGGCTATATTGCTATGTAGTAATGCCCTTCGGATTAAAGAACGCAGGGGCGACTTATCAGCGTTTGGTGAATCGAATGTTCAAGGACCAGCTTGGTAGGACGATGGAAGTCTATGTGGATGACATGCTCGTGAAGTCACGACAGTCAAACGACCACATTCGAGACCTGGCTGAAATGTTCGACATACTCAGGTTCTACGGGATGAAGATCAACCCTCTGAAGTGTTCCTTCGGCGTTGCGTCGGGGAAGTTTTTGGGATTCATCGTCAATGCTAGGGGAATTGAAGCTAACCCAGAAAAGATCCAAGCTATTCGAGATGTGCAAGTGCCCAGGACTATAAAGCAGGTACAGATCCTGAATGGGAAAGTACCTGCGCTAAGTCGATTCATATCCAGGGCAATTGACAAGTGCATCCCATTCTTTGATATAATAAAGAAAGGGAAGAGGAATTTCGAATGGACGTCTAGTTGTGAGGAAGCATTCCGGGATCTGGTGAGGCATCTGGAGAGTCCACTAGTGTTGTCAAAACCAGTAGACCACGAGATGCCGTACGTATACTTGGCTGTATCCCCGCATGCGATAAGTACGGCTTTAGTTCGCGAGGAGGACCGAATCCAGAAGCCGGTGTATTATGTTAGCAAGCGTTTAACAGGGGTAGAAAGAAATTACCCTAAAATCGAGAAATTGGCTTATTGCTTGGTGATTGCATCACGTAAGCTGCGCCCATACTTTCAAGCACACTCAATCAGTGTTTATACCGATCAACCCCTGCGGCAGGTACTCCAACGACCAGAAACTTCTGGAAGATTGCTAAAATGGAACATCGAGTTGAGCCAATTCGATATCGCCTACTTACCACGAAGAGCCATACAAGGGCAAGAATTAGCAGATTTCATCGCTGAGTTTACCATACCCGTCGAACCAGATAATCACGACGTCATTCCCCACGTTCGGTGGAAATTATACACCGATGGGGCATCAAACGACCGTTGCTCCGGCGCGGGAGTAGTTCTTATAACTCCGAAAAACTGATCAATCTGTTATGCTTTGAAGCTCGATTTCCCAGCTACAAATAACGAAGCAGAATATAAAGCACTGATTGCTGGCTTGAAGCTCATCGGAGAACTCGGGATCAAATCAGTTGAAATCTTTTGTGACTCACAGTTGGTGGTTTACCAAGTGCGGGGAGATTACCAAGCAAAGGGACAGAAGCTTGCTCCGTACCTTGTTCAGGTCCAAGAACTACTCTCGAATCTTGAGCGTTATGACATTTCGCATGTCCCGCGCGAACAGAACAAAGAAGCCGACTTGTTGGCTAAGTTTGCGAGTACCGGCGATGCGCAGCAAATGGGATTGTATCCCGTTGAAGCCTTGCATGCCCCGAGCATAGACGATATGAAAGTAGATCGTGTGTTGGAAATGGAAATCGAGAAGGAATCGTGGATAACCCCACTCAAACTGTACCTAACGACCGGGACTTTACCAGAAAAAAGGAGCGAAAGACGGCAGGTCCTTCGAAAGGCCGCGCGATACGTGATGTAGGATGGATTAATGTATCGGAATGGATTCTCAGTCCCATTATTACGGTGCATCGCTCATGACGAGACAAAGTGGGTCTTAAGAGAGGTTCACGAAGGGGAATGTGGCGACCATACTGGGGGGCAAACGCTAGCAAAGAAGATCCTCCGCTATGGATATTACTGGTCGACCGTAAATTGGGACGCTGCAGACTACGCAAGAAAATGTGACAAGTGTCAAAGATATGTGAAAATCCCGAGGACTCCATCAACGGAACTCACACAAATGGTTAGTCCCTGGCCATTTGCAATCTGGGGAATCGACATAATCGGCTCTTTGCCTATATCCAAAGGTGGCGCGAAATACGCGATAGTTGCAGTCGACTATTTCACAAAATGGGCTGAGGCAGAATCTTTGGCCACAATCACCTCTAAGAAGGTCATTAACTTCGTTGTACGAAGCATTATATGCCGTTTTGGCCTTCCTCGCACCATCATTACGGACAACGGGACGCAGTTTGAAAGCAGAGAGTTTAAAGAGTTCTGTTTAAAGTACGGCATCGAGAAGAAGTTCGCCGCCGTTGCACACCCGAAAGCTAACGGACAAGTCGAGGCCATTAACAAAATAATCAAGTCCATACTAAAGAAGCATCTAGAGAAGGTTGGAGGCAAGTGGGTAGATAAACTCCCGACAGCACTATGGGCTTATAGAACTACCCACAAGTCCGCGACCGGCCACACTCCATTCGCCTTGGCATACGGCTCGGAAGCCGTTATACCAGTGGAACTTGAAGTTCCATCACACCGAGTGACATACTATGATCCCAAGACGAACCAGGACCTCTTGTTGGAATCGCTGGACTGCATCGATGAAAAGCATGAAGAGGTCGAATTAAGGGCGGCAGCGCATAGACATCGAGTCAAGCGTTACTACGACGGCAGAGTCCGCCCAAGGACTTTTGATGTAGGTGATCTCGTTCTGAAACGAGTTTTCCCGGTACCATCACGTATGAATCCCAGCTGGGAAGGTTCGTACGTCATTGAACGGAAGCTTGGAGAGGGAACATTCAAGCTAGCGACCGTTGATGGCACGACACTCCCCCGAGCGTGGAATAGTGAACATTTGCGGCATTATTACATTTAACATGTTTTCTTTCTTGTTTTAGGCACTGTTATTTCCTATATGTTTTTGTTCAGTCTCTACTTAGTTTCTTTTTAACTATGTAATCAAGCAGTTTAGTTGTTTTTCATTAATAAAGGCTTGAAGCCGTATTTTCCACAAATCACTAATGTTCCTATATCTCATGATCAGATGACGAACTACATTATCATGTACGATGTACGGACTCGTATAAACGATTTCAAATCTCCGAATCCCCAGAGCGCGGACCGGAGTACTCTAAGTCCCCAAAGCGCGGACTAGAGTATAAACGATTTCAAATCTCCGAATCCCCAGAGCGCGGACCGGAGTACTCTAAGTCCCCAGAGCGCGGGCTAGAGTATAAATGATTTCAAATCTCCGAATCCCCAGAGCGCGGACCGGAGTACTCTAAGTCCCCAGAGCGCGGACTAGAGTATAAACGATTTCAAATCTCCGAATCCCCATAGCGCGGACCGGAGTACTCTAAGTCCCTAGAGCGCGGACTAGAGTATAAACGATTTCAAATCTCCGAATCCCCAGAGCGCAGACCGGAGTACTCTAAGTCCCCAGAGCGCGGACTAGAGTATAAACAATTTCAAATCTCCGAATCCCCAGAGCGCGGACCGGAGTACTCTAATTCCCTAGAGCGCGGACTAGAGTATAAACGATTTCAAATCTCCGAGTCCCCAGAGCGCGGACGAGAGTACTCTAAGTCCCCAGAGCGCGGACTAGAGTATAAACGATTTCAAATCTCCGTATCCCCAGAGCACGGATCGGAGTACTCTAAGTTCCCAGAGTGCGGACTAGAGAATAAATGATCTCAAATCTCCGAATCCCCAGAGCATGGACCAGAGTACTCTAAGTCCCCAGAGTGCAGACTAGAGTATAAACGATTTCAAGTCTTCGAATCCCCAGAACGCGGATCGGAGTACTTTAAGTTCCCAGAGTGTGGACTAGAGTGTAAACGATGCGAACCTCCGAATCCCCTAAACGCGGGTCAACTTACTCTAAATCCCTGGAGCGCAGATTTGGAAGAAAGTCCAAGTACTCGGGAAATATGGAACAAGAAGTATGCCACGTCTGGAAATGTTTGAACAACACGAGAGTGGACTGGGAGATAATGCAACTCATAAAAACTTGAGTTATGACTACAGTTAGTCAGCGAACCAAAGAAAAGCAAGAGAATCATTCAAACGAAAAAGAAACTAAACTTCATTCAATAGTTAAAAATGGGGTTACACAGTTACTCCTACAAAACTCAGAGTTAAGAACCTATCTATACAAACTACAAGCTACAAAAGATAAAAGCAACTACAAGACTTAAGCAAGAAGCTCGTTGAACGAGTGTATCGATTATTTCTTCGGTTTCTTCTTCTTGTCTTCCTTTGTTCTTTCCGACGACTCCTCTCCCTCGCGCTTTCTCTTGGATTTCTTGCTCACTAAAGAAGCGGAGTCAGGAGTAGGAGACGGAACATCCAGTGGTTTGGACCTGCCCGGGAGAATGATTCTTAGAGGTCTGTTCCGCGGATCAGTAAGTTCCAGTATTTCTGGCTCAACTTTGACCTCGACCTTTTTCTTCTCCTCTTCGGCGAGGCGTTCCTTCATACTCATCTTGGAGGAATGCTCAGAGGTGCCAGTGATTTCGATTTCATCTCTCCCTTCGGCGGGAGATGAAGTGTCAAGCTTATCATCAGCTAACGCCCCGATCACTTGAGCGTCAGGGCCAGGAGTTACTCCCGCATGAGCAACATCGCTTGTTTTCTCCGCCTCCTCCTTGGCGTCATCGCTCCTCGGAGTTGGTTCGAGGTCAGAGCAGCCTGCATGAAAACATAAAGAATGAACATTAGAACGAATAACCACTGCTGGAAAATGACAGATCTTTCAACTCTAGAGAAGAAGAGTTTCCTACCAGGTTTCGGTTGGCTATCAGTTGCGCGTGCGGTTTCACCCTCCAGGATAGGAGATAGCAGATGAGCGCCGAGCCCGAGATCTTCAGGATCATAACCGGAATGTTGCTCGAATGGATCAAGTGTCGACCGACCGGCCGGTTGAGCAGCGGGAGGAGCAGCAATATGAGGAGCCGTAGTCTCGGCCCCAGATGGGCCAGCTTCATCACTTTTCTCTTTTGGAAGGGGAGAGCCTTTGCTATAAAGAGCCAAAGCTGCGGATAGATCCGCTGGCTCATTCCCCCTAAGAAACTCCTTCACCAAGGCATCCTCATCGACCTCTTCAGTGCCCGACTCGATTTTCTTAATCTTTACCAAGGTTTCCCAGGCCTCAGCTAGGGATTCGAGATAGCCATCGCCCAAGAATGTTAAGTCACGATGCATAAGGATGCGGGCTCCATACTCAGCAATCAACGGGTCAAACATGCATTTGACCTCTTCCCTGCCGGCTTCTGCGGCCGCCTCGAGGTGTGAGTCAATCTCCTCCGTAGCTTTTCTTTTGCCCTCCTCACGGGCTTCGTCCTTCATTTTCTCAACCCCAGCAAGTTCGTCATCGAGCTTCGTTTTCAGGAGCCGAGTAGCAACGATTTCATCACAGTATCGTTGTGATTCTTCTTGAGCAACTACCTTGTCCTCCTTCTCCTTGGAGAGTAATTCTTTCAGCTCTCTGACTTGTATGACGAGCGTGTCCCTTTCTTTTTGGACAGAGTCTTTTTCTAGGGCGAGGGCACCGCTATGCTGGACTGCTTCATCAAGTTCCTTCTTGTGAGCCATCTCTAAGCGAGTAACTGCCTCAGCAGTATCTTTTGCGCTTTGCTCAGTGACTTCCATCTTCGACTTATACAGAGCGAGCTCTTCGTCTTGATGCTTGATGATGTTCTTGTCACAGCCAGCCTCCAATTTCAGACGCTCAACGGACACCTTCGAGATCTTTTCAACCAAGTGTACGAACGCGTCATGTTGAACATAGACGTCGTTATTACAGGCAATGGCACTCTGCTTCACGTGCCCAGGGATATGGTGAATAGCCGGGAGGAACTTCAGACCATCGAAGCAAATTTTTGGAAACTTGGCCTTAAGATCGACCATTTTTTCCGCTATAGTTGGATCAACCGCGGGAGCAGGGGAAGGAGGATTTGGAAGTTCTGCTCTTTTTCGTTACTCCCGAATTTGCCTTGTGCTCGATGAACCGGAGTGTTGTTCCCGAGGAGCATCAGGTTGGTAACCCTTCTGTGAAGACTTCTCCCTATCCGGCTAAGTTGGAGGAAGAGGATCACGGGACTGTGAAGATTGAGAATATGCCTTCTTACGATAAGACGAATCGTGGGGACGATTGTCTCTATCTTCATAATCATCTTTGTCCCTACATCTGCCTGAACCTGAGTCCCGTCCGGAGTGATGAAATATGGAAGAGCCATGAAGGCGATCGAGTCCGTGAGAGCGCCCCATGTCACCTGCAAAGAATGGATATAACAACGAGTTAAGAAAAATCCGAGAAATAAGAAAAAACTTGAAGTGTATGATAGAATGCATATGTGCGTGTGTGTCCTAGTGTTCCCCCCGACGGACCAGTTCTTTTATCTTTACTAATCGGAGTATTGTCTCCCTGGACTGGGAGTTGAACTCCCGCATTGCCTCTAGCGGGCGAAGAAAACTTGAGGGCTTCAGGATCGTCAAACCCGTAATTAAGTATATCATCGGGGATAGAGAGATTCGACAAACCCCTTAGAGAACTTTCCAGGTGCTGTGAGGAAGCCTCTTTCTCAGGCGGGATAGGCATAACTTTTGAAGTGCCACTAACTTTCTCCTTCCGAATCTTGTATTTTAACCTCTTCTTTCCCTTTGAAGGGGAGGATGACGTTTCAATGTCATGAACTTCGACCGCCGGATTCCTAGCGGGACCCACATTCTCGCCTTGAGTCTCAGGAGCTTCATCCTCTTTGTGCTCACCTTCTTCGTGCGTATCGGGAGTGCGGCGTGATGACGATCCGGCCTGTTTTTTCCCTTTATCGGATGCTGGCTTGGGAATGGAGACGCCCTCCGGGAGGCTAATCCGACGACCTGGGGCTAGCAAGCCGAACCTTGACAATGATTCATTCGAAATGATGGTTCGGATGTCTCGTTCCTCGGAAGGAAGAGCTCTAATGGCCTCAACGGCCTCAGAATATCCTCGGCCATCCGGACGCGGGTTGATACTTGAAAAGATGAAACGAGGAGTTACAAAAAGCATGACTCCAATTAAAGGCGAATGATGACTTAGCGAAGAGACTTACTGCCTTCAACCGATCTCCTCGCAAAACCAGGAGAGCAACGCACGCAGAACCATTCCTGTTTGTACAGGGCGAATTTACTGCATGCTCCTGTCAAGATTTGGCATTTGTGGTACGGCTCGAGGAACATGAAGGAAGGGCTATCTTTCCGTTTCTTGATCATATAGATGTATCTGATGTCGCTAGAGGTTGGAGGTCTAGAGAAGACGGCCATGAAGAGTAGATAGGTCCCATATAGAAACGCGTGACCGTTCGGATGCAGCTGCGACGGAGCAATGTCGATGTACTGCAACACGTCCCGGAGGAATAAATTAAACGGAGGCACGCTGCCCATCCAACACATGAACTTGTTGCAGGTGGTATATCCGACTGGGGGCAGGTGAGGACGATCGTGTCGCGAAGGGACAAACACATCGGCGAAGGGAATCCCGTGAATGGAGCATATCCGTCGAAGTGCGGCTTCATTGATCTTCGAAGCTTGTGAATCGACCGGGTTGTCTAAAAGAATTGTTGCCTCCAGGGCATCGGGTGCTAAGTTATGGGTAGGGGAAGTCGATGGATTTGAAGTATCAGCGGCTTCTTGCCTTGATGACGGACCAGGCCTGTCAGATATGGTGGCGGAGCTAGACTTCATAGACATCCCCAATAAATAATGAATCTGTTTAAGTGCCTGCGAAAACTATACTTGAAAAAACGTTGAACGTTAGAGTTAACAACACGAATATTCCCCCCCCCGTGTGGTGTGTGATCTAGTGCAAGCAATCGTGTTAAAGCATTGAAAGTTTGAAAGTCGCAAAGCTGTTGATATAAAACTGAGCGTCAAGACATCGCCTTCGAAGACCGTCATCGCTGACCGTCCCCAGAAGCCTGCCTTTTGGTGATTGCAATTCCAGATCCAGAAAACGTATGATAATCTAAGTTCAGATTTACGTTTACTGAAGCTAAGAAGTTAGCGATCCGGGTCGGCTTCACGTATGCTAGAATGCTTGGGCCCTGTTTCTTGTTTTTCTATACGGGAAGATATAGTTAATGAGTGTTCGGCTAAGATTTTGGTTCGGCTAAAGTCATCGTTCGGCTAAAGTCATTGTTCGGCTAAAGCATTGTCCGGCTAAAGTCATTGTTTGGCTAAGTCTTTGTTCGGCTAAGTCATTGTTCGGCTAAGTCATTGTTCGGCTAAGTCATTGTTCGGCTAAGTCACTGTTCGGCCAAGCCTGTGTTCGGCTAAATTCTGGTTCGGCTAAGTTGTTTTTCGGCATGTTTTAGCCTGAGTATGGTATGGTGTTTTGTGACTGTTCGGCTAAGATGACCATCGGCACGTTGTCCTTAACATTGGCCTCATCTTCTCCTCCATCCACACCGAACCACGAGGGCATATCGTTCGGCAAGTCGTACCAGACCGTACCGCCCAATGCCCCCAGTCATCTCCTACTTCCTCCATGTTTCTCCTTCCTCCAACCTGGTCCGACATGAAATACTTATGCCGAACCATGGTATGTCTACCAACGACTTCCTACTCGACATCGATTTATCCCATAAATTAAAGGAGTTCAAGCGTGAAGGCTGCATTTAGGTGAGAGGATCAGTACCTAGTGGGAAAGATAAAGACTTGGGAGGAATCGGCTTGATTGTATGCTGGCTGGTAGCTTCGGCAGGAATAGGGCAGAGGTGTTAGAAGTGTGAAAAAGGAAAGAAGGGTAGAGGTGCTGGCTTTTATAGGGAAAACGGGAGAAGTCGAAAAGGCCATATCCCGTGGAGCCGGTCAAGGTCATATCGTTCGGCATCGGCGCATAATGGTGTCCGACACTGAAGTATCGTTCGGCAAGGAAGCATCGTTCGGTTACAAATGTCTCGTTCGGCATTTAGAACACGCTCGGCACACATCTAAACCGTTGGAGTTCACAAAAGGGCATCTCCATTCGAGGTTAGTCAAGGGTTTAAGATGAGACGAAAAGGTTGCATGATTCAAAGCGTACCACGTTCGGCCACGCGATACACTTTGGGGGGCAAGTGTTTCCTGGAGATTTAGCCAGGCAACTATTGCTCGGCATCAGGTAGCACTCGGCATCAGATGGTACTCGGCATCCAGTGGAACTCGGCAACAGGAGTACTCGGCATCCAATAGTACTCGGCATCCAGTGGAACTCGGCAACAGGAGTACTCGACATTCAATAGTACTCGGCATCCAGTGGAACTCGGCAACAGGAGTACTCGGCATCCAATAGCACTCGGCGTCCAGAAGCACTCGGCATCTAGGAGTACTCGGCGTAGTACTCGGCATCCAGTAGCACTCGGCATCAAGGAGTACTCAGCGTAGTACTCGGCATCCAAGAGTACTCGGCATTAGAAGGCGTTCGGCGTATATGATTACTCGACATGGCAGTATTGTTCGGCCAAAAGGATCGTTCAGCTAAAACGCATCGTTCAGCCAGAAGGCACGTTAGGCCAAGGAGGATCGTTCGGCCAAAGGTATCGTTCGGCCAGAATGCATCGTTCGGCCAGAGGGCATTGTTCGGTCAAGCACTTCGGACAGAGGCACGTTCGGCTTCGACTGACAACTATTCTGCACTTCCCACACATCAAACATACCGTTCGGCATAGGAATGATGGTTCGGCATCATTGTGTTCGGCCTACCCTGTTCGGCATGCAGCGACCACTATACTTGGGCTAGAGTGTTCGGCTACCGAGCCCATCTGGGAAGTCCAGCCCATCTTTGTCTATAAATAGAGGGGCAGGGTCACAGTGAAAAGGATCCTTTTTGGAAGAACACTTGGGAGACTCTGCCATTTTTCAGACTCATCTTCTCTACTTAGTAACTCCATTCAAGTATTCGATCTACGAATTGTATTTGTAATCAACCATTAAAGAAGATCAATAAAGTTTAACCTCAAAGTGGATGTAGGCAATTACGCTGAACCACTATAAATTTGGTGTTCTTACTTTCTGCATTTAGATTAGCATTCTCTTCCTTGTTCAATTTATCTTCATCACTTATATCTCTACACAATCTTTCTCTACGAGGTTAGTGACCAATTTTGGTGCTAACATATAATATATATATTTACCTCTAGATTGTTTGAATTGAATTCAAAAATTTAATTCTTACATTTTATGATTAAAAGATGATTTAAATTATAAAAATAAAGCCAAATTTTTGAATAAATATTTTAAAAATAAACTTGAAATAATTGAATAGGGAAAGGTTTACTTGTATAATACCCAATTTTCATTCTAGTACAACTTACCTAAATTATTCAAAACTTGAATATTTAATTGGATAATATACAATATAAAATTATTTTATAAATATAATTTGAGTGGTTATAATAATTGTTATACACTTAATTTTTAATTATAAAAATGTTAATAGGGATAAATAGAATAATAAGTTAATTGAATAATAAATGAGATAAATAAAATAAATTTTGTTTTGAAGAAATTAATAAATTGAATTAAAATCAACTTAATGAAATACCTTGAATTTAAAATCAATTATTGAATATTAATTAATTTAAATTTAAATTTATATGGTTTTAAAATTAATGGTTTATTTTGTTTTCCATCTATTTTCTTTCCGGTTGTTTCTATTCTCCTACCTCGTTCCTTTTCGGGGACGAAAAGTTTTGAGTGGGGGAGAGTGTAACGACCCATAAATTTTAATGATTTTTAATAATATATTTAACTGAATTTTTGTGAAATTTTAAATAATAAAATTTTGAATTGAATTTTTAATATTTGGAATACGTCTACTTAAACATAGCAAATGATAAATTTTCATCTGTTAATATGGAAGTTTATTTTATTGTATAATTTTATTTCAATTTAAATCAGTTAATATTTGATGATCATAAAATATTTCTCAAATCTGAATAATTTTATATAATAAATTTGTAAATCACCTTCTGAGTGAGACGTCATATTTTGTTTCTCCAAATTTTGACTGCTATTGCTCTGTTTATCTTAATTTCGGCATATTAGCAGCATTTTCGGTACCAATTATTGATTTTTGATTAAATGGTCGTATCGCTGATATCTATATACCGTTTTGATCGTCTCGTCGTGCTGATCTCTACGGTATATTCGGTTATACATTTCGAAGTCCGTGAGACGGTGAAATCTACAGAATGATTTTCGTATTGGTTTCGCAATTTGGCTTTTGGTTTTCCTTGACCATTCATATCTTACGGTGTGTAACCCAACGACCATTGTCAATTAATATTTTCTGTAATTACATCAGTGATTTTCACTATTCCCTAACTTCAATTTATAAATTCTGTTTGTTCCACATTCTCTGGCTTTCACTTTAATATAATAATTCTTCGTCCATCTTCTCCCTATTCTCTGCTATATAAAAAAACAGAGAGAAAGAATACCCAATAGCCACCTCGTTTCCTCTTGTTCTTCTTTTTCCTACACTTGCCTTGCATCACCATCTTCTAGCCCATCGCTCTGATATACCGCGAAAGCCATCCTCCACTTCCTTCCTCCACGCAGCCTAGCACCCTCTCCTTCGATGCTTGCCACCGGGCCTCCAATCTCTCGTCGAACAACTGCTACTACCACTTTTTCCCTTGCCTGAGCCAATCGCGAGCTTTTTCCCCACCTTCCAAGCTTGTAGTCACCTCCTCTGCTTGTATCTACCCGAGCTCGGCAACCAACTCAGCCTTCGAATCCACCGTGTACATATATATGCATGCGGCTCTGGGTAATATAATGGTTTGTTAACTTTTGCTTTTAACTAAATATATATGTGTTATATTATATTTTCTTAAAGGCTATTTTATATACATAAGTTACAGATCTATATAGATTGGTGACAGTATATATGTTTTATAAGTTGTTTGTGTACATTTAGGTTAGTTGTATAAAACCTAGTGCTGTATACATAAGCCTACGTCTTATAAGTTATTGTATATATATGTGTTCATGTGAGTATTTATTTCTATAAGTTATATGGTGACAGTTTAGATAATTTACAAAGGTTTATATTAGTATTTCATATATTATCTGTTTATATAAAAAAAATCTTAATAGTATTATATATATATATACACTTTGTTTTTCCAGAAAATTTTGTCTGCGTGTATATCAGGTTTATAGGATGAGTTAGATATATTTGGTTGGCATATCTTTTGTTCAATGTCTGGGTTATATATATATTTGTTTTAAAAAAATGTAATATATATTAGTTATATAAAAGTATACAATGTTGGTTGTGGTTTATACAGTTATTATTTATATATTAGTATACACATTTTTGGTTTTTTTTAGTATATGTATACCACAGTTTTTTTTCTTCAACATTTTAAAATGTAGGTGTATAACAGTTTTGGGTCTTTATATATGACAGTTCTGTGAACATCCTGAATATGACTATTCATATATATGTTCTGCAATGTGTACATTTATATAACAATATGTTTTGGTAATGTTTTGGTATGTTTATATCTATATAATGTGTTATATGTACATTTATATTAGTATTTTGAAAAGCATTATATATATAGTTATAAGTGACGTGTATCCATGCTTAATCTATTTGTATGATATCTTATGTTGATATTTTGAAATGAATTTATAATATATATTTTAATATATGGGTTTTAAAATTTTAATTTGAAGGGATATATCTATATATAGGTATATATAAGTGTAGTAGTCGCTTAGATACTTTGATAGGAAATAGAAATTAATGTGGTTTATAAATTTATGATTTTAAGTGTTTTATTATGTGTTTGATTTACAAAGATAATAGGAGAGTTTTAAAATTTAATATTGATTTTGAGATATATTATAAAGATTTTATTTTATCTTATTTTAATATGAGTTAATATTAGACTTTAAATTTCATATATATATTTGTTCTCATCGATTCCTTGTTATCAGCTTTGATTATCGAATTCGTGCCAATCTTGCTTTGCTTTGGAATTCGTACTTGAAATTCATAACTCATCTTATTCTCGTTCATCTCTAGCCTCAAAAGGTGAGCAATCACTCACGATTAACATTCTTATTGTAACGACCCGTAAATTTCAACTGTTTTAATAACGTAATTAGTTGAAATTTTGTGAAATTTTAAACGATAAAATTTTGAAATAAAAATTTAATATTTGGAATACGTCTAGTTAAACATAGCAACTGGTAAATTTTCGTCCGAAAATATGAAAGTTTATTTCGCGCGTAAATTCACTTCAATTTAATCAGTTAAAAAGCAATGAAAATAAAATGTTTCCGAAACCTAAATATTTTTACATAGAAAAATTCTAAACCATCTTTTGAGCAAGATGTCAGTTTGTCATTTTTCCAAATTCGAACATCTTTGGCTCCGTCGATCTTATTTTTCAGCGTTTTTCTTGCATTTTCCGCCAGTTGAAAATTTCAAATTTTTATAATTCTATCGTATCACTGATATCCATATACTGTTTTGATCGTCTCGTCATGCTGATCTCTATAGTATATTTGTATGTGTGTTTCGATGTCCGATGGATAACGAAATCTGTAAACAAATTTCCGTATCGTTTCCATTTTAAAATCTTTTGATATTCCGGGACCTTTCATTTTTATATCGTGTAAACCAAAAGACTGTAGTTTTTAAAATTTCCAAAAACGTGATATTCTGTCTGTCACGCTTCCCACCCATTCCAATACTTTGTTTCGTCCATTTTGTTTATTTATTTCTATCTTCCATTTAGTCTTCAATAGCTTAGGGAATGTAATACGTGAATATAAAACAAATTATATTAACAGCCTGGCATGGCATGTTTTGGCCTTTGTCCTTCCTCTCTACCCCATTCTTTCACCTTTTCCCAGTTCTTTCATTTCCAAAAAAAAAAGTGAAAACGGAAGCACTAAGGACAATACGTGGTTGCCTGAGCCACCACGTTTACTCCATTCAAGTCAATGGCCGAAGCCCCTCTGCCTACTCTCACAAAATCGACCGCCACCTTGTCTTCGCCTACCGTTCGCGTCAACCCAACCGCAACCATCTTTCACATGACCACTTCGACCTCACCATGTGTAGCTGAACATCACCACCGTGTAGATCTGAGCACTTCATGTCGGTGCCACCATGAATAGCCTCAGCACGCAACTTCCATTCCACAGCCCACTTCATCGCAGCGGCCTGCCTGCCGCATCATCACCCGATTTAGCCTAGCATCTACCGCCAAGTCATCGACACAGCACCTCCTCCTACGTGGTGCCGAGCACCACTTGTCCTCCCCTCCCTCTCCATTCGATCATGCAACCTCGTCCGCCCTTTCACTCACGCAAACCCGAAGCCAAACAACCGTGCCTCCCCACGTCGCCAAACTCATCCATGCATGCAGCTCACCAAACCTCCTCAAACCCAACGACCGAACCACCAAAACATTCACAGACTTTCGCCGAGTCGGCAACCTCCATCGCTATCTCCAGTTTCACCGTGCTGTCTCTTCTCTTTTATTGTCTTAGGTAATATATTACCTTATTTAATATTTAAATTGTTATGTATATTTAGATATGAGTATATAACTGCTCACGAATTTATATTTGCTATTTTAAATTACTGTTAGCGTGTATATATTATGTTAAATATATGTTATATTGTATGGGCAGTAGGGTATATTTTAAGTGTTATATATATTTTGCCAATGTCGATCTATGTTTTTAAAACACTATTTGAAAGTATGTTGGTTCATATATGTACTTTACACCTGTAACATATATATATTATATACATATTGTGTATAATTTGCAGCTTATATATGATGTAAAGTAGGTGTTAGTATATAATTTTTATATATGTATTAGTTACGTAAAGAATATACAATGTCTGTTTGATATATATGCATGTTCGTATTTATGGATATATATTATATTGTGAGATTTGAAGTATATATATATATTCTATAATTGGTACGATGTAATAGTATGCAGGGTCATATACATTTTATATATATCTGCACGTCACAGCTAGTTTTATATTACTATTTATATATATTTCGTATATGATATATATATAGGTGTTTAAAAGGATTTTATGAAATGGGTTTACATGCATATATCTTATTTTAACTGTAGTGTATTGTAAGTAGTCGGTTGTTGTATATCTTTTGGCATAAAGTTAGTCTATGTTATATATTTAATAAAGTTACACAGTTATATATATATATATATTAAAAAAAACGATTTATTACATGTTTGAAGTTAATATTTATTTCAAAATATTATATGTATAGTTTATATATCTTTGTTGGATATAATAGTTATACATATATAAGGACATGAGTTGGTTTCAAGTAAATTGGAATGTTTTATTTTTATTGGTGTTTCAAATATAAATGATAACCTTTAATTAAATATATTTTATTTTAGTATTCGTCTACAATTTGATATTGATTTCATAGGGAAATATAATAATATATATACTCTATCTCTGTCTAGATGATTCTGATTCGTTCTCATCATTTCATATATCTCAGCTTTGCTTGTCAATTCATACCAATCTCGCTTTGCTTTGCAATTCATACCTGGATCCGTAACTCAAATTCATCGTCTGTTTTCTCTAGCCTCGGAAGGTGAGCACTCACTCACGATTAACGTTCTTTTATTTATTAAATTTGATTTCAATTGAAACGACAATTGAAATATGTTGCAGTTAGTTATTTACACTGTTTATATGTTATTACCCGTATCTGTTCACCTATGACATCTGACACCACTATCTGTTAATTTTTTTATGCGATGATAATACAGTTTGGTTGATAATTGATTGATTGATGTTTATATTGGATGTAAATTTTAATGTATAAAGTGATAAATATTATGCAACTGAATGTGACGAAGAATAGTTAAAAATTTGAATTGACGTATGTGTAGAATTTGGTTAGTTAAATTTGTTAAAGCTGACCCCTTAAATGTTTAATCATTTGACACGTAGAAAAATAGTGTTAACTACACCTTGAACCATCAAATTGTATGTTGTTTAAACTGATGATGTATGAAATGGTAAATAGATGACAAGTGAAGAACCGTATAAATAATATTGTAATAATCTTTATTCTACATGAAATGATAGTGTAGATTCTAGAAATAATTATATTAATTCGTACAAATAACAATGCGAATTAATACGGTTATTTCGGGATTATTTGAATTGATTATTTGATTGTTATTGATTGTTGTTATTGATTGTTTATTTACTTTGACACCATCCCAGTTATCACACTGCAAGTTCCCTTTGCTATGCTATGATTTTGAATTGAATTGGAATCGGGTTGAAATGATAAATACCCAAATTGAACTTTGACCTAGGATAGAGAATTAAATAAAACCGATTGGTCAATAATTTGATTTAAAAATAAAACGAAGATTTTATTTGAATAAATAATATGGTTTTGAAATAAAGTTGAAATTTGAATTTTAATGAAAGGAAAATGTTAATATTGAATAATCTGAAACAAAATATTAACAATGCAATTGATGAAAGAATGTTGTTTGATTTGAGAAATGATTGAATTAAATTTGAAATTATTAAACTTTGAAATGATTTAATAATTAAGTTTGAAATTATAATTAAGTTTGAAATGATTAAACTTTGAAATTATTTAATAATTAAGTTTTGAATTATTTAATAATTAAATAAGATTGAATTATTTAATGATTAAATTGAAATGAATTCTTTAATAAGTAAAATTGAACTTTTGAATAAGTGAATTTACTTCGTAAATAATTGAAATTGAGTTTTCTTTATTAATTAAGTTTTGGAAAATTATTTAAGTAAGTAAATAAGTGAAATTGAATTTCTTTATCAAGAAATAAAATGCGATTTATTGAAATTAATGTAAGACTTCTAATTTAAAGAATTTGATTTGATGAATTTAATTTAATTCAAATTGTAAGTTTTGAAATAAGGAAGTTGAATTTAAATAATGGATTTAATGAATTGGAAATTTAATAGAAATTGTTTTGAATGGAAAATTTACTAAATGAATATTGAATGAGATCGATAAATGAATTTAAATTGATTTAAATGTTAAATCAAATTAATTTAAATGATTTCAAAATGAAACTTATATACGAACTTGAATCAATATTTGAATGGTTTTAATTAGATATTGAAATTGAGTTATAAGATTTTGAAATGGTAAATTTAAGTTTTGAAACGTAAATTATGGAAATTGATTTAGAAAGGCAAATGAAATGTTGGTTTACGAATTGAAATTGAAATTGAATTTGATTTGGTTTTGAAATATATTAAATGACCAATCGGTGTAATAATTACGAAAGTTATTAAAGAGACCGGGATCGGTAATGGATATACTCTCTATCTGAACCGAAACCACTTTAATAACTATACGCGGAGTGATGATCCAGAATGAAGTGGTTGGAATGATGTAAGTGATGACTGAAGAAAGAGAACGATAATGGATAGCCTTGACACTTGTGTCAAATTGGAAATGACTAAAACAGGAGCTGTGCCGGGCCAATGGAGGATTAGCTACCTCAAGTGGACACACTTCTTCGAACTACTTATACTTGTTGTCGATTGGTGCACCCTTGATTTTGGGAGTGTTGTTTCACGGTGTTGCGGGCGCTGCGGCGTTGCGTTCTCACCAGTCCGGATCAGGCGAACGGTAGTGTCACTACCTTGGGTATTGCCTCATGTGCCTTGTCATACTTGTATTCCATTTATACGCGACCACTACGATTTTGTTTTGTACCTTTAGTATATGGATTGCCCTCTGGTGACTTCCGGTTTTGGGGAAACTACGGTCTTGTATATGCTTTTGGGAATAAAAATGTGTTAAGGGTGGAATGGGCCATGACTTAACGCTATTTTGATATCTTCTTATATTACTGATAGACATTATCTACTTAGCGTACATTACTACCTAGTAGATAGTTTAACGGATCCTTAAAGGATGGTTATTCCAACATCCTTTGAGTTACTTGTATTTCAATTGCTATTTCACTTGAGTTGGATTTATTAATATAAGAATGTTAATCCTGACTCAAGTGTCTTGTGTTTTGCTTTACGCTCGGGTCAGACTGAGTGGTTCAGCTTTCGAGACTCACCTTTGGAGTTGGAGCTTCGCTTGGAGATCCAGCTATCTATCCAGCTTTCAGATATTCGATGATTCCAGTGATGTATTCTGATTTGTATCTGATGTATCGTGTTACCCTTCCGATGTATTCTGATTTGTATCTGATGTATCGTGTTACCCTTCCGATGTATTCTGATTTGTATCTGATGTATCGTGTTACCCTTCCGATGTATTCTGATTTGTTTCTAATGTATCGTGTTACTCTTCTGTTGTAAACTCTGATGTATTTTATATATTCATATAGTAGCTTCATGAACTACTATTTCTTTTATTTCCGCTGCACTTATTACTCTGTGTCTGTGATCTGTGATTATTTTATTTACTGTATATGTTCAGTTTTGCCAAATTTAAATTAACAACGCGGTATTTTGAGCAATTCGACTCCGGCATGAGTGTCTACCTATACACTTATAATGGATGCGAATGGTCCAAAATTCCGGGTCGTTACAGTTGGTATCTGAGCTTTGGTAGCTCTAGGCAAAACTTAACATATAGGGTAAATGTATTTACAGAATCACTCTCATTCGAGTTTCAATCTCTTCCTTTGACTCAATTCCTTTGAATTTTGGAACGTTCCCCTCGGTTCCGAAATTCATTCGTGTCCTTCACTATTCGTCTTCTTTCAATCATGGAGCACCCCATAACTCCATTCTGAATGTTATCTATAATAGATCGGCGGTCTCGCTAATTTTCGAATGATTCGTAAAGGAGCAAAACTCCTTTACAATAGGCATCGATTTACCGGAGATTTCTGTATCCTCGGTTTACGATGCTATCTATTCCCTGCTATACCTGAATTCCATCTCTTGAGATCGAGTGTTGATTTACCTCGGAATTCAGCATCGATCTTATTCTTGAAGTTACGGACGACCCGGTTAAGGTTGCCCGTGAATTAAATAAACTTACCCATCTCCCGATTCTGTTATTGAATCATCTTATCTTTTCTTTCGAATTTGTCTTCGAATCAGAATTCTCTTTGATTTGAGTCCATCAAATTTGAATCTCTATTCTTGCTTTGAATCCATTCTTGTATCGTCGAGCGAGGAAGTGTATTTGTAAATTTATATTAAAAATGTTTTATATATTGTGTTGTTTGAGTTGTTGATGTTGATTTGGATTTTCGATCGATTCGTCTGATCAACGCTATCGATAGGATTTCCAAAACACCTGAGCAGAGCAAACTGACACAATATCGTTTTCAAATTTGATAAATAAAATAAAAGTTTTGTATGATTATATTATATATAAATATAAGATTTATGAAATTTAAATGTTAATGAATTTGTTGTCTGAAATAATAATATTTGATTTTCATTTATTGTTTTGTAAACCATTGACTATTGCATAATATAAATAAATGAATTTATAAACTTGGTTATAAATTGATTGGAATTTGAAATGAATTTAATTCAAAAATTTGAGAATTTATTAGTTTCCGGTGATTTCGAACTTTGGTTTTTAAAATTTTAAAGTATATATTATCGAAAGTATTTTGAATAGAAATCGTTTCTAAAGAATTTTAAAATGTTGAAAGCAGTGCTCTTCTCTTTGTCGCTGGAAAATAATTTCGGTGATGGCGGCCGCATCATCGTGTTCATTTTCGAGTTTCGAAGTGGAGATACTATTCTATAGCATTGCTACGGTTTGTTTTGAAAAATATTTTGATTTGAATTTCTTCAGTATAATTTGATTTATATATATATAAGTATCTTATTTTAAAATTTAATTTGATTAATATAAATATATGATATATAACTGTAAATTGTTTAAAGTTAATCGGAAATCTTATTCTTAAATTCTGTTAAAGGATGATTCCAAAAATTAAATAAGACCAAAAATTTGGAATAAACATTTAAACTTGAATAATTGAATTGGGAAAATTTTTATTTGTATATTGTTCAACTACATTCTAATACAACTTACCTAAATCATTCATACTTGAATATGTAATTGGATAATATATAATATAAATTGAATTTATAAATAAAATTTGAGTGTTTATAATAAATGTTATACACTAAATTTTGATTATAAAGATGTTAATAGAGTTAGATAGGATAATAAGTAAACTCAGTTAATAATGAAATAAATTGTTTTGAAAGAATTAATAAATTTGTTTTGAAAGAATTAATAAATTGAAATTTGATCAATTTATGAAAATACCTTGAATTTGAATGCAATTAGTAAATATAAATTAATTTAAATCGAAACTTTTATGTTTTAAATTAATTTATATGGGTTAAATATATGTGAGTAGATATATTGAGTAGAATAAATTTAACAGTAATTTGGAATAAAGAAGAATTTAAATTGCTGAAAAAATAGGATTATAATAAAAGACTATTCAAATTTATGGTTTTAGAAATTGTAAATTTAAGAAAATTGGATAATAAGATAATGAATTTAGAAATAGTTGAGATTGATTTAAGTGAAATCAAATGGATTAAATCAATTATTGAATATCGATTAATTTAAAATTTGAATTTATATGGTTTAAATTAATTGTTATTTTGTATTTCAAATCTGTTTTCTTTCTGGTTGTTTCTATTCTCCTACCTCGTTCCTTTTCGGGGACGAAAAGTTTTGAGTGGGGGAGAGTGTAACGACCCGTAAATTTCAACTGTTCTAATAACGTAATTAGTTGAAATTTTGTGAAATTTTAAACGATAAAATTTTGAAATAAAAATTTAATATTTGGAATAAGTCTAGTTAAACATAGCAACTGGTAAATTTTCGTCCGAAAATATGAAAGTTTATTTCGCGCGTAAATTCACTTCAATTTAATCAGTTAAAAAGCAATGAAAATAAAATGTTTCCGAAACCTAAATATTTTTACATAGAAAAATTCTAAACCATCTTTTGAGCAAGATGTCAGTTTGTCGTTTTTCCAAATTCGAACATCTTTGGCTCCGTCGATCTTATTTTTCAGCGTTTTTCTTGCATTTTCCGCCAGTTGAAAATTTCAAATTTTTATAATTCTATCGTATCACTGATATCCATATACTGTTTTGATCGTCTCGTCATGCTGATCTCTGTAGTATATTTGTATGTGTGTTTCGATGTCCGATGGATAACGAAATCTGTAAACAAATTTCCGTATCGTTTCCATTTTAAATTCTTTTGATATTCCGGGACCTTTCATTTTTATATCGTGTAAACCAAAAGACAGTAGTTTTTAAAATTTCCAGAAACGTGATATTCTATCTGTCATGCTTCCCACCCATTCCAATACTTTGTTTCGTCCATTTTGTTTATTTATTTCTATCTTCCATTTAGTCTTCAATAGCTTAGGGAATGTAATACGTGAATATAAAACAAATTATATTAACAGCCTGGCATGGCATGTTTTGGCCTTTGTCCTTCCTCTCTACCCCATTCTTTCACCTTTTCCCAGTTCTTTCATTTCAAAAAAAAAAGTGAAAACGGAAGCACTAAGGACAATACGTGGTTGCCTGAGCCACCACATTTACTCCACTCAAGTCAATGGCCGAAGCCCCTCTGCCTACTCTCACAAAATCGACCGCCACCTTGTCTTCGCCTACCGTTCGCGTCAACCCAACCGCAACCATCTTTCACATGACCACTTCGACCTCGCCATGTGTAGCTGAACATCACCACCGTGTAGATCCGAGCACTTCATGTCGGTGCCACCATGAATAGCCTCAGCACGCAACTTCCTTTCCACAGCCCACTTCATCGCAGCGGCCTGCCTGCCGCATCATCACCCGATTTAGCCTAGCATCTACCGCCAAGTCATCGACACAGCACCTCCTCCTACGTGGTGCCGAGCACCACTTGTCCTCCCCTCCCTCTCCATTCGATCATGCAACCTCGTCCGCCCTTTCACTCACGCAAACCCGAAGCCAAACAACCGTGCCTCCCCACGTCGCCAAACTCATCCATGCATGCAGCTCACCAAACCTCCTCAAACCCAGCGACCGAACCACCAAAACATTCACAGACTTCCGCCGAGTCGGCAACCTCCATCGCTATCTCCAGTTTCACCGAGCTGTCTCTTCTCTTTTATTGTCTTAGGTAATATATTACTTTATTTAATATTTAAATTGTTATGTATATTTAGATATGAGTATATAACTGCTCACGAATTTATATTTGCTATTTTAAATTACTGTTAGCGTGTATATATTATGTTAAATATATGTTATATTGTATGGGCAGTAGGGTATATTTTAAGTGTTATATATATTTTGCCAATGTCGATCTATGTTTTTAAAACACTATTTGAAAGTATGTTGGTTCATATATGTACTTTACACCTGTAACATATATATATTATATACATATTGTGTATAATTTGCAGCTTATATATGATGTAAAGTAGGTGTCAGTATATAATTTTTATATATGTATTAGTTACGTAAAGAATATACAATGTCTGTTTGATATATATATGCGTGTTCGTATTTATGGATATATATTATATTGTGAGATTTGAAGTATATATATATATATATTCTATAATTGGTACGATGTAATAGTATGCAGGGTCATATACATTTTATATATATCTGCACGTCACAGCTAGTTTTATATTACTATTTATATATATTTCGTATATGATATATATATATAGGTGTTTAAAAGGATTTTATGAAATGGGTTTACATGCATATATCTTATTTTAACTGTAGTGTATTGTAAGTAGTCGGTTGTTGTATATCTTTTGGCATAAAGTTAGTCTATGTTATATATTTAATAAAGTTACACAGTTATATATATATTTTTTTAAAAAAAACGATTTATTACATGTTTGAAGTTAATATTTATTTCAAAATATTATATGTATAGTTTATATATCTTTGTTGGATATAATAGTTATACATATATAAGGACATGAGTTGGTTTCAAGTAAATTGGAAGGTTTTATTTTTATTGGTGTTTCAAATATAAATGATAACCTTTAATTAAATATATTTTATTTTAGTATTCGTCTACAATTTGATATTGATTTCATAGGGAAATATAATAATATATATACTCTATCTCTGTCTAGATGATTCTGATTCGTTCTCATCATTTCATATATCTCAGCTTTGCTTGTCAATTCATACCAATCTCGCTTTGCTTTGCATTTCGTACCTGGATCCGTAACTCAAATTCATCGTCTGTTTTCTCTAGCCTCGGAAGGTGAGCACTCACTCACGATTAACGTTCTTTTATTTATTAAATTTGATTTCAATTGAAACGACAATTGAAATATGTTGCAGTTAGTTATTTACACTGTTTATATGTTATTACCCGTATCTGTTCACCTATGACATCTGACACCACTATCTGTTAATTTTTTTATGCGATGATAATACAGTTTGGTTGATAATTGATTGATTGATTGATGTTTATATTGGATGTAAATTTTAATGTATAAAGTGATAAATATTATGCAACTGAATGTGATGAAGAATAGTTAAAAATTTGAATTGACATATGTGTAGAATTTGGTTAGTTAAATTTGTTAAAGCTGACCCCTTAAATGTTTAATCATTTGACACGTAGAAAAATAGTGTTAACTACACCTTGAACCATCAAATTGTATGTTGTTTAAACTGATGATGTATGAAATGGTAAATAGATGACAAGTGAAGAACCGTATAAATAATATTGTAATAATCTTTAATCTACATGAAATGATAGTGTAGATTCTAGAAATAATTATATTAATTCGTACAAATAACAATGCGAATTAATACGGTTATTTCGGGATTATTTGAATTGATTATTTGATTGTTGTTATTGCTTGTTTATTTACTTTGACACCATCCCAGTTATCACACTGCAAGTTCCCTTTGCTATGCTATGATTTTGAATTGAATTGGAATCGGGTTGAAATGATAAATACCCAAATTGAACTTTGACCTAGGATAGAGAATTAAATAAAACCGATTGGTCAATAATTTGATTTAAAAATAAAACGAAGATTTTATTTGAATAAATAATATGGTTTTGAAATAAAGTTGAAATTTGAATTTTAATGAAAGGAAAATGTTAATATTGAATAATCTGAAACAAAATATTAACAATGCAATTGATGAAAGAATGTTGTTTGATTTGAGAAATGATTGAATTAAATTTGAAATTATTAAACTTGAAATGATTTAATAATTAAGTTTGAAATTATAATTAAGTTTGAAATGATTAAACTTTGAAATTATTTAATAATTAAGTTTTGAATTATTTAATAATTAAATAAGATTGAATTATTTAATGCTTAAATTGAATTGAATTCTTTAATAAGTAAAATTGAACTTTTGAATAAGTGAATTTACTTCGTAAATAATTGAAATTGAGTTTTCTTTATTAATTAAGTTTTGGAAAATTATTTAAGTAAGTAAATAAGTGAAATTGAATTTCTTTATCAAGAAATAAAATGCGATTTATTGAAATTAATGTAAGACTTGTAATTTAAAGAATTTGATTTGATGAATTTAATTTAATTCATATTGTAAGTTTTGAAATAAGGAAGTTGAATTTAAATAATGGATTTAATGAATTGGAAATTTAATAGAAATTGTTTTGAATGGAAAATTTACTAAATGAATATTGAATGAGATCGATAAATGAATTTAAATTGATTTAAATGTTAAATCAAATTAATTTAAATGATTTCAAAATGAAACTTATATACGAACTTGAATCAATATTTGAATGGTTTTAATTAGATATTGAAATTGAGTTATAAGATTTTGAAATGGTAAATTTAAGTTTTGAAACGTAAATTATGGAAATTGATTTAGAAAGGCAAATGAAATGTTGGTTTACGAATTGAAATTGAAATTGAAATTGATTTGGTTTTGAAATATATTAAATGACCAATCGATGTAATAATTACGAAAGTTAATAAAGAGACCGGGATCGGTAATGGATATACTCTCTATCTGAACCGAAACCACTTTAATAACTATACGCGAAGTGATGATCCAGAATGAAGTGGTTGGAATGATGTACGTGATGACTGAAGAAAGAGAACGATAATGGATAGCCTTGACACTTGTGTCAAATTGGAAATGACTAAAACAGGAGCTGTGCCGGGCCAATGGAGGATTAGCTACCTCAAGTGGACACACTTCTTCGAACTACTTATACTTGTTGTCGATTGGTGCACCCTTGATTTTGGGAGTGTTGTTTCATGGTGTTGCGGGCGCTGCGGCGTTGCGTTCTCACCAGTCCGGATCAGGCGAACGGTAGTGTCACTACCTTGGGTATTGCCTCATGTGCCTTGTCATACTTGTATTCCATTTATACGCGACCACTACGATTTTGTTTTGTACCTTTAGTATATGGATTGCCCTCTGGTGACTTCTGGTTTTGGGGAAACTACGGTCTTGTATATGCTTTTGGGAATAAAAATGTGTTAAGGGTGGAATGGGCCATGACTTAACGCTATTTTGATATCTTCTTATATTACTGATAGACATTATCTACTTAGCGTACATTACTACCTAGTAGATAGTTTAACGGATCCTTAAAGGATGGTTATTCCAACATCCTTTGAGTTACTTGTATTTCAATTGCTATTTCACTTGAGTTGGATTTATTAATATAAGAATGTTAATCCTGACTCGAGTGTCTTTTGTTTTGCTTTACCCTCGGGTCAGACTGAGTGGTTCAGCTTTCGAGACTCACCTTTGGAGTTGGAGCTTCGCTTGGAGATCCAGCTATCTATCCAGCTTTCAGATATTCGATGATTCCAGTGATGTATTCTGATTTGTATCTGATGTATCGTGTTACACTTCTGATGTATTCTGATTTGTATCTGATGTATCGTGTTACCCTTCCGATGTATTCTGATTTGTATCTGATGTATCGTGTTACTCTTCTGTTGTAAACTCTGATGTATTTTATATATTCATATAGTAGCTTCATGAACTACTATTTCTTTTATTTCCGTTGCACTTATTACTCTGTGTCTGTGATCTGTGATTATTTTATTTACTGTATATGTTTAGTTTTGCCAAATTTAAATTAACAACGCGGTATTTTGAGCAATTCAACTCCGGCATGAGTGTCTACCTATACACTTATAATGGATGCGAATGGTCCAAAATTCCGGGTCGTTACACTTATATTTATTAAATTTGATTTCAATTGAAATGACAATTGAAATATGCTGCTGTTAGTTATTTACATTGCTATATATATGCCATTATCTGTATTTGTTCACCTGTGACATCTGACACCATTATCTGTTATTTATATTGATGATATATGCCTGTTAAATTTTTATCACATATGTTATCACTCTGCAAGTTACCTGTTAGTATAGAATTCCCTATGGGTTGAAATGATTCATACCCGAACGATCTTGTAGAATAGGGGAAAATCGTTATGGATTGAAATGATAAACCCAAGTGATTTTCATTGAATTGAATTTGTGATTGCGGGTTGAAATGATATATACCCGTATATATTTAAATTGCGGATTGAAATGATAAATATCTGTATCACTTGACCATAGGATAGAAAATTATATACATACACAGTTGGTCTATATATATATATATTTTGAAACTGATTTCTATTGTTTTGGAAAGAAATATATGGTTTAATAAATATTGATTTTTAAGATATTATATAAGTGTATTCTATAAAGTTTTAAATTCTTGATTTTTAAATTCTATGTTTTGAAAATTTTATAGTTATGAGTTAAATTTTGAAATTATAAATTTTAAGAATTTACTTATAAATTTTATTATTTTTAAAATATATAAATGGATTTAATATATAAATAAATTTAATAATATGTTTAAGTATTTATTTAAAATTATATTCTCAAATATAGAATTATAATAATTTTTAATAAATTAAGGTTGGAAAGATAGATTTGAAATTGATTTGAAATGATATTTAATTAAGAATTTTATTTACTTAAATCGATTTGAAACTTATTGAATTTGATATTTTTAAAGGATATGATTTTATAACTTGATTTTTGGTTTAAGGTGATTAAATAAATATTTCAAGTTTAAATAAATTGAAGGAAATATTTAGTGATTTGAAATTTGGGTTTTATTTATATAATAGTGGATTTATCAAGTGAATATTTCAAAACTAAATAATAATGGAGTTAAATTAAGGTATATATGAAATTATCAAATTTAGTTTTGAAATTATGAAATATTTAAAGCTTTGAAATATATCTAAATTGAAATGGTTTATTTGTGGTTCAAATCTGTGATTGAAATCGATATAATTTGAAATAGTTTGTTGAGAAACTGAATTGGATTGAAATTGATGAATTGAGATTGAATTAAATTTGAATTTGGAATTCAAGTTGATTTGAATCGATTTATGAAATTGAGGAAGTTATTTATTATATTAAGTATTTTAAATTATATTTATAACTATTTATATATTTTACTTTATAAACTATTTTTAATATAAAATATTTTAACTTATAATTATTTTATATATAAACTATTTAACAAATAAACTATTTTATTTATAAACTATTTTATTTTGTATATACTATTTGTCTATATCTAAATGGCTCAAGTGGGAAGTTATGATTTCAAAGTTATGAATTTCAAAGTATTATGTTATCAACAAACTGTTATAATTTCCAAAATGTTATAATTTCTATGCTTTATAATTTCGGAAGTGTTATAACTTTGAAGATGCTATGATTTTGGAAATAGATAATATTTGAAGTGAAGAATGTTATTGTTTTGATATAATTTTGAAATATATATGATATTTTTGTTTTGAAGTATAAATTATTTTGAAATGACCACGGTGTTATAACGACGTTTGGTTGTCAATAGCGTATATTTCTACATAGCAGATAGTTCCACGGATCCTTAGAGGATGGGTATCCCAAAAATCCTTTAAGTTACTTGTATTTCAGTTGATATTACACTTGAGTTGGATTTATTGATATAAGAATGTAAATCCTGACTCGAGTGTTTTGTGTTTTGCTTTACGCTCGGGTCAGACGGAGTGTCACAGCATTTGAGACTCACATTTGGAGTTGGAGCTTCGATTGGAGATCCATCTATCTATCCAGCTTTCAATTATTCAGTTCACTCCACAGATATATTCTGATTTTGTATTTAGACTTCTGTGTATTCGAGACTTCTGTTCTATCTTGTTTTTAACTCTGATATATATATATATAGTAGCTTCATGAACTATTATTCTCTTGTTTCCACTGCTTATTGTTATATTACTCTGTGTCTGTGATTCTGTGATTATTTTATTTACTGTATATGCTGAGTTTTGCCAAATATAAATTAACAATCTGATATTTTGAGCAATTCAAGTCCGACATGTGCAGATACGAATGGTTGAAAATATCGGGTTGTCACATAGCGGGTGTCGCAAGTTTACGTGTGTAAGCGTCTGACTGCTTAATTTCTAGTAGAAACCTTAGGGGCAGCACGTAGGCAGGTTATTGCCGAAGCTGGGTAAATTTGTGTGCGATCTCTACTACATTATTTCCTGTTATTGTTTTTATTTCCGCATTATTTTTATTATTATTAGTACACACTATTCACCCCTCCTCTAGGGTGAAAATGATACTACAAGAGGTATCAGAGCTAGGAACAAAAATCATTTTTTTGTTTTTAAAAATTTGATTTTTTAATGGCTTCTTTTAATAATGCTTTTGCTGAGGGTCGGTCCATAGTTAGACCACCCATGTTCAATGGTGAATATGCATATTGGAAAAATAGAATGAATTTTTTTCTTAAAACTATATATGCATGGAATATAGTTGAAACGGGATATAGGAGACCAACAATAATGGTAGATAATTAAGAAGTTGAAAAACTTATGGATCAATGGACAGATCTTGAAAATAAATTGCAAAATGCTAATACTAAAGCTATAAATTCTATTATTTGTTCATTAGATAAAATTGAATTTAATCGTGTCACACATTGTCTAACTGTGCAGGAAATTTAGCACACGCTTGAAGTGACTCATAAAGGAACCTCCTATGTTAAAGAATCACGCCTTGCCATGCCTAGTAGCGAGTACAAGAACTTCACAATGGCAAAGGATGAAAGTGTCAAAGAAATGTATGGACAACTTTCTAATCTCATATACAAATCAAAATCTCTAGGAAGACCACACATAGAGTTGGAAATAGTCCGAAAAATCCTTAGAATTATTCCATGAAATTTTGAAGCAAAAGTGACTGCCATTCAAGAATCAAAGGATCTGAAACAGATTAAAGTTGATGAACTCATCGGAAATCTTACCACTTATGAGCTAGAAATCAAATTCAAGGAAGAATGTGAAGGAGATATGCAAAAGAAATCTATAGCTCTCAAAGGAACAACTGAAACTGAAGATGATGATGGTGATGATGAAGGAGCAGCTGAATTGACACTGATAATAAAGAGATTAAAAAAGTGGAACCACAAATATGTAAATCCTGCTCTAAAACAATAATTGAAGAGCAGAATCGTCAATGTTCTAGACAACTCAGAAGAGCAGGAGATCATTTGTCACAAGTGCGATAAACATGGTCATATCAAGCCAAATTATCCTCAAAATCAATTCAGCAAAGGAAAGAAACTAAAAAGGAGAAGTTTTGTAGCAACTTGGGATAAAAGTGATAAAGATGATAAAAGCACTGGCAGTGAGAGTGAAATAACAAATCTCTGTCTTCGAGGCAAAACAAGTGATAGTAATGTTGACGAACCAAGCGAGGTATCAAAACTTACTCACTCGCAATTACTTATATATTTTCATGAAGCAAATGGCTGTTTTGAAAGACATAGGGAGACATATGCTAAAATTGAATCACAAAGAGATAGTTTGATAGAACTTAATAAGCAGCTTGATCAAATGGTTCAAAACTATAGAAATAAAAGCCCTAAGTGTGATAAGTGTCCATCATTAGAAGAGGAAATAAAAAATCAGAAACTAAAATTAAATCGCTTGAAAATAAAATTCTGATTTTGAAAGAAAGTGAAAATACAAGGAGAGAAAATTTTATTAAAAAGTGCACTCTGTTATTGAATGAAAATGAATCTCTCAAGTCACAAGTCCAACAATTCTCTACAACTTTAGGAAAATTTTCCAAAGGAGAAAGATCACTAAATATTCTATTAGGAAAACAAACCGTTAATATTGTTAGACAAGGACTTGGGTATACTCAATCTAAAAAAGGTAGAAGTGAAACTAATCATGTCAACTCCAAGTGCACGATTTGTGAAAAAAATGGACACAATCAAAACAATTGCTGGTATTGACCAAAACACACGAAAACCATACCAATTTGGGTTCCTAAAGGCACGAATGTAAAATCTCTTAAAGTCAAACAAATTTGGGCACCAAAAGGAACAAACATAGACTATCTTGGTTCTACACAAACTTATTATTCAAAATTTCTTGTCACCTACAATCATGGACCTATAAAAACAAATAGGTCACAAAAATCTTTTCTCGTGTAGGTGTGTTGGCAGGCTAAGGAACAACAAGAGAGGTACCTAGATTCTGGCTTTTCCAGGCACATGACGGACGACAAATCAAAGTTCCTTAGCCTAGAGAAATACAAAGGTGGCAGAGTCAAAATGGGCAACAAAAGATGTATTATATGTTGAAAATATGCACCATAATTAGATTTCAATCAACCAGTGACCAACTAAGAAAATTTGAGCACCACAATTAAATTTGACAAGGATGAAAAAGGTAAGGTAGTTGATCAAAATAAATATCAAGGTATGATTGGATCACTTCTTTATCTTAATGCTTCTAGACCTGACATTATGTTCATTGTTTATTCATCTATACGGTTTCAATCAAATCCAAAAGAAACTCATTTAAAATCCGTAAAAAGGATTATAAGGTATTTGTTGCACGCGTCACGGTTTGGTCTATGGTATCTAACTAATGATAACTTTGATTTAAAGGGGTATTCAGATGTAGATTATGTTGGTAGTCTAGTTGATAGAAAAAGTACTAGTGGAACATATTTTATGATGAGACATTCGTTTAGTTGCATCACACTTCCAAAGAAAATATCTGCATAAATTTTCATTTCAACTGATTTTCAATTGGCTGACATTTTTACAAAGCCCCTTCCAGAAAATAGTTTTTGTCGACTACATCTCAATTTAGGCATTTTAGAAATTTGATTTTATATTTTTGGATTTGATCTTAAATGTCTATGTTAACTAATCTGACTCCCTACAGATTATCGAAAAGCAAAATAGTGATTGAAAAAATTTGATGAGTGTTGATATTAATCATATATTATGACTTGAGACAGTATATTTAGTAAATTTCTTTAAAAATTAAAACAAAATTTGTAAAACTTTTGTTGGTAAAAATTCCATGACCATCTGTATTCCTTTCATATTTCTAATGAACATCACTACCCAAAAATCAATATAGTATGTCAAAATGTGGTATCTAAACCGAAAATTATTCCTTTCTTAATTAACTAGCAATAAAATTATCCAAAAGTACTCACTCTTATTTAAATGTCCTCACGGTTATGCATGGGTGAAGTACTTGGAATCTTTGATTATGTGCTTTCATGCTCATGTAAAAGTCCTCATGGTTATGCATTTATGGAACACATATCAAAATGGATTATTAATTAGGCGAGTTGATTCTAACCCTTTTTAAAAGTCCTCACGTTATGCCTGGTTAGAAGATGCTTGAAATTCATTTTTTAATAAAAATTGAGAATACTACTAATCCAATTTAAAGTCCTAGCGGTTATGCATGGTTAGTATGTATTCAAATTCTTGTCATAAATATACCATAAACGGACATGACTCTATGATTTTCTATGTCGACATCACCGCTATCACTCTAAAGTGGAATATGCACCTAACAGAGTATTTATGATTTTTTTTGATTATTTATTGAAATTTAATATTTATACTCGATTAGGTATTAACGTTGTATAAATATCTATCACTTTATCTCTATTTTCTAACACTATTACTCTTTTGCTGATAACAAAAGGGGGAGAGAGAAATTGAGATTTTGACAAATAAGTTCAAAGTTTTTATTTGCATATTCTCATATAGGTTCATTGCCTTTTTTTGTTTTTTATTTGCATATTTTTATTTATTTTTACGCATATGTGAAAGGGGGCATTGTTGTAGGGGTAGTATTCAAATAAGGGGAGCTCATGGAATTTATCAAGACCAAATACATTTAATAGAGTCAAAATCTTAATATGTGTTCGTTATCTTCAATAGGGGGAGATTGTAGAATATGCTTGTATGTGATTTTTGTTTGATGATAATAAACATATTTATATTTGTTTAAATGTATTTGTTGTTGTACTATTTTATTTTTCACATAATTAAATAAATATTTTTTGAATAAAATAAATAACTTAGAATTCATATTCAAACAAATATTTTATTCAAACAAATATTTTACAAATTCGAATAGTGCAAATTTGAGCTCTCACTACATTTACACATTTTCAATTACAATAAAATTTTAATTACAACAGAATTTCCAATTTACATATTACACCTCACTACTTATTCACTCAACACTCGTATTTGATGTTCAACTTTGTTCCAGACTGTATCCAGCATCTGATCTATCTGCAAAATATATACTGACGCAGTAAAATTGAAAAAAAAAATTATTTTACAGTGCACAATAAAGCGTGTTTAAAAAAATATTATTTGCCTTGGTTATTTGGGTTGTTCGTCATCATTTATTTTTTAATTCATCTTACACGAACAACTTGTGACATGCATAGTGTATCACTGTACATGCCATAAGGCCGTGCACATCGATATACACTTGCTTGTTAAAATCGCGGGGACAGGTGAGCACAAGGTTAAACCCAAGCCGAGGCCGGATTCAACACAGGTGCAATCCAAAGTACAAAACAAAACTATTTCATCAATGAAAGTACACAAGACATGGTCATGCTTTCAAGTTCAAGTACATAAGCAAACATGAACACAAGCAAAACCGTAATGCAAAACAATATGTATAGTGCAAAGAAACATGAATGCAAATGGGACAACAGTGTAGACTCAAAGTGGTGAACCAGATCAACCACACCAGACAAACTCAAGTGGATACAAGGAACTGGACATGGAATGCAACCAAAGCACCAAGTTTGTCAACCCAGTTCAATGAAATCCATGCTCGAAAAAAGCAACTGAAAGATTCAATCCAATATATATGAACACGAGTATATGGTGTTCAACCCCTATAAATAAAACCAAAATTCATGGTCGAGAAAAGCAACTGAAAGATTCAAACCAAAATATATGAATAAGAGTATATGGTGTTCGACCCCTATAAATAAAACCAAAATTCATTATTGGCATTCCAATCGAGTTCGAGCCCAAGTAAATAAACAGAGTATAAAGTCGAGCACAATCAGAATCAAAAGGAGCAAAAATATATACCGAGTCTATTCCAATTCAAACTCGACCTTGAAGCAGCCATAAGAAAATTAAAGAAACAAGCGAAGCGAATTGAAGAACGAAAGATAATTAATTTAGACTCCAAGCTGCGGCTTCAAGGGATTCAACAAAACCCCTAAATTCCAGAACGAGAAGCAAAAGGGAGCGGCCACGAAAATAAGAAAAGGGGGAAGATGTTCTCTTCATTTAATTATTTAGTGGGCCGGTGCTTTTAATTCTATTGGGCTTTAAATTATTAAATATATAGGGTTTTGTTTGTTCTTATTTTATTTTGAAATTTTTTTCTCTTTTAATAATTTGTGAATTTCTAGTTGTGTAACTAAGTACAGACTATGGGGCGTAGTTTGAGAATTCGCAACTCAGTGGCTGAGTTGTGGTATGGTTTTGAGCTTAGAGTTAGGTTAGTCAAGTTAGAGGGTGTCGCAAGTTTACGTGTGTAAGCATTTGACTACTTAATTTCTAGTAGAAACCTTAGGGCAGCACGTAGGCAGGCTATTGCCGAAGCTGGGTAAATTTGTTTGTGATCTCTACTGCATTATTTTATGTTATTGTTTTTATTTCCACATTAATTTTTATTATTCTTTTTACACCCTATTCACCCCCATTCTAGGGTGAAAACGATCCTACAGACCATGCATGCCATGCAAACTCCTATCAACTTAAGAGTGTGTACGTGGATATGTGTATGTGTATATATGTTTAATATCCGACGAACATAAACCAAGGGAAATCGAATTAAAAACTGAATAGTCCAGGGATGGAATCAGCATAGAATTTTCAAGCTTTGAATCACAAATCAGGAGATCATATTCCAAATTTATAATACCAAATGATGGTCGAGTGTCGCGACAGATCGCCGTGGACATAAATTTTCACAGAATCAGTTTACAAAAAGGATAATGACTATTTGAAACATAGAGTGGTATCCTTCATAGAAACTACAATTGTATCGATTTAAAGGACATCACCGTGGAAACTAGATATACTTTGGTGGGCAAGTATTATCCAACCTTTTGACTAGGCAATATTCTGACAGACTAGACAGATCAAAGTTGGAGTTATCAAGGCAGGAAGCCCGGAGAGATAGCCCAAGAGTTTAGAAACTAAGCACAGATAAAGTCGCAAGACCAATACTAAAAGAACTCAAACCAAGACAACAATGGGATCACCCAAAATAGGGGTCGGTACCGACCCCACCTTATGGGTCGGTACCGAGTCCAATCTGCACTTCAGGTGGACTACATCTTCTACCTACATGTCTTACTCGATGTCATTTCCAATGTTGATTTGTTGATTCAACATAATTCTTCATCGATCTACACGAACACTTGAAGTTGCAACTCTATTCTTTCACAACTTCATGATCCACAAGCATGCTAATATTGATGCAAATAACTATGGAATCACGAAGCTAACCACAAGATGGGCCAAGATGAAGAGTTGAAGAAAGCCATTTTGTCCATCTTATGAATCGACATCAACCCCTACTTATGGATCGGTATTGATCCCCACTTCTTGATGTTGTGGCACCTACTTTCTTGGGAGATTTGGTCTAAATCACGTGCAACGGCTTGGAGATATTTTGTGCGAGATATTAAGGCCCCTACCTCTATAAATAGGAAGGTAGGACTTATTTTTCAAGATCTTTTGGCTCTAGTTCTTCCCTACTCTATATTCTTATAATTCTAAAAATCTATGTGTCGAAGTTGTACCAACCCCTAAGAACTTCTGCCTCCAAGTCATAAATAAGCAATAAAATCTTGAAGTGGATGTAGGCCTTGCTTTGTCGAACCACTAAAATTACTATGTTCTTTTTTCTTCTCATTTTACATTTATATATCTTTATCTTTTATTCTCTATATAAACATATGGGTGTTTGTGCCATTTTGGGTCAAACGGTTATAATTCATTAATTATTTAATTTAAGTATATTTAACAAAAAATCCATAAATGGTGTGTTTTGTGATAGTAATTACAATTGTTGTATTTATGAGCATTTTATCACAATATATAATAAACACATCATTTTAAATAGTCCTAGTCAAGATGTATCGAGATTGGATATCGATGCATCTGTTGAGATTAGAGTATGTAACACTCTCCAAAGTTTGTGCAGTGTATTATTCATGACTGCTAGGGCACCAAGAGGTTACGTAGTGATAGTTATTAGATAACTATGGAACGACACAGTTGATAGTTTTTTGTTCGTTAATATAACTAAGGTCAAATAGAAAATACAGATTTTATAATTTCAATGTGGAAACTCTACTTGATAGCTTGAAAATAATATTGAACATGGAAACTCTACTTGATGGCTTGATACTGGAGAATACTATTGATCTTCAATGTGGAAACACTACTTTGGTTATAGTTAAATTATGGCACGTTGTCCATCGAACGACTATAGTTGGGTCGAGCGGAAGCATTGGAAGTGAAACACAATTTAGTAGAGGGTTCATCTTTTCAGCTATATGAGGTTAATCTCGTAGTCAATTAAAGCCAAATTAAAGTCAAAATCAATGCCAAAAGTAGTTTGATCAATAATAATTGTTATTTTTAAACCAAGGACACTCTGTTTGGACTATAATGTTGAATATGGACGTTATTGCCATTAACAAATTCCATAAGTCGCGATGTGATATAGTTTTGATGTGGAGAATTGGTGTATATAATTGTTACTACCGGGTAACGCTTAATTAGAAAAATTTGATTTTACCAAAGTTATGTCATACCACTAGCTGAAGTGACGTATGAAACACTTTAGAGTCATGCAACCAAAATTTGAATACTTTAACTACTACCTAATTTAATTAGTTATAATTATTATAAATTAATTAAAGTATTTAATATTTACAAACTAATCATTATATATATTTTTTGATTTGCATCAATCAATATTAAAATATGTATATATAAAAGTTGTATACACACATATTGATATATGATTTCGTTGTGCGTTTGAATTAGATTTAAATGCATATTTATTTGACCAGGGCTTAAGCAATTTAGAGGCTCAGATATTGACATGTGTGGCCATCTATTAGAGGTGGTTTGGTGGAGTTGAATATTGATTCAAAAGGTGTGAAACGGTAAGAGGAAAGTATGGATCTGAATCCCCTTTTTGCTTCTCTGAATCTCCACTATTTAAATCCTTAAACCTTATTTTATCATCTTCTAATTTTTACCTCCATCCTTATTATTTTTGGTTGGCACCCTTTTAGCTTCCTCCATAGTTTCAAGTAAAGTAAATCACAAATTAAATTAAAATATTAAATTGATGGTTAATGCTTTTGTTTGGTTGCTCTTTCTGGAAGTTCGGATCTAGATTCAAGGATTTCATTGATTCAATGCTTCAACGTGTTACATCTATGCCATATTAAGTTAATTATTCTATTTCCAATCATACATGTATATATTTATTTATCGTGTCATTTTACTGCTTCAGTTCATATGGATATTATCTTAAATCCACATAGTAATCTGCTGTTAACATTGGATGAATATATATATGTGTGTGTGCGTGTAATAATTTAAATTTTTATGTATACATGTTCATATAAATTATTTGACCAACAAGTAGAATAAAGAAAACTTCATTTTCATTTTGGAAATTAATTAATACTTCAAAACAATAAAAACAAAATTAAATTTATAATATATATATATATATTAGTGTATACTATGTATATATGTAATTTTGTTAATTCATGTACATAATATATTTTTTGAAAATTAGAAAATATATGTTTTTATACATATATAGATTAAAACCACACACACACACACATATATATATATATATATATATATAAGTTATTTTAAGTACAAAACCTAACATTTATATAGTATGTACATATATGTAAATATACATATAAATATTTAAAAATTATGTATATGTTTTACGTCTCTTTTTCGTGAAAAATTTGACTTTTATTTATGATTTTCGTACGAATTCGTTAATTAATAAAAAATCAATTTTTAAAAACACATTGTTTTAATAATAATAAAAGTTGGCTTTTGTTCACATATTATTCGGCTGAATGTGTTTGTGTGTATGTGTTTATATATATATATATATATATGTGTGTGTGTGTGTGTAATCATTTCTTAACACTATATATATATATACATATGTGTGTGTGTGTTTTATTATAATAAAGTTTAAATATTAATTTAATATGTAAATAAGATTATACGTATATATATTTTAAGAAATAAAAAATTATTTTTGAAATATAATATATATATATATACATAGAAAATTAATAAGTTGTTTTTAGTTTGAAATTAGTACATATTTTATGCAAATTTAGATTTGAAATTTAAAATTTGACTTTAAAATTTGAAGCTAAGTTCAAAATTGATTATATTAATATTTACAATTATTTTATATTATAATGTTAATTATATATATTTATATAAACATACATAAACATTTATATTTTATAAATATAATTTTATATCATATAAAACTATCTAAGCATATACATACATACATATATATATATATATACATATATATATATATATATATTAGACAATACATATGTATATGGAGGGGCTAACGTGTCCATTGCAGTGTAAATCATAGTACTTACACATGGACATATTAAACTATGTACATTGTATATATTGCATGTGCACATACATGTTGGAAATGCGGATTACGGATCTTATGGCAGAATTAACACTAGAAAGGGGAGTGAATAGTGTTTAATTAATTTTATGAATCTTTTCAAAATCTTTTCAAATTAAAACCAAACAGATGCAATTCATAAACACAGAAACAATCACAGAATCAAACACAGATGCAAATAGTAAATAAAAGCAGTAAAGGAAAGAACACCCTGGAATTTTATACTGGTTCTAAGTTACCCTACATCCAGTCCCATACAATTTCTTGTGCAGATTTCTTTTCAAATATAATGTCGATATTACAACCTCAATTTCAAGGCCACGAGATACACCCTCCTGTCTCCAAGTCTATGGCAAACTCTCTTGATTTAACCAGGCTACAAGATCACCTAATTGATTTACGGGCTACAATCACATCCAATTGATTTACAGGCTACAAGCACACCGTTTCCAATATCACTTTGATAGAGAGAGAGAGACTCAATACACATCTTTGATTACAAATGATCCTATAACTCTGAATAGCACTGAGATCTTTGAGAGAGAGTGGCAGAGAATCAAACTAGAGATGATCAAGTTTGATTCACCTAGGATTTCGGCAGAGTACTGTTAAAATATAAGAAAATATTTGAGTGGAGAAGGAGTGAAGAAAATCTAACTTAAAATTCGTTGCAAACAACTGGCATTTATAGAAGAACAACAGTCATGTCCATTCGTGAAAGGTTATGACGAATAGACACTTCATTTGAAAATTTAAAATTTGAATTTCTACGGTTCCCATGTCGACATAGGGGGATGGAGTATGTCGACATGCCTTAGTTAATTTTGAAAATTGATTTTTGTTTTTAAAAGAGATTTTCTTTCTAAAACTTGTCCAAATAATTTCTAAAGTTTATAAACCATTTTGAATATAGTTTAAACTTATAAAAGAGATTAAAAAGTAATCTAAAAAAATATAATCTATAATATAAAAGTAATATTAAAAACTAAGTATAGAATATATTTTTGAGATTTAAAGGCTATAATATTAAAACCAGGAGATAGTTTAAAAATAAGAGATGATTTTGAAATCAAAATATAAAAGACAATAAAAATAGTTTAAAGCTAGAATATTTAAACTGAGAGAGATGATTTTAAAAAGTTTTTAAAAAGATATTTAGAATAAATCATTTTGAAAATTTCGTGGATTCTATTCCACTAGAGAAGGTCATGGGTTCCATCCCACTAAAGAGGTCGTGGGTTCCATCCCACTACTAAAGAGAGAAGGTGAATTCCATTCCATTGTTAAAATTCGAATAAAGATTTTAGTGCTATTATGAAGTTTTAACATAAATCTAGACACTATTACTTATCTTGATATCTTGAACTCTTGATACTCATGAGTCTTCGGTCGTGGTTTCTTCAATCTTGAATTCGTCAGTCTTGAATCTCTATACTCAGTCTTGAATTTTTATATTGTATAGTCTTCATTCTCAGTACATGCATATATATATATATCCTGCATATACATATATATCTCGACAAGAATATTAGTATTTATATTTTATAACAAGTACTAAGGTTGTTGTCATCAAAACAATCATCTCAGGAACTAACAATCTCCTCCTTTTTGATGATGACAACCTATGTTTATAAAATATACTCCACCTAACTTTGATTCTACTCTGACTCCCCCTTATTCCAACAACTCCCCTTTAATCTACTAACCTCCCCTTTATCTAAGCCTATCTAACCTATTTTATAATTCTCCTCCTTTTGTATCAACAAAAACTAAGCCTAAACTACATAACTCCCCCTTAAACTAATACATATGGAACTAAATACTAATAACAAAGTATAATTAAGAAAAACATAAATATAATTTTATCATATATATATATATATATATTGTAATATTACACATATAAACACAAATATATACAAATATACACAATATATAAAAACATTAACATAAAAAATATAATGAGAGTCTTTGATAATTGGTAACTTGTGAATCGAACAATTTGGGTAATGGAGACAAAAGTTTCCACGTTGTTCGACCAAATTACCATCTTTGTTAAAACAGACTTCTTCATCGTCGTCTTCCTCTAATGGATAATGAATATGAATGTTAGAGGAGTCATCTTCACTCACGATCGGGTCCGCATGATTATCCAATATAAATTTTTGCAAATTTGTAAGGATTTTGCCCTGTTTCTTTTGTTATTTAGCCATCTTTATTTGCATGACTTGCAACTCAGTCATCATTTGTAGAGAGTCCTTCAAAGTTTCCTCTATCTTCATGACTCGAGCCATTGTAGTTCGTTGAAATGGACCAGCATTAGGAAAAGGGAAAGAAAAGGTGGCATTCTGGTTTGATTTGGAAGTGGAGTCCATTATTTTATATTTCTAGAAGTTTATTATAAAGAGAAATGAAGTGGAAAATAGAAGAATTTGAAATATAGAGAGTATATAACTACCAAACTAATTTTAGAGGGAAAATCAAAATTTCAAATTTTACCGTTGTATATCGATATGGGGGGTAGGGGAATGTCGACATCCTTATGGAAATTTTGAAAATTTTAATTTTCTTTATTTATTTAATAATATATGTTACTATATCTATATTATATATCTCAGTTATAGAGCAAATACATAGTTCTAACAATAGATTCAATATTTCCTAGTATATTTTCTACAAGATGATCTTTTAAAAGCCTGATCCTTTTATTAGGATGAACAGTTTCACAATTTGTTTCATTTGATTCATTATTTAAAGTAACAAAATCATCTTCATCGTTTATTGAACAAAATCTTTGAAAATTTCATCACAAGCTACATGCATTGTTTCTTCAATGGTGTTTTTTATAATTGAAATCTACGTATGCTTTACTTCCATTAGAATATCCGATAAAGATTCATTTGTCGGATGTAGGATCAAATTTATCCAAATTGTCCTTTGTATTTAAAAAAGAAACATTTACTTCCAGAAACTTTTAAAATAAGATACCTTTGGTTTCTTATTGAAAAGAAGTTCATATGGTGTTTTATTGGTTAGAGGTCTAATTAAAATCCTATTCAAAATATAACAAGCTGTGGCGACTGCTTTAACCCAAAAATTTCTTGGTAATTTACTATCTGAAAGCATAGTACTTGCATACTCTTGAATCGTCCTATTTTTACGCTCTACCACTTTTTGTTGTTGTGGAGTTCTTAGAAAGGAAAAATTATGAGTTATTCCTTTTTTATTACAGAAATTCTCAAAATTTTCATTTTCACATTCTCTACCGTGATCACTATAAATAGTTTTGATTTTTAAAGAAAGTTGATTTTGAGTTCTTTTTGCAAAAGTTTTAAATAAATCAAAAGTATCACTTTTAAGTTTCAGAAAAATTGTCCATGTAAATCTAGAATAATCATCTACAATTACAAAAACATATTTACTGTGATTTATTGACTGAATTTGAGATAGACCAAACAGATCTAATTGAAGTAACTCAAGAGGTTTTGAAGTTGAAATCATATCTTTCAATTTAAATGAACTCTTTCTAAGTTTTCCTAATTGACAAGCATCACATATACTATCTACTTTAAAATCCATTTTAGGAAGACCTCTTACTAAATCAAGTTTTGATAGTCTAGGTAAAAGTTTGAAATTCAAATGGCCAAATCTTTTATGCCAAATCCAAGGGTCACTTATATTAGCTAAAAGACATAGGTTATCATTTGAGATTTTCATACTGAGAATCTAAATATTTTTCTTCCTAATTCCTTCAAAGATAAAATTTGATTCATTATCTTCGATGTGACACTTATCCTTTTCAAATTTAATTTTGTACCCCTTATCACATAGTTGACTTATACCGATGCCAATCACATATCCTTTTTAGTTGTCTCCAAAGTTGACCAGTCCTCCATCTTCATAAATTATGTCATTCGGTATCTCCGGATTGCCAGTCATGTGTCTCAAACATCCATTATCAATTATCCAACAAAAATTCTTAATTTTCACCATTTGTCCATTGAGTGTTGATTCATCAAAAGCCAGATAACACATCTGTTCCTGCACAACACACAAATTCAGTAGATAACTTGATTTTCTATAATAACAATATGCACAGACAGTTTTGAACTAGTATACAAAATCTCCGAAAATTGCCATTTTAAACTTTTTCAAAACTCGATCATGATAACTCTGAAAACCAATGCTCTTATACCAAATGTTGGAAATGCGGATTACGAATCTTAAGGAAAAATTAACACTAGAGGGAGGGGTGAATAGTGTTTAATTAATTTTACGAATATTTTTGAAATCTTTTCAAATTAAACCCAAACAGATGCAATTCACAAACACAAAAACAATCACAGAATCAAACATAGATGCAAATAGTAAATAAAAGCAGTAAAGGAAAGAACACACCGGAATTTTATACTAGTTCAGAGTTACCCAACATCCAGACCCATACAATTTCTTGTGCAGATTTCTTTTCGAATATAATGTCAATATTACAACCTCATTTCCAGGCCACGAGATACACCCTCCTGTCTACGAGTCCAGAGCAAACTCTCTTGATTTAACCAGGCTACAAGATCACCTAATTGATTTATGGGCTACAATTAAAACCTATTAATTTACAGGCTATAATCACACCGTTTTCAATATCACTTTGATAGATAGAGAGACTCAGTACACTTCTTTGATTACAAATGATCCTATAACTCTGAATAGCACTGAGATCTTTAAGAGAGAGTGGCAGAGAATCAAACCAGAGATAATCAAGTTTGATTCACTTAGGATTTCGGTAGAGTTTTGTTAAAATATAAGATAATATTTGAGTAGAGAAGAAGGAGTGAAGAAATGAAGAAAAACTAACCGAAAATTCGTTGAAAACAACTGGTATTTATAGAAGAACAACAGTCATGTCCATTCGTGAAAGGTTATGACGAATAGACACTTCATTTGAAAATTTGAAATTTGAATTTCTACAGCTACCATGTCGACATAGGGGGATGGAGTATGTTGACATGCCCTAGTTAATTTCGAAAATTGAATTTTGTTTTTAAAAGAGATTTTCTTTCTAAAACTTGTCAAAATAATTTCTAAAGTTTATAAACCATTTTGAATATAGTTTAAACTTATAAAGAGATTAAAAAGTAATCTAAAAAAAATATAATCTATAATATTAAAGTAATATTAAAAACTAAGTATAGAATATATTTTTGAGATTTAAAGGCTATAATATTAAAACCAGGAGATAGTTTAAAAACAAGAGATGATTTCGTGGATTCCATTCCACTAGAGAAGGTCGTAGGTTCCATCCCACTAAAGAGGTCGTGGATTCCATCCCACTATTAAAACAACAAGGTGGATTCCATTCCACTGTTAAAATCTGAATAAAGATTTTAGTGCTATTATGAAGTTTTAACATAAATTTAGACACTATTACTTATCTTGATATCTTGAACTCTTGAAATCTTGAACTCTCGATACCCATGAGTCTTCGGTCTTGGTTTTTCAATCTTGAATTCATCGGTTTTGAATCGCTATACTCAGTCTTGAATCTTTATACTGTACTGTCTTCATTCTCGGTACTTGAATATATATATCCTGCAAATACATATATATCTAGACAAGAATATTAATATTTATATTTTATAACAAGTCCTAAGTTTGTTGTCATCAAAACCATCATCTCAGGAACTAATAATACACACACTTGTGTATATGATATACATGTTATATCATATGGTATAAATATAATAATAAATTAAAGTTTATTACAATTTAAATAAAATATTTATTTTATTTAAAATTAATTTATATTAGATCTAAATTAATTTAGTTTAGATCTAAAATTAATTTATATTAGATATAAAATTAATTTATATTAGATATAAAATTAATTTATATTAGATTTAAATTCATATTTATTTTATTTAAAATTAATTTATGTTAGGGCTAACTAATTAAGCTTACCCATTTAGTAAGGTATTTAAAAAAGCAGTGTTTAGGCTCGGTTTGGGTAACTAAGTACCTAGTCTACCGTGCTTGGTCCGAAAGGTAAAGTGATTCCGTGGGTTACCCCTAATAAAAAATTGCAAAAGTTTTTAAAAATATAATAAATATATTTTAAATTTTTTAATATTAATGAGATAGATAAAATTAATCAATTAATTATATAATTAATTAATTAAACATATATATATAAGATATATTATGATATATGTTACATTGGCTTGAATTGTTTAAGACTATATAAGTATGTTTGTGTATACATATAATAACAATTTTCAAATTAAAAATATTTAATTAAAATTCCTTAATTAAATAAATTAGTTAAAAGTCAATTGGCAAATAATGAAATACATGCATACATACATACATATATATATATATATATATAAAGATATATGTGTATAATAATAACTATTATAGTATGCGTATACAATATAAAATGTTTATTTGTATATATTATAAAATTAAATAAATGTTAATTATTTAAGAATTAAATAAGATTTTATTAATGAAATATTATATATAATACTATTATATAAGTAAATTAAATTATAAAAGTTATATAATAAATCAAAACTTATATAAAATGAATGTATGAATTTAAGGTGGAACCTTAAGAAACCAGTAAACCCAAGGGATAAATACATACGTATAGTATGTATACAGTGATTTCTGATGTGTCTAGCATTTAAATCACGAGGGTATTTCATAATAAATACATTATTACATATGTCGATATCACTCATTATAATATATTAAAAATTATGAATCTTTCACATAATGTTGTTTTCTAACATTTATACATATATATTAATAGATTACTTGCATACTCCTTAGTTGTTGGCTTTCCACAAGCTAGGGATGTTATGTGTAGTACTATTGTATACAGAATAGACGAGGTATAATAACTGCACATATTTGTTGAGCTTTCCTTAAGGTATGTGCGTTATACTTAGGCCGTCGCGAAAAGGCATGTACGAGTGAATAATCTCTCTTTATTTGTTGACCTTTCCTCAATGTAAAGATGAGACTAGAATAAGGAACCACATGTTTGGAGTTGTATACGATATAACTGATAAGGAGTTATCCATCGTATGTGGGATTTTATTTGTTGAGCTTTCCTTATGGCCAAAATCCCAAGACATCCCATGAAATGGTCCATTTTCTCGTACCCTTTGAATCAACAATAAACCACATGTTCAATTCAAATTGCACGAAAAAGCTGATCAATAAGGGTAGAAAGAAAATAAAGACAGAACAGAATCTCACACGAACGGAATAACATATATTATTTCAATAATAATTTTTACAGTGGAAAATTTTAAAATACAATATCAGAGTCTGACCTAGATTCAGCCTGGACAGTAATAAATCTCTGTCCTTACAAATGCTGAAAACAACATAACAGTTGCAATAGATGCAGCGGATAATAGAATACGTCCATACGATGATGAAGATCACCAGCTCTCCTCTGGAAACTCCAAGAGTCTTCAGCTAATCCGGAATCTACTCGGATCCGACACGAGTATTAAAAATACCCGGATACGGCTTGATAAACCAGCGTGAGATACTCGAAATTTAAAATGTATAGCTCATGACGATGTTATGAAACCATTTGAAAAGAATGGTGTCTCAGAAGACCACGCCCATACATAAATATGGACGGGTTTTTTTTTTACCTTATGATAACCAAAACACTTTTATTACCAAAATAATTTGATATTATCTTTAATGACATTCTTTTAGAAAACATCTTTCAAATAAACTTATTCAAATAAGGTATCAATACCTGGACTAAGTCTAAGGGAATATATCCAGACTGGGTCAACGGAATATACCAGACGGAATATATGATACCAAAAGGGGTAGCTGAAATGTTTGCAAGTCATTACGGTTATTTTGGGAATAGAATCAAAACCGTAAAGCTCGTATTGGAACTGGATTTTCCAACATGATAGGGAACCTCGATAACCACGCATAGCAACTGGAAACGATGGTTTTTCACACAAGTACTCACACATCACTATTCCTTATATTGCCACACTTCTTGATATTCGGTGGCTTCTCATGCAAGGACTCACATGCCACTATACCATACAATAAGGGTCTCGTTTGGACACCTTGGTGACCTAGATCATACACCGCCAGTCACTTTGAGGGATCATACGCCACCCTCATAGTTCTAAGCCTAAAATATGTAATCTAGTTCCCGTATCATTTCCAAGATGTGAGGCTGGAGAGTGAGGTTGCGCTCGTCTTAGACAAAGCCACGCTTTTCATACAAAACCAAGCTTTGATCATAACAGGTTCCACTTTAAATGCCATATTGTCATTCCTTTGATCACTATTTGACTTCCACGAACATACAACCACTGAGCTCATACGTCTCAGAGAAAGGTGTTAAGCTAAGAGAAGTTGCCTTCTCCGCCACCAAACAGATGTACGTTTGTAAAATTCAACATTTGTGACTCCGCAATACAATGTCAAACACTCATCCATACAAGTTTGTTCTAGGATTGAACGAACCCGAAGGCACTCCTCCTACCACATCCTGTCGAGAATCACCCCTAGGATTAGTAGCGATTAGTCCTTGTAATCCGAAAATTTCAGAATATGATAGGACCACTGCTATAATAAATTTCCCTATATTGGGAGCTACCCAGAGAATGTCAACAAGCAGTCCTTCTACTAATGAAGATCTCCGACCTTCAATAATCATCATCTTCAACACGTCTTCACTTTCGAACGTATACATTGGTTCGAAGTAGTTTTCGAATAGGAATCACCCAAATCCGACCCCAGTTCCTTCAAACCAATCATCGATTTAAAAGATGTTAAGTTTATATGTGACTATCAATCGCCATTCAATTTAATTCATCTTTTTATTCATTCATAATTATCTCTTAGAGATATATTCATTATTTTCAGAGTATATGGAATCATTAAGCCTCATTTATCAAATCATTTGGTAAATTAAAACCTTTTTAATCTTGGAATAATTCCAAATCGTTTCAACTTTTATTTAGGAAAACATTTCCAAATCATTTCTATGCAATCCAAGTTATTTAAATTTGGAAAACTAGATCTTTTATACTTTAGGAAATTTTGATCCGAGTAAACCAATTTTTTTGTCATTATATAATGATTTTAAAAGCAATTATATATCCTTTAAAACAATTATTGTATATCCAAATTTATTGAAAACCGGCTTTTGTCAATTTTGACAATGTTATGATAAAATTCCAAAATCTTTATTTAATTCTAAAAACAAGTTCACCATTCTTATTTATCACATGAAATATGATTATTTAAGTTTGAATATTCCATTTTCAAAGTGGTAAAATTATGGGTCGTTACATACGGGGCCTAATACCTACTAGTGAAGTTGAAAGACTTCTATGTTTCATCTTAAGGTTCATAGAAACATTGAAGGAGCTTATTAGTAAAATGATATGTAATGTTTAACCTTACTAATATTATAAGACTTAATCCACTAAGTTAAAACTTGCAAAAAAATGTCCACACCCAAGCTATTTTCAGAAAATGACAAACTCACTGGACCTAATTACGTTGGTTGGCTAAGAGCGATAAAGATAGAATTAAATTTTGAACATCTTTAGTCGTCGATAATTGCACCACCTAAAACAACACATTGATGATGTAGATCCTGAACTAAGACAAGCTTATGATAAACTGGTTTCAGACCTAGAAATTGCCTAGGTTTTCATGATGTCTACGTTAGACAAGTAGTTGCAAAAGTAGCATGAAAACATATATGTCTATGACATTTTCGATAGTACCAAAGCTCTACTTGGTGAACAGTCTCGTTCCGCAACGTACATGCTTACAAAGAAACTATTCAATACAAAAATAACCAAAGGATAAAGAGGGGATGATTACGTTTTGATGATGAAAGGCTATATTGATAGACTTTCACAGTTAGATGTGACGATAAACAATGAGTTGCAAGTGGATTTGATTCTTGGGTCTCTCACTCCCCAGTATGAGCTGTTCGTACTAAATTATAATACAAACTAGTTGAACATAAGCCTTATGGAGCTCCTTAATATGTTGAGATTTGGCCGAATGTTCATCAAGGGATCAAGTCGTTGTACTTGTATTATAGAAAACATGTCATCTTTGAAACGTTCGAAAACACGGAAAAAGGTTAATAAGAAAATTAAAAAGATGACTGCTGTTGACAAGGGTGAATATCATCACTGTTACACGAAGTGTCATTAGAAACGGAATTTTTTGGAGTCCTTTAAGATTGTTAAAGAGAAGAAACCAAATGGTTTTGCTCCTCCATCGGGTGTATTATGATTCAAAATTGTTTTTCAATCAATAATTTGTCTTCAATTTTAATACTGAATCTGGAACACACATCTATAATTTGTTATAGGGGCTTAGAAACTGGTGTCGTGTGGCAAAGGAAGAAATGTAGCTTCAAGTTACTGATGGATTTTTTGTAGATGTAATAGCAAATGTAGAATTTTCATTGTGTTAATATTGTTCTGAACATTATTTTAGATGATAATAAATTCTGTGATGGTATTTTAGATAATGGCATTTATGTGATTGATACAAATTACATTTGAACTGTGAGTAGTTCTTCGAATAATAATATGAATAAAAAATTTCTTTGGCATTGTAGGCTAGGTCATATAAGTGAGAAACGATTAGACAAATCAAAAACCAAAGGTTTTCTACCATTATCTGATTCTAAATTATTTGATGCGTGTGAGTCGTGTCTCGATGATAAGGTAACCAAGCGCCCTTTTAGTGGGAGCAATGAAAGAGTTGATGTATTATTGGGTCTCATACACAGTGATCTCGTACATAGTGATGTATGTAACATTTACCTAAATTAAAAAGCATGAATTTTGAATTTGGATTGATAATTTACATTAAAGATCTACACTGATAGGAATTGCATGTATTATTGTAACATGGGAGAGGGTAAACTATTTTATTCACCTTTAAATATGTAGATCTGGTTCAAGTAATGGAATTGAATCAATAAGAAGTAGAACTACATGTGTATCCCTAAATCGCCTAGATTTGAATATACCCTTTATGAATAGGCATGAATACATGGAAATAAATGGTGAATATGTGTATATAATCAAGTATAAATAAGACCGAAATTTATCCAAAATATTTGTTAAAATTTTAACCTTTCAACTATACACAAGTCCAAAATAAATATGAACGAAAAAAAGAAGAATGCATGAAGGGAAAACACCAAAATTGACGAAAATACTCAGGTCAGATGTCTAAAAAAGAAATCAGATCTGAATTGTTTTGTAGTGCAAAACCGAGAGGAATTGGTTCATTTCTAACCTGATTCAGATGTTTGGATTTATTTTCAAATATCTAAATCAAAGTTGAACATATGAAAATAGGGTTAGACGTCCGAATCCCATCGTCAGATTTTCTTTATAGGAGTTAAGACATTTGAATTAAAAATTCAGACATTTAATGGCTGAAGTATTCCCATGCCGAACTTGGATTTGGTGCGGGCCAAGTAGGATGAATTGGAAAAAAAAATTATTCCCACTTTATTGACTTTTAGGAGTTCCTGAAGCTGCATGCATCACTGCAACAGGTAGCAGTTCTATACTGGATTACGTAGCTAGATCCATACTTTACTGTGTACGTAACGTGGAACTCGACAAGTTGTGTGATTGTAGTGCAACTAGATGCTCTTATTGTTACCGGAATGCCCAGTCACATGTTTAACATGTTGGCCATCGAGGAAGGGAGATAGGGACATCTACAATAGTTGGGCTATACGGCCGGGTAGTGGTTGACGCTATGAGGGAATCATTATAATCGATTTATTTTGCTTCAGGTTGAATGATAAAGGGCATATGACACATTTACCATCAATAAGGTGATATGAATGCTTTGGCAGGCCAAAAATAGTCGAGGCCGTATACTCGGTTCATCCTTAAGCATTGCGATGTTCGCTTAGTGTGTATATGCAATTTAGATTGTTCGCCGTTGAGAATGTTAACTCAATGTTGGTAAGGTAGTTAATTATTAGGACCGTATAATAGGAATTGACATAGAGTTATTTAGTTGTTAGGTGCTCAACCTTCATGTAGGAACCTTTGTAAGTTCTTATTGATGTTGGTGTAATTAGAATCATACCCTATGATTTGTAAGTAACCAACCCTTTATATTTAATATACGAACACAAATGGACACCCTAGGTTGTGTATATTACAATTGCAATTTAATAACTTGCCAACACCATACCACTAGCGACATGATTCATTCACCAGACTTTGTTTGATCCCCTCTTTTCTTCACCTTTATATCTAACATAGGTAGTCAGGTCAGTCAGTGAAGCGACAAGATAAGGTGCGTGGAGGAGATGACTTGGCATGTTAGAGATTTATTTAATTATAGTTACTCTTCTATATACTTTATATTATATTATTCTGATTAGTCAAACTCTTATGTATTGTTATTTGGAGAGATTGTTGTATGGACTACGTTATGTTGAGACTATTATCTAATTGATTTATAAACGTTAGTTATATTTTATTTCCTTCTACTATGAGATCTAAAAGTGTATAATATTCTAAATTCATAATTTCCTTTGTATCATGGAAACCTTAAAAAATCTAATAAATCATACTTCTTGGCATGACGCAAGTTCAAACATCATTTTGGGTTTTGAATTGGTCTGTCAGAGGTTCAGGTTGTTACACTTATCCTTGCAGGCAAGGTACTAAGCTACTATACATGATATCAAAAGTGAAAGTAAATACGATAAACAGAAAGGCTCACCAAGTAAATAGCTTTGGATAAGAAATCATTATGCTCTCGTTGGTCTCCCAAGTGCAATCACTCTTTATTTCACCCTAATGAACCCTTACCAACTTCACTATCTTCCTCTAAAGCTACTTTGTATCATGCCCAAATATATGAATAGCCCTACGAGGTCTCGTAGCATTTAGTTCAATCCCGATATCATCTAATTGATCCGGTGTCACTACTACGCATGAGTCGTGCACAAACTTCCATAAAGGAGAGGGGTGGAACACATTCCGCACAGTCACCATCTTCTGAGGTAAATCTACTCTGTAAGCTAAGTTCCCAATCCTCTTAAGTATAAGAAAGGAACCTACAAATCCCGATGCCAATTTTACCTTAGTACCGAATCAAACTACATCCTTTGACGAAGAGATCTTAACAAACACCAAATCACCAATAGAGAACTCAAAGTCTCGACATCTCTTATCAGCATAGCTTTTCATTTGTCTTGGGAAACTTTCATCCATTGCCGAATGATCTTGATCTTATTCAAAGTCTCTCTAATCATATTTGGACCAATTATGATCTTCCCTCCTACTTCCCATTAATATGAAGGATCATTGAATGGTCGACTATATAATGCTTCAAATGGTGCCATACCAATGCTAAACTAATAACCGTTGTTGTATGCAAACTCAACAAGATGCAAACGATCATCTGTGAGCCTGCAATATCAAATATGTAGGCTTGCAAAAGATCCTCTGAGATATGATTCACTCTCTTAGTCTACAGATAAATTTGTGGGTGATAAGCTATACTTAAATGTAGCTCTGTCCCCAATGCCTCTTGTAAGCTCTTCCAAAATCAGCTAGTTAATAATGGGTCTTGGTTCTTACAATGCTCTTCGACATACCATAGAATCACACAATCCACTTCACATACAAACCAACCAACTTAGATGTCATTCTATTAGACTTTATGGGTGTGAATCGAGCACTCTTCATCAATCTATTAACTATGACCCAAATACTATCACACCCTCCTTTGGTCTTGGCAATCCATCGATGAAGTCCATCGATATATGTTTCCACGTGGGAACTTCAAGCGGTTGCAGCAGACCACATGGATTCTTCTATTCAGCCTCTACTAGTTGCTGGTTCATACACTTTGAGATGAATGTCCCGAAGTCTTCATCTCTTCCCAATATAATGTTTTCTTTATATCACATTGCATTTTATTTCATTCAAGGTGTATAGTCAATCTCAAATGATGGCACTCATGTAGCACCTCATCCCTTAACCTATCAACATTAGATACAAACAATCATTCATCTTTACAGAGCCAACCATCATGGTCGAGTCTGTACTACTTTATCTCCTCAGACTCTACTCCTCCTTTTATCCAAGAAATAATCTCCTTTATTCTACCATCACGCCTCTAACTAGTATCGGTCCTTTCTATCAGAGTAGGTCTAATGATCAAGCTCGCTAACATCAGTGGATCTAGCTTGCATCGAGGTTGGAAGTCATAACTAGAAATATATTCAAGTTCCTTCCACTCTAGGAACTTTGGTCTCATGCTGGTATGTCTTCTACTCAAAACATTAGTGCCTTTCCCTTTCATGGAATATAGGAAACGTCAAAGTTGTAGAAGATCGAGAACTCTAAATATCGCTGCCGACGAAGGTTAAGGTTCCTTTGTAAGTAAAGGTGCTTCAAAGATTTTTAGTCGATGAATAAATGAAGCCTTTTCCTAAGCAAGCAGTGCCTCCATATGTTCTACGCAAACACTATCGCTGCTAAATCCAAATCATGGGTTGGGTATTTTCTCTCATGCGGTTTTAGCTGCTGACTAGTATATGCGACAACTTTACCTCCCAGCATCATGCCCAGTCAGATACCACAATGATCTGTGTATACCCTCAACTCCTCATTCCTGCTTATAATGACCAACATTGGTGCATTTATTAACCTCTCCTTAAGACCCATGAATTTGTGCTCATGTCCCACATCCAGAGTAATGTTATGATTCTTCTTCTTCCAGTTTGTTAACTGTGTCGCTATCTTTGAGAAGTCCTTTATGAATTGTCTATAATATCCTGCTAATCCAAGGAAGCTTCTAAAATATGTACCATTCTTGGGTCGGTCTCAATGCTGGACTGCTACTACATTGGTAGGATTTACTATGATGCCCTACTCCGTGACAACATGACCAAAGAACCGCACTTCCTCCCCAAGAAGTGAAACTTTGAAAATTTCGCTCTCAGTTGGTTCTTCCTCAACACCTTAAGCATAATTCTCAAGTGTGTCTTGTGTTGCTCTTCTATCCGAGAAAAGACATGAATATCATCAATGAACACAAGCACAAACTTGTTTGGGTGATCTCTAAAACATGATACATAAGATCAACTAAGTATGTTGGTGCATTGGTTAATCCAAATGGCATAACCAAAAACTCATATAATCCAACATCATATGCAACATAGAAACCGACACACCCTTCTTCACCTCACTCAATTGGTCGAACCCCATCGCTAAGTCCAATTGAGAAAACATTTTAGCAATGTGGACCTGATCGTACAAGTCATCAATACATGAGAGTGGATATTTGTTTTTCTTTATCACTTTGTTTAGCTCATGGTTATCGATAAAAGGTCACAGTTGGCCAACCGCCTTCATGGAAAACAATATAAGTGGCCCCACTTAGATATACTCCTTTAAATTAAACCTGTTCCTCAAGATGTCACTTACTTGCACCTCGAGATCATATTTCTCTATAGGGTCCATTCGCCCCAATGGCATAATTTCCGGACACACGCCGATGCAGAACTCAATCTCATGCTGTAGAGACAATCCCATCACTTCCTCAAATACACTTGGATATTCCCTACCTATGGGTACTAATGAAAATACCTTACAAGGAATTTTGAGCGAATATAAGAAGCTAACAATCACTGCATCCCGGGGCACATAACCTAGCCTACGCTTACCATCTACCCCGATCATCACCAAGAATATTTAATTATCCACTTTGACACTATATTTCTTTAGCTAGTTCATTCCTAACATGACACAACCCAACAAATCTAAGTACAAAGAAATGACATGAGAACACACATCCGTATTCAAAAACAATAAGTCGTGACAAACCATACAAAAACTGGTCGATCCACACACAGGTTTAGTCACTACCAAAGTTATGTCCACTAAGTCATGTATCATTCCCAACCTATCCACTGGGTCATTAGATATAAAAGAATATGATGCACCAACATCAAATAGAACACGATTATGTGTAACATAAACAGAAAGTATACCTTGGATAAAGACACTATTCCCTTTCTCCTTCGGTAATGGAGCACTCGACGAAGTAGCAATAGCATTAAGTGCATAAGCAGACACCACCAACTTATCGATCAATAGCTCGGGATGACCTCTCTTAAGATTCCCAACCTTATCTAGATTGCAGCATTTTCTCTCAGCACTCTTCGAGTTTCTACAATTCTTGCTTAGGTGGCCCTTTCCTTTGCACTTAAAGCAAACGGGCTCCTATTTGCCTTTCTTCCCCTGGAGCTTCTTCTTTCCCTTGTTGTTCCAATTCTCACTTTTTACCCTTGCTCACTTATGTCTGAGGCTCTTGCTTGGAAACAAAAATAGCCCTGGACTTAGATAGAGTCTCTTATGTCATAAAGCCCTCTAAACGGTCTACTCTAAGGATTTTTCATTATGGCCCACAAGCTTTTCCTTGATATAATCGTCTAAGCCCATAATAAATTTCTCATTCTTTTTCCACGAAGTATCGATAATAGACGACCCATAATTTGAAAACATGTCAAACTCGATCACTTATTCCAAAATAGACATATCTCCCTTCTTTAAATCAAGGAATTTCTTGAACAAGCTGACTTTTGAGAAGCTGGGATAAACTTCTCTTCGAATTAGGCTTTAAACTTCTACCATGTAAAATGATCCTTGGGAGTTGCGATCTTTATAGAATTCCACCATCTCATAACCTAACCCTCAAGTTTTATAGAGGCTAACTTTTTTCTCATAGCGTCTTCCAACTCTAATTCCTCGAAGATACACTCGTAGGTGTCTAAACAATCCTGCTTTTCTATAACCAATTCCATTCTCTAGAACTGTTTCCCACTAAGATTAAAGTAGTCTTTGTTTAGTTTAGCAAAGTCATCTTGGATCCATGCACTGGAGAACCACCACCAATAGTAAATGTTGAAGCCTATGGCATTTTACAGCATGTTCATTATCATCATGTTTAACATAGTCTATAAGTTGGGGTCAGCCGCCCTGAGCCCACTCCTTCCTCTAATGCACAGATGGAGTTTCTTGCTGCTCATATGCCGGCTCATCCTTACAATCTGTATTAAGAATAATTGGTCCCTCATAAAGGAAAGCTGCATAAGTGGTATCTGTGTATGTCATGTGGCCTATACTATATACACTACTATATAGTTTAGAAAATCAAATTATATATCAATTAAGCTCTCTCATAAGTCACTCGATCCATTCTAGGGAATAACTCTTCTATCTCTAATAGATCCTATATCAGCTTAGGTTGACTACGAAACTAAGCTCAGATACCAAATGTGGTTACCGACCAACTCCAAGAGTAGCCAATATATCTGTATAACGTGCTGCAGTACAAGACTGATGTAAGGGGATGTCCAAGGGTAAAGTAAGTTAACTTCAATGCAAACTTGTCATATATCTCATAGCATATAGGATAATATATATATATATATATATATATAATTGGCAAAATAGTAAATATAACTAGATGAATTAGAATGATCAAAATAGAGTGCAGAAGCTCAACCGTTGTTATACAAGAAATAGCAGTATGTTATACATCAAATAATAAACTATGAATAACATGTATCTAGATAAATATAACATAGAACTAATAAAATCTCGACAGTGTTGCAAATAAAAATAATTGTAAGCTCTAAAGTATAAGTATGGATAGTGCCAACCTCTCGTAATATGCACTTATCTGTGACCTGCTATCTAGTCTACTCGTTTGGGAGTACCTGAGATAATAGGAAGCAATGCATAAGATATCAAGTCAGACAACGGTCTAGTGTGAGTAATCAATAATCCTAAGATAATATAAAAGTTGATATAGTATATGGGAACATTAAGTATGAAAAGTCATACCTACCATGTCCCTACATCCAACAAGTTTGCACATAACACAATTTATCCTACTATCATAATATGGGTGTACAACACTAAGTATATGTAATACCCCAAAATTTTGTGAAAAATCATTTTTGTAAAATGATTTAATTTTTGAAATATTTAGATTTAAATATGGTGAAATTTTTGGAATAAATAGTGTGCAAGTATATGTGTGCACGTGCACACTGAAATGGCACAAGAAAGAACTCCAGATTTCTTGGATTTAAAACAAGAATTAAAAAGCAATACAAACATGATTTTGCAACATGGATATTTGATTTCTGGAATTATATGGATCATCTTAGAAAATAAGAAAAGTAAGTTTTACTTTAAATCAGTAAACAGATTTTATTTAAAACCCAGAAAAGAAAATTATACATATATATATATATTATAAGGATTTGTAAACCTGTATACATATAGGTGCATATGTTTCTGAAATTAAAGAGGAATTAAATAAGCCTAGATAAGATATGTATACAAATATACATTTTTAAGTACTGAAAAGTATATATATATATATATATATAAGCAAGTGAAACTATAACATTAAAATGACATGAAATGTGATACAAGTCAATATGCTTGTGTAGGCAAAAATAGCAAAGGGGATTCTCAGGAATAATTAAAATATAAAATAGGATAGTCACACTTTTAACATGACTAGGTGAGTGGCCATTTTCTGAAAAGTAAAAGAAAGAAAATGCAGCCTTTAAATTGGTTAATATGGCCGGGGTATTATGAATGAAAAATGCATGATGCTAGCCAGGACAGAAATGGAATTCTGTTTTAACAAAACCCTAGTGGAAAAATGCATATAAATAGGCAGTTTTAGCCAGTAGAATTATCTTTACCCCGAGCTGCACAAAAATAAGAAAGGAAGAAAAATATTGGAAGGAAGGAGAAAACACTCATACAAGGATTTTCTGGATTAATAAGAAGAAATATTTAGGTGAGTAATCTCACTGAGTTCATGGCATTAAGACCTGAGATGAGGCAGCCACTTTTTATTGCCATTTATATATATTTCTGGTTTTGATGTATATGATTTCATCAATGCTTTTTGGATGTCTTATTTTAAATCTGATATGATTTGATATGGATGTTTTTGGTGATCTCTGCTTTGTTGAGACATTTGTCTTTGAATGTGTATCATTACTGTTTTATTTTTACTCAAAAATGTTAAAGTCCAGAATCTTAAAATTATATAGAGAATACTCTCAACTGTTATAGATCTATGGCATGAAAACTTTACAAAAATGTTGGGAGCTGCATTATACTTGGTATAAGTGCTGAGGCTTGAGAAGAAAAATGTTAAGGGTGCAATAGAAATTTTCTAAGTGCTGAGCCCTTAATCAAAAAAAAAAAAGAAACTCACAAGCTAAAATTATGATTGAACCAGATCCTGAATCTGAATCAATCATAAAGGCTTGCAGATCAATATAATAAGAACATGCCATGCCTCTGTTACAGTTGAAAATATTCTTATATCTTACTGAGATCAAGACATATTGACCCCATTTAGGAAATAACTGTCTGCTTATTTCGGAGGAGAATTATGCTAGGAAAGATTATGGATGTTTCCATGTTTGCAGTGACATGTTCACTTAGCATATTTGATGATAGGATTTAAGTCAATACACTAGTAAATAAACTAGGGAAGGGAAAGCCAAGAAGGCTGCTGGAATGCTTGTCATATTTGAAGTATGCAAGTTGGCACATGGTTTGTTTAAGCCTTGAGATCTTTGTGCAATGATGTGAATTAGTTCATTGCAATGTGTCCCCGTGATTCCTTAATAGCAGATGAGGCAGGAATTTAAATTGAATTAGACAACCTGTAAATGAAGAAATAGGAATACGAAAATTTCTTAGGTTGGTTGGTATGGAACCATGATGGTTCCAGTGAATGCAAATGTTGCAGATAGATAATTATGTTTGCATGATTATGTATGCAAGTGAAGAAAGATAGATGAATATATCATACCTGAATCAACTTATTTATACCATGTTAAAGTAATTGATTGCAGAAATTTGCTTAAATAACAAGTTAGTACCCTTATATTCTCTATTGCTTAATATCATGAATGTATTGATGTTACTCATACCAGATCTTAGATCTGACCCTTGTTTGCTCATGGCATATGGGGTGTCTCATTTTAAAATGAGGCAGCCACTCATGCTCTTTCAGGGAACGCAGGCACTAAGTAGAAAATGAAGTTATGGCTATTATGGAGGAGTGAATGAACATGCTAGCTAGTTTCAATAAGAGCTTAAATTGATTATATCTGCATGTATTCAGGAAAAATTTTATGTTTCTAAGATTTCCAGTCATGTAATGAATTCTATTATGGTTAGATGGACTAGTTGTATCATGTTAAATATATTGTTATGCACTAAGGTTTAAAATCTAAAAGAAATATCTGAGTGGGAAACAAGGAAATGATCTTAAGTATTGATATGGATGCTTGGAAAAGAAATATGCATATGTAGGTGAGCTACTGTTTTGCATAATTTATATTATGTATTAGTTAATCTTGAGACATAACAGAGCACTGAGTTTTAGACTAAAATCAGGATTTAGCTAGAAGTAAACTTATAAGGATTTTAGTTTTCTTTTTACTGAAATGCTTTGTAAATAAGTTTGAATTCATTTCTGAATCGTATTGAGAAAAGTAAAATGTTTTTAAAAGCTTCAGACAGAATGCAATGAATGGTATCTCCATTGCTTTGAACTAGTGTGTAGCAGATACAGGATACATGAGTTAACCAGCTTCAAATAAATGAAGTATTGGTTGATCATGATAGATTGTATTTTGAAAATAAAAATGCATTTCAAAAGCTTAGTACATTTAGCAATTGTTTCACCCAGTTTTCTGGAAAATGGGCAAAGATATTGACATGTACATGTATATCTGTGTACATGTTGATATTTGGGCAAAAATATAAACATAAATTCCTAGAACAATTGTAGGAATGGGTTTCAAAAATAATAAAGTAAGAAACATTGTTTTGTATGTTAGATTATAGGCAAAAATTTAAGTATATATGTGCAGATATAGGTAGATATCAGATTTCAAACCATACAGGAGAAAAATAAAAAGAAAAACAGAAATTGTGTTTGAACCGACCAGCATAGCACTCGAACTCGTGACCTCTCATGTGTAAGTTAGGCGCGTTTCCATTACGCCTAGATGTTGCTTGTGTTCACTTATGATCCACTTTCTTTTAGCCTGAGTTTGATACTATCCAGACTTTAACACAATCATCCATATTAAAAGCTTGCTTTCCACTGATTATTACTTGATCATTTCTTAATTAGAATAACAGACTAAAGTACATGTTTAATTAGAATGAGCAAGTTCATATGAATTAAATATGCATAGGATTTACTGACTTATTACAAATATTCAAAAGTATATAGTAATAAACTTTAGGCAGAATTGCTAATATCTAAACCAAACAGAATGCTCTTGTACAACAAATAAAAATAAAGTATATACTCTGAATTTAAACAAGAGGAACACATACATCTCCATATGTATGTGTATGTTATTAGAAATACACTGATATATTTATATTGGTAAATTATTTTGATCCTGGATATATTTTGTTTATTGGAAAAAGAAAATGACCCTGGGAAATATATTTGTGATGAATGAAATATCTATATGTCATCTCTTAAAAAAAATCCTTATGAAATTAGGGTGGAAATAGGAGGGTCATTTCAGTTGGTATCAGAGCACTTGGTTGCATTGATTGTTAAGTATTATAGAAATGTATTATGTCTGTTTGTTTTGGATGAAATAATTTAGATACGAAAATAGAAATTATAGAAGTACTCATAATATACTAATACCATTTGCCCAGAATTTAGTTAGCAGACCATGGTAGGAAGAGGATCTCATCACAATGCAGGACCCAGTGCACCTCAAATGCTTGATATGCAAGAATTTGTGAGGGTTTTAAGAGATGGAATTGGGCATAGGCCTGAGAACCCACATGAAGAGCTTTCAAAACTACTGAAGACTTATTCCAATTTGGGAGGCAAGAGTTTTGAAGGAACTGAGAGTGTGATGGAAATTCAAGCATGGTTGAGAACACTTGATAGGATTTTCAATGACATGCAGTTGGATGACCAAAGGAAAAGGCAAGTAGCTTCTAGACAACTGAAAGGGGTAGCTTTAAGCTGGTGGGAGGTGATCATAGCTGGAAGAAATGAAAATGAAATCACTTGGAATCAGTTCAAGGAGATGTTGGAGGCAAGATTTGTACCAGCATCAGCCAAGACCATTTTGCTTGAAGAATTTATCAAACTTAGGCAGGGAACTTTGAATGTCACTGAATACACTCAAAAGTTTGAGGGGCTATCTAATTATGGAGCAATGCTAGTGGCAGATGAAGCATCCAAAAATGATAGGTATATAAAAGGACTGAACCCAGGACTTAGCAGAGCTATGCTACCATATGCAGATAGAACATTTGATCAAGTAATTGATCTGGCCTTGAAACTGGAACAACATGACAAAGAAAGAGAGAAATATAGGAATTTTAAGAGCAACAACAAGAAGGATAAGGGAAGATATCACCCTTATGATAAAAAGAAGGAGGAGGCAGACAACAGGAAGAGTAAAGATACAAAAGCCAATGATACTAAGAAGAAATTGGTTTGCCATCATTGTGGAAAAGAAGGACACATCAAACCAAGGTGCCCAGAGTTAAAAGGAGGAGCCTTCAAATGCTACCTATGTGGGAAAGAGGGGCATATGAAGAGGAACTGTCCTGAGAATAAACAGCAAGGGAAATTGGCAACTTTGGAAGGTAAAGGCAAATCTGCAGTGAAAATTGATGCTGAAAATCATGGCCAAGTGGAAGGTACATTACTCATTTGTGCCATACCCATACCAGTAGTATATGATACTGGAGCAACACACTCTTTGATTTCCTATGAAGTAGTTAAAGTATTAAAATTAAACTGCATATTGGTTGAAACCCCATTGCTTGTACAAAGTCCCCTAGGGAGTTCTAGTGTTTTGAACATGAATTGTGTGGATGTGGAGTTAAACATAGGAGGAAATATTTTTATTTCCAATTTATATGTTTTAAATTACCCAAATATAGGAGTTATATTGGGGGTAGATTGGTTAAGGCAATTTAAAGCCATAATTAATTTAGACTCATCCACCATATCATTGCAAAATTCTAGAGGCCAGAGGATCACAGTTCTATGTGAAGTAGCTAAGGAAGGGAAATTGTATCATTTAGTTGACTTAGAAAAAGATCTGAGTGAACTAACCATTGAAGAAATTCCCATAGTTAATGAATACTTGGATGTGTTTGGGGAAGTTAAGGGTGTTCCACACCACAGACCAGTTGAGTTCCAAATTAATCTCATTCCAGGAGCAAGTCCAATAATCAAGAAACCTTATAGAATGGGGCCAAGTGAACTGAAAGAATTGAAAAATCAGTTGGAAGAATTAGAAGGCAAGGGATTTATAAGGCCAAGCAATTCCTGCTGGGGTTCTCCAGTAGTGTTTGTAAGAAAACATGATGGTACCTTGAGAATGTGCATAGATTACAGGGAACTAAATAAAGTAACCATCAAGAATAAATACCCATTGCCTAGAATAGATGATCTCTTTGACCAACTCAGTGAAGCTAAAATATTTTCTAGGCTAGAGTTAGCATCAGGATTCCATCAAATGAAGGTTGAAGACTCAAGTGTTAAGTATACTGCATTTAACACAAGATATGGCTTATATGAATTTTTGCTTATGCCATTTGGTTTGACAAATGCTCCTTCATATTTTGTTGATTTAATGAATAGAATATTTAGAGATTATTTAGACAAGTTTGTACTGATTTTTATTGATGACATTTTGATTTATTCTAAGACAGTGGAAGAGCATAAAAATCATTTGCATTTAGTTTTGTCAAGACTAAGGGAAAATGATTTAAAAGCAAAATTTTCAAAATGTGCATTTTGGAAAGAAGAAGTGCATTTTCTTGGGCATGTTATCTCTGCCAAAGGAATATCAGTAAACCCTAATAAGGTAGTGGCAATCCAAGCATGGAAAAGGCCTAGCACCATCAGTGAGATTAGATCATTTATGGGGATGGCAGGATATTATAGGAGATTTATAAAAGATTTCTCAAAAATATCATCACCACTTACCAATTTAACTAGAAAGAACCAAGCCTTTGTATGGAGAGAAAAATGTGAGCAAGCTTTTATCAAAATAAAGGAAGCTCTGATTAATGCACCAGTATTGAGAGTGCCAGAAGGAAATGAAAATTTGGTTGTGTATACTGATGCAAGTGGATCTGGGTTAGGGGCTGTGTTGATGCAGCAAGACCAGGTGGTAGCCTATGCATCTAGGCAATTAAAGCCACATGAAACCAGATATGCAACCCATGATCTTGAACTAGCAGCAGTTGTGTATGCTTTGAAACTTTGGAGACATTATTTGTTAGGTGCCAAATTCATTTTGTACACTGATCATAAGGCACTGAAATATTTATTCTCACAAAAAGATTTGAATATGAGGCAACATAGATGGGTAGAGTTCCTAGCTGCCTATGATCTAGATATACTGTATACACCAGGCAAGGCAAATAAAGTTGCAGATGCCTTGAGTAGACAACATGCCAAAGTAGCCATGTTGATGATGGAAGAGTTTAGGGATTTGTCTATACTTACTGATTTGGAAATTGAGGAAAACAGTAAGGTACAAATGATGCCCATTGAAGAAGGTGAAGGTAAAGGGAAATTAAGTATGATATCTCTGCAATCAGATTTACTTCTTAAGATTGGGAAAATGCAGGAACAAGACCTAAACATGGTGGAAAAGAAAATGCTCATATCAAAAGGGGAGGAAGTAATAAATTATCAAGTTGATAAAAATGGTTATTTAAGGAATAAAATTAGGATATGTGTTCCAGAAAATATAGAATTGAAGGAGGAAATATTAAATGAATACCATAGGAGTAAGTACTCCATACACCCAGGTAGCACCAAGATGTATCAAAATTTGAAAAGAAATCTTTGGTGGAAGGGGATGAAGTCAGATGTGGCCAGACATGTTGCAAGGTGCATGACTTGCCAACAAATCAAGGCAGAGACACAAAGGCCATCAGGACTATTGCAACCCCTTAGTATACCACAGTGGAAGTGGGAGGATATATCTATGGATTTCATAGATGGTCTTCCTAGATCTAAGAAGGGAAACACAAGTATATGGGTAATAGTGGATAGGCTAACTAAGGTAGCGCATTTTATCCCAGTTAGAGCAGAAAGAAATGCTCCAAAATTGGCTCAAATATTCATGAAAGAGGTAGTAAGGTTGCATGGCATACCCAAAACCATTGTGAGTGATAGGGATACCATCTTCACCTCAAGGTTTTGGAAAAGTTTTCAAGAGGCCATGGGGAGTGAATTGTGCTTAAGCACTGCCTACCATCCACAATCAGATGGTCAGACTGAGGTGGTGAACAAAGTCTTAGAGGATTTGTTGAGAGCATGTACACTGGACTTTGGAGGCAACTGGGAAGACCACCTCCATCTAGCTGAATTCACATACAATAACAGTTACCAAAGCACCATAGGGATGGCACCATTTGAAGCCTTATATGGCAAGCCATGTTTATCACCTATATGCTGGGTAGAGACTGGAGAAAGGGCTGTTCTTGGACCTGAATATGTTAAAGAAACTACAGAGAAAATTGGGTTAATAAGAAAAAGAATAGCAGCAGCTCAAGATAGGCAAAAGAAATTTGCAGATAGGAAGAGAAAGCAAGTGGAATATGAAGTGGGAGACTTTGTTTTCATCAAGATTTCACCTATGAAGAAAGTCTTGAGATTTGGCAAGCAAGGTAAGCTCACACCAAGGTATGTTGGACCCTATAAAATTCTGGAAAGAATTGGTTCATTGGCGTACAAATTAGAACTACCAGAGGAAATGAAAGCAATGCATAATGTTATTCATGTGTCCCAACATAGAAGATGGGTACATGATAAAGGAGACATTTTGGAAGAGCCTACCAGAATTCAAATAAATCCTGACTTGGTTTATGAAAAAGAACCAGTGGGGATTATAGCCAAGGAAGAAAAGAAATTAAGGAGCAAAACCTTGAAACTAGTTAAGATCCAGTGGAGTAGTGATCCTAATGACTGCACATGGGAGTTAGAGGATAAGATTAGAATGGATTATCCTAAGCTTTTTGCAAATTAAAAGGTAATTTTTTTTTTCTGGAAAATTTTTTGTTATGCATGGTTGATATGGTTGAATTTGTTTGCTTATGCATATGTTTGATAAGTTTTCAGAAAAGAAAATGATGCTTGTTATAAATGTTAGAAAAATTGTGAGGACACAATTCCTAAAAGGAGGGGTGAATGGAATACCCCAAAATTTTGTGAAAAATCATTTTTGTAAAATGATTTAATTTTTGAAATATTTAGATTTAAATATGGTGAAATTTTTGGAATAAATAGTGTGCAAGTATATGTGTGCACGTGCACACTGAAATGGCACAAGAAAGAACTCCAGATTTCTTGGATTTAAAACAAGAATTAAAAAGCAATACAAACATGATTTTGCAACATGGATATTTGATTTCTGGAATTATATGGATCATCTTAGAAAATAAGAAAAGTAAGTTTTACTTTAAATCAGTAAACAGATTTTATTTAAAACCCAGAAAAGAAAATTATACATATATATATATATTATAAGGATTTGTAAACCTGTATACATATAGGTGCATATGTTTCTGAAATTAAAGAGGAATTAAATAAGCCTAGATAAGATATGTATACAAATATACATTTTTAAGTACTGAAAAGTATATATATATATATATATAAGCAAGTGAAACTATAACATTAAAATGACATGAAATGTGATACAAGTCAATATGCTTGTGTAGGCAAAAATAGCAAAGGGGATTCTCAGGAATAATTAAAATATAAAATAGGATAGTCACACTTTTAACATGACTAGGTGAGTGGCCATTTTCTGAAAAGTAAAAGAAAGAAAATGCAGCCTTTAAATTGGTTAATATGGCCGGGGTATTATGAATGAAAAATGCATGATGCTAGCCAGGACAGAAATGGAATTCTGTTTTAACAAAACCCTAGTGGAAAAATGCATATAAATAGGCAGTTTTAGCCAGTAGAATTATCTTTACCCCGAGCTGCACAAAAATAAGAAAGGAAGAAAAATATTGGAAGGAAGGAGAAAACACTCATACAAGGATTTTCTGGATTAATAAGAAGAAATATTTAGGTGAGTAATCTCACTGAGTTCATGGCATTAAGACCTGAGATGAGGCAGCCACTTTTTATTGCCATTTATATATATTTCTGGTTTTGATGTATATGATTTCATCAATGCTTTTTGGATGTCTTATTTTAAATCTGATATGATTTGATATGGATGTTTTTGGTGATCTCTGCTTTGTTGAGACATTTGTCTTTGAATGTGTATCATTACTGTTTTATTTTTACTCAAAAATGTTAAAGTCCAGAATCTTAAAATTATATAGAGAATACTCTCAACTGTTATAGATCTATGGCATGAAAACTTTACAAAAATGTTGGGAGCTGCATTATACTTGGTATAAGTGCTGAGGCTTGAGAAGAAAAATGTTAAGGGTGCAATAGAAATTTTCTAAGTGCTGAGCCCTTAATCAAAAAAAAAAGAAGAAACTCACAAGCTAAAATTATGATTGAACCAGATCCTGAATCTGAATCAATCATAAAGGCTTGTAGATCAATATAATAAGAACATGCCATGCCTCTGTTACAGTTGAAAATATTCTTATATCTTACTGAGATCAAGACATATTGACCCCATTTAGGAAATAACTGTCTGCTTATTTCTGAGGAGAATTATGCTAGGAAAGATTATGGATGTTTCCATGGTTGCAGTGACATGTTCACTTAGCATATTTGATGATAGGATTTAAGTCAATACACTAGTAAATAAACTAGTGAAGGGAAAGCCAAGAAGGCTGCTGGAATGCTTGTCATATTTGAACTATGCAAGTTGGCACATGGTTTGTTTAAGCCCTGAGATCTTTGTGCAATGATGTGAATTAGTTCATTGCAATGTGTCCCCGTGATTCCTTAATAGCAGATGAGGCAGGAATTTAAATTGAATTAGACAACCTGTAAATGAAGAAATAGGAATACGAAAATTTCTTAGGTTGGTTGGTATGGAACCATGATGGTTCCAGTGAATGCAAATGTTGCAGATAGATAATTATGTTTGCATGATTATGTATGCAAGTGAAGAAAGATAGATGAATATATCATACCTGAATCAACTTATTTATACCATGTTAAAGTAATTGATTGCAGAAATTTGCTTAAATAACAAGTTAGTACCCTTATATTCTCTATTGCTTAATATCATGAATGTATTGATGTTACTCATACCAGATCTTAGATCTGACCCTTGTTTGCTCATGGCATATGGGGTGTCTCATTTTAAAATGAGGCAGCCACTCATGCTCTTTCAGGGAACGCAGGCACTAAGTAGAAAATGAAGTTATGGCTATTATGGAGGAGTGAATGAACATGCTAGCTAGTTTCAATAAGAGCTTAAATTGATTATATCTGCATGTATTCAGGAAAAATTTTATGTTTCTAAGATTTCCAGTCATGTAATGAATTCTATTATGGTTAGATGGACTAGTTGTATCATGTTAAATATATTGTTATGCACTAAGGTTTAAAATCTAAAAGAAATATCTGAGTGGGAAACAAGGAAATGATCTTAAGTATTGATATGGATGCTTGGAAAAGAAATATGCATATGTAGGTGAGCTACTGTTTTGCATAATTTATATTATGTATTAGTTAATCTTGAGACATAACAGAGCACTGAGTTTTAGACTAAAATCAGGATTTAGCTAGAAGTAAACTTATAAGGATTTTAGTTTCCTTTTTACTGAAATGCTTTGTAAATAAGTTTGAATTCATTTCTGAATCGTATTGAGAAAAGTAAAATGTTTTTAAAAGCTTCAGACAGAATGCAATGAATGGTATCTCCATTGCTTTGAACTAGTGTGTAGCAGATACAGGATACATGAGTTAACCAGCTTCAAATAAATGAAGTATTGGTTGATCATGATAGATTGTATTTTGAAAATAAAAATGCATTTCAAAAGCTTAGTACATTTAGCAATTGTTTCACCCAGTTTTCTGGAAAATGGGCAAAGATATTGACATGTACATGTATATCTGTGTACATGTTGATATTTGGGCAAAAATATAAACATAAATTCCTAGAACAATTGTAGGAATGGGTTTCAAAAATAATAAAGTAAGAAACATTGTTTTGTATGTTAGATTATAGGCAAAAATTTAAGTATATATGTGCAGATATAGGTAGATATCAGATTTCAAACCATACAGGAGAAAAATAAAAAGAAAAACAGAAATTGTGTTTGAACCGACCAGCATAGCACTCGAACTCGTGACCTCTCATGTGTAAGTTAGGCGCGTTTCCATTACGCCTAGATGTTGCTTGTGTTCACTTATGATCCACTTTCTTTTAGCCTGAGTTTGATACTATCCAGACTTTAACACAATCATCCATATTAAAAGCTTGCTTTCCACTGATTATTACTTGATCATTTCTTAATTAGAATAACAGACTAAAGTACATGTTTAATTAGAATGAGCAAGTTCAAATGAATTAAATATGCATAGGATTTACTGACTTATTACAAATATTCAAAAGTATATAGTAATAAACTTTAGGCAGAATTGCTAATATCTAAACCAAACAGAATGCTCTTGTACAACAAATAAAAATAAAGTATATACTCTGAATTTAAACAAGAGGAACACATACATCTCCATATGTATGTGTATGTTATTACAAATACACTAATATATTTATATTGGTAAATTATTTTGATCCTGGATATATTTTGTTTATTGGAAAAAGAAAATGACCCTGGGAAATATATTTGTGATGAATGAAATATCTATATGTCATCTCTTAAAAAAAAATCCTTATGAAATTAGGGTGGAAATAGGAGGGTCATTTCAGTATAATATGGGTGTCGAGGTATATATCTAACATAGTAGTACTTATAAAACATCTATCCCAGTCGCACATAAATCAAAGCAAACACAACAATCATAGCACACATAGTAATCATAGCAATCATCATTACGGTCTCACATCATATCTAAGATGCCTTTGGATATATGATAACTCATACAACCATCGGGAAGGTCGGCAATAGACTATGTGATAATCAAATTTGGTGCTCGATTATATACCATAACATAGGTATTTCCCTCACTAATGTTGTAGACCATCACTAAGGTCCAAGTGAGCACCTCACATACCCTTGTCCCACGATATTCACATCATATCTGGAGTTATAACCTATCCATTTGCATACAACTTGATAATAGAATAAACTACACTCTACTCCATCACTTCTAGTTGAAAATGCTTTTTCGAACCATCACTAATTCCTACGAACACTTCCTCTTTGAAGTAGTTAACTCAAATGACTAACTTCGTCGATTCGTCGAAGGTCGGAACACGTCTCTTAGATCCAAGGGTCTCCTTGCCTTAATGCCAAAGTAAACCACCAAATTGCCTTAGCCAATCCTGAAATGAACTAAGGAAATTCACATGTCCATCGAAAACACCACGTCGATCGTCAAAAGGCAAAACTCAACATCCATCTAATGCGATCGATCTCGTAGCCTCTCCATGCTCCCATTACCCTACCCAATCAATCGCACTCTATTAGGCCACGACAATGATCGAGCGATGGTGTATTCATCTCCAAACGTTATGTTCCATCTGGGCTGATGCTCCCTAGCATTTCTCCACACTTCCGTATAACACATGTTGAATTTTCTCCATGAAAATCATAGAGTCCAATCAATCGATGTAGAACCATATGGTTCAACACCAAACCATTTTGGAACTTAAGACTTAGTCAATTTTGCTAAGTCCACTATCCCTTCCCCATGCCATATTCCTTTGGGTAAGTCCCAAAGTTTTTACTCCATTTCCCAAAGCCCTTATTTAAAAACTACAAAGCAAAACGTTCGTTGGTGCCTATTCAAATCATTCTTCTTTTTCCCATAACTTCAATACCTTAACTCCAATAAAATTATGATCGATTCTGTAGAATCACCACACTAAGTGTAACGACAGCCTTTCTTACTATGACAGACGAGTCATTAAGAGTAGAAGAAAATGAAAGATAAGAAGAAACTAAACAATCACAGAATCTCACCATGAACTAGAACAACATATAATACATGATATTACATATTCATTTTCGTAATAAGAATACATTAGAGTCATTACACTACAACCTTCAACTGGACAGTTATAACTACCTGCTTCTACAAAATACATAGATCACACATAAACACAGCGGAATATAAAATAATTAGCTAACGGCGAAGCCACTTGCTCAGCTCCTTCAAAATGCTTTTGTTAGAAACCTGGATCACTTGGTTACTCATACAAATTTGAGTACCCAAGATTTTTAGGAAAAAAATGAAACTCCAGGTCAGACATGGGTCTGGTGTGAGTAAACTCAAAACAACTTAATTTTTACTTTTATAACACACTTTGAAAATCAAAAGCATCTTGTATGACCATGCCGCACATAAATACGAACGGGTTTTTAACTTACGATTACCAAAACACTTTATATAGATATCCAGTGATATTATGATAATGTCTAGGGTTTTCAAGTAAATAATGAACATAGCCGAAATTGTTACATTAATTAAATTACAGCATAAGAGGTATACAACTAAGACCGAAGGCACTTATTGGGAAATGGATTCCATACAATAACTGGGCTACTAGGGTACTGCCCATCACAGTACACCTCTAGATAAGTGTACCGAGGTCGAACCTATCGACCCCTACCAACACAAGACCGGCCTACCCTTTACTGGATAGTACTGAATAAGATCACCCCTCGGTTGGGATCAGCAACCGTACCGAAGCATACATTGGTTGATAGTAGGGACTCTAGATATGGATGACCTTATGCAAATGGGAGTGACTCACTAAATCTTGCTACATTGCTCATGTTTTAGTCATTCCCGATTGATGAGGCCTGAGGCTACGTTTACCTTTATGATAACATTACCACTTGAAATGCTAACATAGCCAGATGTTGACACAATGTTAGCATTCATCCATACAAGTCGTTCAGGAGATGAATGAACCGAAGGCACTATCTCCACTACACCCGTTTTGGAATCACCCTTAAGGTTAGTAGCAAATAATGCTTTCACTTCAAAGTCTTCATCTTGGACCTTGCCTTTACTATTTCCAATTCGAACGTTTACATTGGTTCGAATTGATTTTTGGATAACAACGGCTATACGATCCCAGTGTCTCCAAACCAACGTTCGATAATTTTAAAGGATCAGGTTGTTTATAGTGGACCATCCCACTATCGGGGTGTAAGATTTACATATGAACATACGTTTAATATGCTTAGATTATCATGATCCGCTTATCGAAATTAATCCCCTTGTATTCATCATGTTCCCGAAGTGTGGTATTTGCGATAAGTACAAGTCGACTTACTTCAAATAAAACGTGTCAATGTTTTATTACAACTACTTTAATTCATTTGGCTACTTAATAGCATCGATAAGAGATCCTCATGCAACGACCCATATTTTGATTAAAAATTACTATTAAATTAAATAAGATTTTGAAATTTAATATTGTGAGAAATTAAAATTTATGACTTATTAATGAGAAAAATAATTAGAATATGATCAATAATGTTGTTTGAATGTTATTGACAACTATTTTAATGTAATTCCAATCAATTGAAATAATTGTAAAGTTGATTTGGTTATAATTATAAATAAGGAATAAATTAAATGTTGGATTCAATGATGAAATTATTTATTACTTAGAAAATGAAATAAATTAATTAGTACATAAATTTATTAGCTTCTATTTGTAAACAATAAATTTAGAAATGTGTTGAATTACTAATGTGTAATAGTTGTTCTAATTATTATTTTATTATTTAATCCATTTGAAATTAATTTGGAAATCAATGAAAAATTAATGTAATTAAATATTACAGCTAATATGGTAAAAGACATAACTGTAGAATATGAATGTAATAAAATATAAACTAATGTTAATTATATTCATAAGGTATTGGATGATTGAATAATAAGAGTGTAAATCGAAATAAAGGAATTTGATTGAAATTAAATTATTATTAACTGGGATTTTATTACAGTTGTAATTAAATGCTAAGATTTATGTAATATTTAAATATTGGATTTAATATGGAAAATTGTATTTTAAAAGATTATAAATTTATGTGTAATCAAGAACGATGAAAATTGTTAATTTTTAAATTTTAATTTAAAAGTGATTAAATTGATTTTAAATAATTTATTTAATTAACATGTAAAATTGGGTTTTTGGGCACTGTCTTAGATTTTGACAAAAGCAGTTTCATCGGATCCATAATAGTGAATTATTCTAAGATTTCAAGTTTCATGGCGATCAGACTTATCGTTTGATCGTGCAAGCTCGAAACGTATAGAAATCGATTAATGGAATTTAAATGAATATAATCTGATTTTAAAAGATAACTTCTGTATACAATGGAATTAGGGATTGAAAATAGTTTCATTGAGTTTAAAAATAGTGAAAACCTATATTGTGATATATGGGATGACCTATTTTCGTTTTGGAGACGAAATGGGCTTTTCAAGTCGTTATCGTTTTGATCCAATTGGATCTATCCATTCGTTCTAATCCATCTCTGTCTATATAAATAGATTTTTCTCTAACCCTAGTAGTCTTTCATTTTATTTCTATACGTACTTTTATTTCTCATCTATTCCTCCATCTCAAATGTCAGAATATCAAAACCCTAATTTACAAATTCAAAATCAAATCGAAAATTCAAACTCCTCAAAACCTATCGATTATATATCGTTGTGTTGCCCCCGATGATACGAATCAATGTAAATTGTTCTTTTTTGGAAAAAGGTGCTTAGGTCAACTGCAAATCGCGATCAAAGTCTAAGATCACAAAACCCTAATTGCCAATTTGGACATTTTCGATTGCAGCCACGATTGGCGAAATTGGTTGGGGGAATCGAAGAGCTCATCGATAGGAGTTGAATGGTGGTAGCCGGTGGTATAATTACGGCCTATGGTGGTCATACACGGCGACCTTGGGCTCAGCAAACCCTTGAAATAGGCGGTGGCGAAGTGGGCCGGAGGCGGCGGCCTTCTTAGCGTTGATGCGGCATGGTAATGCGAGGTCAGTGAAGGTGGTGTCGTGGCCTATGGCAGCGTGTAGGGGGAGTTAGGGGCAGTCAACGTGGTGGTTGATGGGTGCGGTATCGTGCTCGATGTGCTGTGAGGGTGAACAAGATAGGTTATTACAATTTTGCCATTCTTTTTTATTTAAATTTAAAAATTTTAATCTTATAACACACATTACTTTTGCATACGAACTCGAATTCGGACGCGGTTTCTTCTATTGCAATCATATCTTATAACCCACTCACAAATACTAAACCTTCTTATGTTAGTTGAATTAAATTTATGATGTGATAAGAAATTTATTGATTACTGGTTGGAAATTTAAATTCTCATTTAAATTTAATCTGAACTTATATTGAATTAGATTGCCATTTAAATTAATATTGAATTTAAATTGTTAGTTAAACACCTAATAATGATAACCAGTCAATTGTTGTGATTTATTTGCTGATTTGGATGTTGATTGTGATGGATGTTTATTTGTTGACATTTTGGATGATTGGATGTTTGTATCCCAGTTATCACTATGGGTTGAAATGATACATACCCGAATGATCTTATAGATTAGGGAAAATCGTTATGGGCTGAAATGATACATACCCGAGTGAATTTATTGATTTGGAAATTTTAATTCGGGATACGGGTTGAAATGATATATATCCGAGAAAATTTAACTATTTTGGGTTGAAATGATACATACCCAATCACTTGACCATAGAGTAGAAAATTATATACGGACACCGTTGGTCGGTTTTAAACTATTTTCTAAATGGTAAAGTATGTTTGATTTATAAATGTGATTATTTAAATTTAATTTAATGATTTTATTTAAAAATTTATATTTGAAAAATAATTTATTTTATATGTTCTAAAGCTTCAAATTATAAGTTAATATATGGTTTTAAATGTAAATTTAAGATTTTTACTTATAATTTTATTTAGTTTTAAATATATTTTTAAATAGTTTAAAATTTAATTTAATAAAATATTTAGTATAGTTTTAGTGTGTGTATATATATATATATTTAAATTTAAATTAATATAATAAATATGGTCTTGATTTAAGATAATACATATAGATTTTTTTTAATACTTTAATAAATAAAAATGTAATAGGTTTTGTAAGGAATTTATAAAAGTTTTGTAAGAGATTTTATAATGGATTTTATAAAAGGATTTTTTAAAAGATTTTTATAAAGGATTTTATAATGGTTTATAAAGGAGTTGTAAAAGTTTTAAAAGAATTTCCGTAAAAGTTTATGAAAAGGGAAAGGGTTTGTTTGGGCCAAAATTGGTCACAAACCCCAAAGCCGTGAAAGCACCAGTGTTTGGTCACAAACCCCAAAAGCCATGAAAGCGCCAGTGTTTACACATAGATCCACAATATTCAAACACATATCCCAGATCTAGATAAAGTAGAGAATAAAAATAAAGAAACAGTAAAGTTAAAGCGGAAGAAAGCAGAAAGGAACACAAGGTTTATAGTGGTTCGGCAATCCGACCTACGTCCACTTTGAATCAATTATTTTATTCTTTTTATATTGTAGTTACAGTTACAAGCCTTTGAAAATCAATAGCAAAAATGGCAGAACTTCGCTGAGGAGAGAAGAAGAAGATCCCCATTTTATTTGGCATAGGACTCCTATTTATAGGTGTAGATCCGAAAATATCCGTCCCCAAAACCTGGAATACCTCTTCTCTTGCGCAAGTGGGCCCACCAGATCAATCCAAGGCGATTTGAGATCGATGCGTGTTCAATTCGTATCGATCCAAAAGTGGTACAATCGGGCTGAGATCGATCATGGAGGTTCTCGAGTGCATCAGGAAGCTCCTCTGAAAATTTCATAGCATTTGGACTTGTAGATTGTAAGTTATGATCGATGCAAGTTTGTGTTCCCAAGTCGGCCGTCGCATTCGTATCGATCTAAACCTTCGCATTCTCCTTTCTTCATATCGGCATAGTTCGCATCGATGACATGTCTCAAAGATCTAGGAAAGATCCACCATTTGTGCCGTTCGACCGAGTCACCCACTTATTTGCATCCCATTCGTATCCATGGCATGCGCTATTCGTATCCATCGACCAACCCTCCTTCGTATCGATCAACATATACCTGCTGTCCTATTCGTATCGATCATATGGTGTTGTTCGTAATGATCCTTGAGCACCTCGAAAGCACATGCCTTCATATCCATCAAACCTGCCTTTTTCGTATCCATCATTTTGGCTATATTCCTCGTATCGATACTGGGCTATGCTCTTCGTAACAATCTCTTGCGCCTATCTTCGTATCGGTCCCATGCTCATCCTTCATATCGATCGCAAGTTGATCGATACGAAACGTTTCTGCCAGTAGCCATCTGCTCCTCATATCGATCCAAACTTCCTTTCTTCGTATCGATCTCGATGGATACGAACAACATCCACCTTGATCGACACGAACAGATCGATACGAACCAGTTTCCATGAACCTTAATCCTTCCATAACTTGGGCATACGAACTTCGATTGACCTGAAATTTCAAACGTAGCCTCTCCTAATCTTGTTCATCATTCCCATTCGATCTCCTCTTGATTGGAGCTCGGTCAAATTTTGACGATATCGATCATAGCCTTGTTTTCAATCCTGATATCTATCCTTTCTAGTCGATTTGTTGATATCCCGGCCTTGACTAAAAGGTCGGATAACAGAGTTGTAAACTATTTTGGAATTTATAAATAGCTTTATTAATGGTTTTAAAGCATATAAATGGTTTAAGAGAGATTTACAAATTATTTTTGAAATCGATTGAAAGAAATCTTCCTCGGTATTTACGAATATATTTATACTTTTGGAACAACTATATGGATATCTTGACATGAAGGTATAAACTATTTTTGGATTTATTATTAAAAATGTTTTATAAAATGACCACGGTGTGAAATAAGCGTTTGGTTGTTAAAGAGACCAGGGTCGGATATTGTCATACTCTCCGCCAATTTCGAAACCACTTTAACAACTATGGATGTGGTGGAGAATCCAAAACGAAGTAGGATGGTTTGGCGGACGATACTGGTATGAGGTAAGAACGCAACCCTAACCCCCTTGGGTCGGCTTCATATGACTAAAACATGAGATATACCAGGCCAAGTGAGGTCGCTCCTCCAATCGGGCACATTTCTTCGATACCATATTTATTGCTTTGTGATTGATTGGTGGCCACCCTCGATTTGATTATGGGAGTGTGTTTCAAGGTGGGTGGTAGTAGCTTCTATGCGTTACCACCAGTTCGAGAGTGCAAAATAGTAGAATCCTACCCTGGGCATTGCCTCGCGTGCCTTGTCATATGCCTTATCGAGCCCACTACAATTTTGGTTTGTTTCGTACCTATGGGGTGCTCCCTAATAGCCCATCGGTTTGGTGGAGTTTACAGTACTGTATAGACTATGACATTTATAAAAATGTGTTATAGGGGATATGGGTAATGCCTTAATGCTATTTTAATACTTTACTTTACTGATAAATACTACATATATAGTGTATATTATTACATATAGATAGTTTAACGGATCCTTAGGAAATGGAAATCATGAACATCTCTTAAGTTATTGCACGCACATTATACACTGAATAGGAGATGTAAAATCCTGTAAATATCTCTGAAGCCATTACACATATATTTATTTTCTGTTGATTTAACTTACATAAGATCTTTTAGTTCTGAGTCGAGTGTTTTGTCTTTTCATTATGCTTGGTCAGCCTGAACTTTTCAGTGTTGAAGACATTATTTCTGGAGGACAAAGACGGAGTTTAGTATTATATTATTATTATTATTATTCTACTGTATCATGTTGTTCCGCTGCATTATACTATTATACCTGCTGTATGTATAACTCTGATTGTATTGTAAAAGTGTAATCAAATGTTATTTGTAAAACAGCTTCATGAATTGTTTATTTGATTATTATATTTTGTCATTCCGTTGTGAGATTCTGTGTTTTTTCCCTTCTTTTTCTCTTATTTTCTTATTTACCCCATTAACAATCCTCTCTTTTGAATGGTTTGAGTTGACATATATGGTTTATTGTCGATTTAAACCGTCCAAAAAGGTAGGTCGTTACAGTTGGTATCAAAGCTTTGGTTTATAGATAACTTAGCCTGTTTGGAGTTAACTCATTAGAGATAGGTTTACTAATACCCTAGAATGAGTCTGAGTGCATATATATATGAGAGAGCGTATTTGTTAGTGATATAAAAAAATGTTTTGTATTGTGTTAATTTGTTATGTTTAGTATTTATAAATTTTGGTCGGTACCTAGGATGCTATAGCATCGATAGGGATTTCTAAACACTTAATAGAGCAGACCGACATGATATTGTTTTGGAAATATAGGTAAATGAAATAATTTTACCTAGTATTATTTTTTAAGATAAAAGAATAACTTGTATGTAATATGTTTGTTTGTTAGGAAGTGAAATTTTATAAATATTGGTTGCAAAATATGATTTATAAATAAAATAAATTTAAATGGAAATTTGAGAACTTAAATGTTGGTGTTTTGAAATTGGTTTTCAAATATTTTGAAAAAATATTGGTATTATTTGGAAGTATTTTCAGATATAAATATTTTTAATGCGATTTGAAAGAAATGCTTAAAAGAATTTTTAAACGAAATAAGTTCTGTACTCCCCTCTTCTGTCGTTGGAAAATAATTTTGGTGATGATCGCGACATCATCGACGTTCATTTTCGAGTTTCAAAATGGGAAGACCACTGTAGTAGCTTTGCCACACATTTGTCTTAGTAAACAAATTTTAAATTTTATTTTCTTAATTATGATTTGAAATATATATAAAAGATATGAATATATACATATATATATTCAAAATGATTTGAAATGAACCCGGTATTTAGTTCTTAAGTTCCTGTTAAATTAATGATTTTCAGTTGTAGTAAAGTGAAATTTTAATGGTTGGAAACTTCTAAAATGAAAAATAAGAAATTAGAAGCTAAGTTATTAATAAAACTGTAAAGAAATTGGAGATTTTTCACTTGAAAACTAAAAGACAATGAAATTTAGAAGATGTAAATTATTGAATATTTTTGCTAACTAAAATGAATAAGATAAATTTGTATAATACTCAATTGCTTTCTAAAGACATATATAAAAATTATCAGAAATGTTTAAAAGTTGAAATATTAATATGAATATGTAATAGAATTTTATACTAGTAAAACATATGTAACGGAGTTATGTCTACAAATAAGAATTATGATGTCCAAAAAATATTTTAAACATAAGTAAATATTTTGAAATGCTAGTAATTAAATTGAATAGTAAAAAGCGAATACTGTAAAGTATATGATTATAAACTCGAGAAAATGACTAAAATGATTCGTTGATGAATATTAATATTAAAATGGATATCAAAGTTATAAGTAAATAAGAAATGTGAAATAAACTGCAGTGAAATGTATGTAATACTTTAATAATGGATTCATCGATGATTTCAAATATTGAATGGGAAATAAATTGTGTAAGTAATGAAGGAAGTTTAATAAAAGATAATGAATTAAAACAAATGAAAGGTAAATAGTGATGTGAAAAGAAACCAATAGAATAAAATACGTAAATTGTGCGTAAATCATTTAATTCGCATAACAGTTCTGATTCTAATTTGAATACAAGATTTGTAGTAATTCACACCAGTTCGAATTAGGATTTTTCACTCAATTCTTGACGGCGAACAATTGATATGAATTTTTGATATGAATTTGAAGTTTTCTATCATGGTTTATGACTATGCAAGGAAAAAGGAAATTTCGAATTAAAAAATCGGATCAGAGTCCGCACTAGAGTGGTCGGGTTAACAATACTAGTTCGAAAGTGGAATATGTGTATTCAAGCAGGTGATTAGAATTGATATTGTGTATCAAAGATTTATGTACATTGTGCAAATTTAAATAATACTTAAATTCTTTGTTGTTTTGGCCTATGGGAAGTTTGGGAAATGATATTTCAAATTGTTTAAGGATGTATGAATAATCTATTAAGTAATTATCTAAGGCTGTTGAACATAAGGTACACTTGGTAGTTTATTTATCATCCTTATATGGTGAAAAGTATCTGAACCTGAACAAACCATGAGTTTGGTTGCTATGGATGTTTGATTGTTTCCTTTGTTGCATATATAATGGTAGAACTTCTTTTTGTTTGTATATGATTATTATATATATTGTATGTTGCTTGTACTATTAATTGAAACAACTAATATATAATCTTTTAAATAATTTTAACTCTTTGTATTATATAAGTGAAATATAGGTTTATGGAAGCAATATCAACTGTTTTTGGTTTCATAAATTGGGTTTGTTGGCCAGACAAATAGGTACGTTTTCTGATTATGGTTTTTGTAACGATATTTTATTATTTCCCCATGGTTTGGGATTTTTATTATTAAAATATGATATGTATATATATATATTGAAAGTATTGATATTATTATTTTTTCGGACCTAACCGCGCAAAGGAGACTCTGCCGAAATTTTTCGTGAATTTAGGACTTAGAATTTTTTTTAAAGTTGAGTTATTTTCAAATTTTTATTAAACTAAATTATGTAAATTAATTATTTATAAATTGATTATTTTGAATAAAAATATATCGAACTTTTTAATTACATCTTGTTCCTTTTCATGGACGAAAAGTTTTGAGTGGGGGAGAGTGTAACGACCCGCATTTTGATTAAAAAACTATTAAATTAAATAAGATTTTGAAATTTAATGTTGTGAGAAATTAAAATTTATGATTTATAAATGAGAAAAATAATTAGAATACGATTTAATAATGTTGTTTGAATGTTATTGACAACTATTTTAATGTAATTCCAATCAATTGAAATAATTGTAAAGTTGATGTGGTTATAATTGTAAATAAGGAATAAATTAAATGTTGGATTCAATGTTGAAATTATCTGTTACTAATTGAAATAGATTTATTAGAAAATGAAATAAATTAATTAGTACATAAATTTTAGCTTCTGTTTGTAAACAATAAATTTAGAAATGTGTTGAATTACTAATGTGTAATAATTGTTTTAATTATTATTTTATTATTTAATCCGTTTGAAATTAATTTGGAAATCAATGAAAATTTAATGTAATTAAATATTGCAGTTAATATGGTAAAAGATGTAACTATAGAATATGAATGTAATAAAATGTAAACTAATGTTAATTATATTCATAAGGCATTGGATGATTGAATAATAAGAGTGTAAATAAAAATAAAGAAATTTGTTGAAATTAAATTATTATTAACTGGGATTTTATTACAGTTGTAATTGAATGCTAAGATTTATTGAATATTTAAATATTTTATTTAATATGGAAAATTGTATTTTAAAAGATTATAAATTCCTGTGTAATCAAGAATGATGAAAATTGTTAACTTTTAAATTTTAATTTAAAAGTGCTTAAATTGTTTTAAGTAATTTATTTAATTAACATGTAAAATTGGGTTTTTGGGCACTATCTCGGATTTCGACGAAACCTGTTTCATCGGATCATAACAGTGAATTGTTCTAAGATTTCAAGTTTTGTAGCGATCGGACTTATCGTTTGATCGTGCTAGCTCGAAATGCATAGAAATCGATTTGTAGAATTAAATAGATATAATCTGATTTTAAAAGCTAACTTCTATATACAATGGAATTAGGGTTTGAAACTAGTTTCATTGAGTTTAAAAATATCAAAAACCTATATTTTGGTATATGAGATGACATATTTTCGTTTCGGGGACGAAACAGGCTTTTCTAGTCGTTGTTATCGTTTCGATCCAATTCGATTTGTCCATTGGTTCTCATCCATCTCCATCTATATAAATAGATTTTTCTCTAACCTTAGCAGTCTTTTTCTGTATGTTCCTCTATTTCTCATCTGTTTCTCCTTCTCAAATGTCAGAATATCAAAACCTTATTCCCAAATTCAAAATCAAATCGAAAATTCAAACTCCTCAAAACCTATCAAATTAAATATCATTGTGAAGACCTCGACTATACGAATCAACGTCAATTGTTCATTTTTGAAAATGATGCTCAGGTCAACGGAAAATTGCGGTCAAAGTCTATGATCGCGAAACCCTAATTGTCGATTTGGGTGTTTTCGATTGCGGCTACAATTGGCAAAATTAGGTAGGGGGAATCGAAGAGCTCGTCGATAGGAGTTGAATAGTGGCAGCCAGTGGTATGATTATGGCCTGTGGTGGTCATACACGACGATCTAGTGTTCGTCAAATCCCAGAAATAGGCGGCGGCGAAGTGGGCCAGAGGCGGCGGCCTTCTAGGCGTTGCGGCGGCGTGGCAAGGCGAGGTCAGTGGAGGTGGTGTCGTGACCTACGACGGCATGTAGGGGAGTTAGGGGCGGTCAACGTGATGGATAATCGGTGTGGTATCGTGCCCGATGTGTTGTGAGGGTGAAGGAGATATGTTATTACAATTTTGCAATTCTTTTTTATTTAAATTTAAATTTTGAATCTTCTAACACACATAACTTTTGCATACGAACTCGGATTTGGATGCGGTTTCTTCCATTGCAATCATATTGAAATTCCATACAATGTGGTACTAGTTTGGTAAAATTTGGAAACTGTTGGATTTTGAGCTTTATTTGGATTTTAAATCGACGATAAATCAAAGGTGGGTAATTTAACCCACTCACAAATACTAAACCTTCTTATGTTAGTTGAATTAAATTTATGATGTGATAAGATATATATCGATTGTTGTTTGGAAATTTAATTTATCATTTAAATTTAATTTGAATTTATATTGAATTAAATTGCCATTTAAATTAATATTGAATTTAAATTGTTAGTTAAACACCTAATAATGATAACCAGTCAATTGTTGTGATTTATTTTCTGATTTGGATGTTGATTGTGATGGATGTTTATTTGTCAACGTTTTGGATGATTGGATGTTTGTATCCCTGTTCTCACTATGGGTTGAAATGATACATACCCAAATGATCTTGTAGATTAGGGAAAATCGTTATGGGTTGAAATGATACATACCCGAGTGATTTTATTAGTTTGGAAATTTTGATTCGGGATACGGGTTGAAATGATATATACCCGGGAATATTTAACTATTTTGGGTTGAAATGATACGTACCCAATCACTTGACCATAAGGTAGAAATTTATATACGGACACCGTTGGTCGGTTTGGTAAAGGTTAGATTAATTTAAAATGGTAAACTATTTTCTAAATGGTAAAGTATGTTTGGTTTATAAATGTGATTTTTAAATTTAAATTAACGATTTTATTAAAAATTTATATTTGGAAAATAATTTATTCTATATGTTCTAAAGCTTCAAATTATAAGTTAATATATGGTTTTAAATGTAAATTTAAGATTTTTACTTTTAATTTTATTTAGTTTTACAATATATTTTAAATAGTTTAAAATTTTAATTTAATAAAATATTTAGTACAGTTGTAATATATGTATATATATAAATTTAAATTTAAATTAATATAATAAATATGGTCTTGATTTAAGATAATAAATATAGATTTTTTTAATAACTTTAATAAATAAAAATGTAAGAGGTTTTTTATGGAATTTATAAAGGTTTTATAAGAGATTTTATAATAGATTTTATAAAAGGATTTTTTTTAAAAGATTTTTATGAAAGATTTTATAATGGTTTATAAAGGAGTTATGAAAGTTTTAAAAGAATCTGCGTAGAAGTTTAGGAAAAGGGGAAGAGTTGTAAATTGTTTTGGAATTTATAAATAGCTTTATAAATGGTTTTAAAGCATATAAATGGTTTAAGAGAGATTTACAAATTATTTTCGAAATTGATTGAAAGAAATCTTCCTTAGTATTTAAGAATATATTTATACTTTTGGAATAAGTATATGGAAATCTTGATATGAAGATATAAACAGTTTTCTGGATTTATTATTAAAAATGTGTTATAAATGACCACGGTGTGAAATAATCGTTTGGTTGTTAAAGAGACCGGGTCGGATATTGTCATACTCTCTCCCAATGCCGAAACCACTTTAACAACTATGCACGTGGTGGAGAATCTAGAACGTAGTATGATGGTTTGGCGAATGCCACTGGTATGAGGTAAGAACGCAGCCCGGACCCCCTCGGGTCAGCTTGATATGACTAAAACAGGAGCTATACCGGGCCAAGTGAGGTCGCTCCTTTGATCGGGCACATTTCTTCGATACCATATCTGTCACTTTGTGACTGTTTGGTGGCCACCCTCGATTTGATTATGGGAGTGTGTTCCGAGGTGAGCGGTAGTAGCTGCTACGCGTTACCACTGGTCCGGGAGTGGAAAATGGTAGAATCCTACCTTAGGCATTGCCTTGCATGCCTTGTCATATGCCTTATCGAGCCCACTACGATTTTGGTTTTTGTCGTACCTATGGAGTGCTCTTCTATAGCCCACCGGTTTGACGGAGTTTACAGTACTGTATAGACTACGACATTTATAAAAATGTGTTAAGGGGGATATGGGTAACGCTTTAATGATATTTTAGTACTTTACTTTACTGATAGACACTACATATATAGCGTATATTACTACATATAAATAGTTTAACGGATCCTTAGGAGATGGAAATCCCGAACATCTCTTAAGTTACTGCACGCACGTTATACACTGGATAAGAGATGTAAAATCTCGTAAACATCTCTGAAGCCATTACACTCATATTTATTTGTTGTTGATTTAACTTACATAAGATCTTTTAGTTCTGACTCAAGTGTTTGGTCTTTTCATTACGCTCGGGTCAGTCTGAGCTTTTCAATGTTGAAGACATTATTTCTAGAGGACGAAGACGGAATTTAGTATTATATTATTATTATTCTACTGTATCATGTTGTTATACTGCATTATCTTATTATACCTGCTGTATGTATAAATCTGATTGTATTGTAAAAGTGTAATCAAATGTTATTTGTAAAACAGCTTCATGAACTGTTTATTTGATTATTATATTTTGTCATTCCGCTGTGCGATTCTGTATTTTGTTTTTCCTTCCTTTTCTCTTATTTTCTTATTTACCCCATTAACAATCCTCCTTTTGAATGGTTTGAGTTGACATGTGTGGTTTATTGTCGATTTAAACCATCCAAAAAGGTTGATCGTTACACCTCTGTTTTTAAAACAATTTACTTAAAACAAGATGGTTGGTTAAAATAAATAACCGATAGAGTTTTGAAAGAAACTTTAAAATATATAAACTTTAATTAGGTCATAAGTGTAAACTTAATTAACTTTAATTAACCTCTTAGGAACTTTGGATCATAAGTGTAAACTTAATTAACTTTAATTAAAGCTCTTAGGAATTTTGAAATGAAGAGGAGAGTTGTAAAAATGGGAACATGAAAGAGTATTGGTATATATAGGCTTAGGAAATTAATTAAAAAATGTGTAAGTGCTTATAATTTAAAATACATTATGTTTGCATGCACTCCCTCTCCTCCCCCTCCCCCTTCCCAATTCCGTCCACTTCAAGTTCCCCCCTGCACTATTCATGCCATGCTCTTGTAATATGTGTTGAAAAAATAGATATTTTTAAATGTTAATATATATACACACACACTCTTGATAAATAAAGTCTTATATGTTTATATAATTAAGTGAGAAACTATGTACATGCATATGTACATGTACATACCATGTTAGAAAAGTTTGTAATGTGTGCATGTGTGTTTACAATAGTGCTATGACATTTTAAATAACTTTTAACGATGAAATATATATATTTCAAAAAATAATTTTCGATCACATTTTCTATTTCTCTATCAACTATATATATTGGTAAACAAGTTTTGAAACTGATTTATCATCTTTAGTTATTATTTAAAATAGTTTTATTAGTTAATAAAAATTCATTCATTTATTATTTAAAATATATTTAAATATTCTTTTAAATAGTGATTAAATTCTGGGTCGTTACACTTTCCCCATTTAGAAGAATTTTGTCTCGAAATTAGAAAATAAGGAGATAATTCAACTACATAAAAAGCTATATATTCATGTCATAGAACACATACAAAGACATATACTAAGAATCCATAGTAGACAAATATACACTATACATACAACCTACGACTAGCTATCCTAACAACAACTTGGGATAGGCTTCTTTCACACTATCCACCATCTCCCAAGTGCAGTCTCTTGGATCCTCACTCCATTGAATCTTGACTAGTCGCACCACCCTGTTACGCAATCCTTTTTCATTCTGATCCACAACATAACTGGATGTCTAACCACTGTTAGGTTCGGTTCTATCTCCAATTCCTCTTGAACCGATGGCTCCACAATCAAAGATGGGTCATGAACAAATTTTCTCAAATGAAACACGTGGAACACATTATGAACCGTCGCCAATCTCTCTGGTAACTTGACCCTATAAGCAAGCGATCCGATCTTCTCAAGAATACGGAAGGGTCCAAAATACGTAGGAGCTAACTTTCTAGCTTTTCCAAATCTAACAGCTCCTCTTATTGGTGAAATCATTACGAACACAAAATCTCCAACCACAAATTCTTAATCTCTTTGCCTCTTATCAGCATAACTCTTTTGGCGATCTTGGGCTTCCTTCGTTCTTTTCTTAATCATTGCAACTTTTTCGGTAGCCTCTCAGATCACATCCGGTCCAAGTACTAGTCTATCTCCCGCCTTAACCCAACATGCTAGTGACTTGTATGGTCTTCCACATAGGGCTTCATAAGGTGCCATATCGTGATTATTTGGAATCTATTGTTACAGGGGAACTCAACTAAATGCAAATGATCGTTCAATGATCCTCCAAAATCCAGAATACACGCTCTTAAGAAATACTCTAGAATCCGATTCACCCGCTCTGTCTGTCCGTCTGTTTGAGGGTTGTATGCTGTGCTTAAGCTTAACTTTGTTCCTAGAGTTGTATGCAATGCTTTCCAAAATTTACTAGTAAATATGGGTCCTGATCACTTACAGTACTCATAGGAACTCCATGCAACCCGATTATAACTCTCATAAAAATTTCGGCTAAAGAAGCAAAGGCCGTTGTTGGTTTTACCGGAATAAAATGTGCGCTCTTCATTACCCGATCCACGATAACCCATACTCCTTCATTTCCTTTTCTGAATCTAGGTAAACCATCGATAAAATCCATTGATATCATTTCCCATTTCCAATTATGTACTTCCAAAGGTTGTAATAGTCCAACCGTCTTCTGATGATGACCTATGATTTGTTGACAGCACGAACATCTGCTAACAAAGATATAGATATCTCTCTTCATTCCCTTCCACTAAAACATTTTCTTTATGTCCCTATGCATTATTGGGACACCTGGATGGATACTCAACTTAGAATGATGGCATTCTGAAAAAACTTCCTGCCCAAGACCATTGACATTCGGTACACAGATCCGTCCATTCATCTTCAAAAATCATCGGTTATTAATCTTAATACCGATACAATATCCCTCCTCAATCTTCCTGATGATTACCACTAAGCTTATGTCCACTCTTTGCTTGCTTGCTGTTCTTTCTAGGAGAGTCGGGGTAACCTCCAAAAGAGTCAAAATGGCATTCCTGCTTAAGGCATCCACCATCATAATAGCCTTTTCCTGGCATATAAAGAATATCTAAGTCGTAAGACGCCAGAAACTTTAACCACCTCTATTGCCTCAGGTTCAGATCCTTTTGAGTAAAAATATACTTTAGGGATTTATGATCTATGAAGAGCTCGAATTTTTCACCTAACTAAAGAAAGAAATTTACTCCTAGAATCCCTAGAGATTAGAAAGAAACTAAGAGGAATAGAAGGATCCTTACCTAGCAAGTAGCGTCTCTACATTTTTAATGCAAAGGCAATAACCAACAACTCCAAGTCATGCGTAACATAGTTCTTCTCATAAGGCTTCAACTAACTAGTTGCATACGCAATCACTCTACCATGCTACATCAATATGACGCCTAGTCCCACTCCACAAGCATCTGTGTAAACCGTGAGTCCACCATTTCCATTTAGAACATCCAAAACTAGTGCACTGGTCAATCTCTTCTTCCATTCCAGAAATGCTTCTTCACACTTGGGAGTTTATACAAACTTCTCCCCTTCTTAGTCAGCTTAGTCAAATGGGAGGAAATCATAGAATAATCTTAAATAAACTTCCTATACTATCCAGCCAAACTTAAGAAACTACGAACCTCGGTACGGGTTCGCGATCGCTTCCATTCCTGAATAGCTTCCACTTTTACTGGATCCACTAAAATACCTTCTCTTATCACAATGTGTCCTAAGAATCTTACTACCGATTTCTAAAAATGGCACTTAGAAAATTTTCCTATAGGACATGTCTCCTCAATGTCTCCAACATCACTTTCAAATGTTGTTTATGCTCCTCCTCGGATTTGGAGTAGAGAAGGATATCATCGATGAAAACTAACACTTGTTAAGGATATCTCAGAAAACATGGTTCATAAGATCAACAAAATACATAGGTTCATTGGTTAGCCCGAAAGGCATAACCAACCATTCAAAGCAAAGTCAGGGCCTCTAAACGCAGTTAAGGGTATACTATCTTCACCAACTCTCAGTTGATGGAATCTAGTAGCTATATACATCTGAGAAAATACCATAGCTCCATGAAATTGATCAAAAAGATCATCGATCCGAGGTAAGGATTACTTGTCCCTAATGGTCAGCTTATTCATCTCTCTATAATCCACGCACAACCTTAAAGATCCATCAGACTTAACCGCAAAAACTACAGCAGACCCCTAACTGGAATGACTGTTTCTAATCAACCCTCTTCTTAACAAGTCATTGGTTTGCTTTTCTAATTCATTCAACTTTTTCGGAGCCATCCTTATCTTGGGTTGAACCACATGCCTTGCACCATTGACCAAATCAATACAGAACTCTATCTCTCGGTGCGGGGGTAAGTTATTGACTTCTTCAAACACATCCAAAAAATCCTTAACAGATTCTACTTAACTCATCCTGGGAAGATTCCATGGCATACAAGAAACTACACATATTAATACTAGGATTCTTGCATGATACTTTTGCAATTCTTCCCAACTTAGTTTCTAATGATATAGTCCTTTCAGCATAATCTATGATTGCTCCATACTTTGATAACCAATCAATACCTAGAATAATATCAAATCCTTTAAAATCTAAGACATATGGGTCGCAAGAAAAGTGATGAGGAAGGTAGGAAATTGACATATTCTTACAAATAATATTCAAATGGGTTACACCACCTATGGGGTTAGACACATGCACAGGGTTTTTTACAATACTTGAAATAAGATGAAATTTATCAACTAATTTTAAAGAGATAGAACTATGAGAAGCACCAGTACCTTCAAGGATGCCTTATCTCTTCACATCCATTGAAGTAGACGGTTCATTCTTAATGGCATACATCTTGGGTTGCTGCAACTTCTTCATGAGTGGGAAGTCTTTAATCATATGGCCTGGTTGGTAACAATTGAAACAAAGCGACTTCAAGACCATTAAGGAGATGGGTCCACTTTGCTGCTTAGGAGCTTCACGGTTCAGACACGACCTTGAAATATGGCTTTTCTGCTTGTAAAGGTAACAACTAATATTCTTGAAATTTTTTCCCTTATGCTCTCCTAGATTGAGCTTACTTTCATTAGAATTGTTTCCACTTGCATTCCCACTAGTTGGTGCTACTGGAGTAGGCTTCCTCTTCTTCAAGGCCTCGTACCTTAGAGCCATGTCAACTAAATCCACAAATGTACCATTAACATGAGCAGTCATTCTCTTATGGTACTCTTCCCTCAAACGAAGATCTCGTTTTTCTTTAACGGGGTGTTGATCAATTCCAGTCCAAAACAAGATAACTCATTGAACTTCGTCTCATGCTCTTTTATAGATAGATCCCCTTGCTTCAAGTCCATGAGTTTCATGTACATACTGGTCCTTCCAACCGTTGGCAAAAATTAGTCCTTAAAAACTTCTTTAAATCAGGCCCACGAAAACTCTTCCTTAGGAATATTTGCAGTAAGGGTGTCCCACCAAGTTGCTGCTTCCTCTTGTAGTTGTCATGCTGCTAAGAACCTTTTTTGTTCGTCGGATAAACCAAGACCTATAAAAATATTTTTTCAAGATCGTAACCAGGCTTGCACTTCCATGATAGACTTAGTTCTCTTAAATGATTTCCCTCCTAGGTTGGTGTAATCCTTGCATAAGGTTGCGAAATGCACTCCTAGCTGCTTTGGTGATGCCTCTTCGGTAATCCGAACTCCTCCATGATTTGGGGTTCGACCATTTGTAGTCGTAGTGCTACCTGCGTCCCTACCTCATCTGCCTCTATTACTTATGTCTTACTACCTGGACATAGTAAGATAATCTTAGAATACTTGAACGAGATAAATCTTGAAAGAATGGTACTAATCAAACATATCAAGCTGATCTATCTACTAATATATATATATATATATAAGTATGCAAATGAAAATTACAAATACGCACTCTCGAAGTTGACCTCAACACAAAGCCTAGGTGTTCGCTTAACCTAAGCTATGGTAACAAAATGTAACGACCGCCTTTCTTACTCTAAAAGACGATTCATTAAGGGTAAAAGAAAAAGAAAGATAAGAAGAAACTACACAATCACGGAATCTCACCATGAATCAGAACAACATATAATATATAACATAGGATATTACATAGTCGTTTCCATAATAAAAATACATCAGAGCCATTACATTACAACCTTCAACGGAAAGTTATAACTACCTACCCATACAAAATACATAGATCAATCATAAACACAGTGGAATATAAAATAATTAGCTAACGTTGAAGCCACCTGCTCCAGCTCCTTCAAAATGCTTCCGTAAGAAACCTGGATCACTTGGTTACTCATACAAATTTGAGTACCCAAGAGTTTTAGGAAAAGAAAATAAAACTCCAGGTTGGACATGGGTCTGATGTGATTAAACTCAAACAACTTAATTTGTGTTTTTGTAAAACGCTTAGAAAATCAAAGGTATCCCGTAAGACCACGCCGCACATAAACACGGATGGGTTTTTACTTTACGATAACCAAAACACTTTATATAGAAATCTAATGATATTATGATAATCTTTATGGTCTTCAAGTAAATAATGAACATAGCCGAAATTGTTACATTAATTAAATTTCAGCATAATAGGTATACAACTAAGACCGAGGCACTTACTGGGAAATGGATTCCATACAATGACTGGGCCACTGGGGTGAAACTCGTCATAGTACACCTTTAGATTTGTGTACCGAGGTTGAACCTACCGACCTCTGCCAACACAAGGTAGGCCTATCCTTTACCGGATAGTAATGAATAAGATCACCCTTGGTTGAGATCAGCAACCATACCGAAGCATACATGAGTTGATAGTAGGGACTCTAGATAAGGATGACCTTACCCTAAAGGGAGCGGCCCATCCAGCCTTGCTGCATCTCAATAATTTTAGTCATTCCCGGTTGATGAAGCTTAAGGCTATGTTTATCTTTATTATAGAATTACCACTTGGAATGCTAACGTTGCATTCTAGATGTTGACACATTGTTAACACTCATCCATACAAGTCATTGAGGAGATGAACGAATCGAAGGGACTATCTCCACTATACCCATTTTGGAATCACCCTCAGGGTTAGTAGCAAATGGCCCTTGCAGTTCAAAGTCTTCATCTTGAACCTTGCCTTTACTATTTCTAATTTGAACATTTACGTTGTTCGAAGTGGTTTTTGAATAACAACGGTTATCCGAACCCGTTCTCCCCAAACCAACGTTCGATAATTTTAAAGGGTGAAGTTGTATATAGTGGACCATCCCACTATTAGGGTCTAAGATTTACATATGAACATACGTTCCATATGCTTAGATTGTTTTGACCCGCTTATCGCAATTAACCTTCTTGTATTCATTACGTTCCTGAAATGCGGTATTTGTGATAGTACAAGTCGAATTACTTCCAATAAAACGTGTCAATGTTTTATTACAACTACTTTAATTCATTTGGCTACTTGATAGCATGGGCAAGAGATCCTATAATTTTAAAACAATTTACCTAAAACAAGAAGGTTGGTTAAAATTAATAACCGATAGAGTTTTGAAAGAAACTTTAAAATAAATAAACTTTAATTAAATCATAAGTTTAAACTTAATTAAATTTAATTAACCTTAATTAATTAAGACTTTATTCTTACTTAAACTTTAATTAAATTTTGATTAAACAACCTTAATTAATTAAGAATTTTAATTAATTAAGAAATTAATCCTAATTAGGTGGGTAATTAACCTTTGATTTAAAAATAGTTAAGTAGAGTAAATAAGCTTGGTTAATAAAAATTAATTTTCTTTTGTCTTAATTAATCATTATTTAAAACTTCCTTAATTAAAAATAATCACTTGGTCAAATAATTCTTAAACTCTAATTACCTGCCCTAATTACTCAATTAATTAATAAATAATTACCCATATTAATAAATTATTAAGTAATTTAGACTTGAACTTTTTACTTACTTCATTAGTTTTGAAATGAGTTTTCAAACAATTTAAAAGAAAACACTTTAAAACTTAAAATCGCGAAATCTCCGAACTTCATCCATAGCGACTATCGCTATGAGCACGGTTCATTAGAATTGATTTCTAGGTGAAAGCTTCACTTTAACTCTAACTAGTTCATATTTGAAAACACAAATGGAAGAGTTTTGAAAACTTAAACAAAAGGTAAAAACTTGAAAAACATTTACCAAATTCAAAACTAGAAAACAAGCTTTTTCTTTCAAATCAGATCTCAAGTCCTTTGCGACTTTTCAAGGTGCTAACTTCACAACAGTTACATCACATACACTTGGTTTTGTTTCATAAACACACTACCATCACATCATAACCAACCATTTACGTATCTATATGCAAATATATCATTTAACATCCACATCACAAATCCAAGCTCAAACACAAACTTACAATCATATGCCATCAAAATAACATGATAATTCAACACAATCAACACTATATTTCCACAACATATAGTTCATCAAAATCAAATTATTTTCCTCCCCAAAAACAAGATTTTACTCACCGAAACGTTAATTATTCAAGGTGAACTTTTGTTAAAATTGTATTTGAGCTAGAATTTTGCAAAAATTGAAACTTTAGACCCTTGAACACTCTAAATGGGCTCGGCCATGCGAGCTTTGGGTTCGGCCTAATGGGGTTTTGGCTCGGCCATGTAGGCTGGGGGTTTTGGGTGCTTGTATTTTGGAAGAGGAAATGTTGAAATATATGTAGAAATGTTTTAAAGTGGAATGAAGTTTTTTTCTCAAGTTAGAAAATACGAAGAGAAGCCCTGGATATGTTAATTAAAGCTCTTACGAATTTTGAAATGAAGAGGAGGGTTGTAGAATGGGAACATGAAAGAGTAGTGGTATATGTAGGCTCAGTAAATTAATTAAAAAATGTGTAATTGATTATAATTTAATATACATGTATGCATGCACTCCCTCTCCTTTTCCCCTAATTTTGTCCACTTCAAGTACTTCACCCTCCCTCCTCTTGCACTATTCATGATATGCTCTTGTACTATATGTTGAAAAAAGGATATTTTTATACGTTAATATACATATATATACTTTTGATAAATAAAATAATATATGTATATATACTTAAGTGAGAAAATATGTACATGTACACACCTTGTTAGAAAAGTTTGTAACATGCGCATGTGTGTTTACAATAGTGCTATGATATTTTAAATAAATTTTAACCGATGAAAAATTTGTATTTCATAAAATAATTTTCAATCGTATTTTCTATTTCTTTATGAACTAATATATTGGTAAAAAAATTTTGACTGATTTTATCATCATTAGTTATTATTTAAAATAATTTTATTAGTTAATAAAAATTCATTATTATTAATTAAAATGTATTTAAATATTCTTTTAAACAACGATTAAATTTTGGGTTGTTACACTAAGTAGAACCCCCAAGGTCAATGTAACATCCCCTATCTAGAGGCCCAAAACTAAGCGCTACAGATGCTGCAGTCATCTATAGTATTAGCTTCTGGCGACTAAATACGGCTATGTAAATGGTGTCCATAATATAAGAAGCATTTGAATATGAAACAAAACACAGATTTCAAAACAACATTTCCATCATTAAATTTAAAACAGATGTTCCATATTCAACTTACATAATCCCAAATACTTTCCCAAGCATAGATCAAATATGCTTATTACAAAATACGCCAAGAGCAGTATATGATGATACCCCCTTGGATGATCAGAGTCATAGGGTCATAATAGACCTAATACAATCATAACGGAAATACATCAAAACATAAACAAAAACTGCAAGTCCTAAATAAATATTTGTTTGCCTCCCAAATGCCTCCAGTAGCCTTATTCGTGATCCTACTAAACCTGAAAAGACCTTAACCCTTCAGCCTACTCAAATTAATTTTTAGCACCCGAGAGTTAAAGGGGAAAATATAAACTTCAAGCCAGACATAAAGCCTGGTATGACTAATACTTTACATCTCAGTTTAGTATGTTAAGTGAGACCATGCCGCTTAGCGAAACAGGTTTCCTCTCACTAACATCCTTTTAAAACATATCTTTGCAAAACCTTTTCCTGCAACCAAAATTGGTTAAATACTGTAAAGCAATCATTATGTAAACATACATAATTATCATGTAATAATGAACTTTTTTGTTCAAACACATAAGTTTTGTTTGGATAACTTTTAACCTTTGGCTGATTCGGGCCTACCAGACAATATAATCAAAATTAACCTACCTCCCGTTAGCTATTCTTTTCCTGGACTATCTATCCTAAACTACCTGTTAAATACTTCACTTCTGGACGGTCTGTCCCTAACTATCTATTAAATACTTCTTTCTTTTTTGGATGGTCTGTCCCTATCTTAATCATCTCCCAGGTCTTCCTGATCCTAATGGTTTTTTGGGCTCACCAATAACCTATCTGTGTACAAACATATATTCCTTTCGGTGTGTAATCATAATTTTAGTCTACCTATGACAAAGCCCTACACACGGGAATTTTGGACAACAATAAGCTGGGGCTATTAGCTAATGTATAGGGCGCTACTCCATACTAGTCTCATCTGGTATTCTAATATCTGAGTCATTTTCATTTAAGTGTCCCCTTCCATAATTTTCCTTCAAAATATTTTCAAAATGATTTCAAACCTTTAAATCAAACTTATACAAGGAAAAATATAAAATCTTTATACTTTACTCAAAATCTCATTGACATGTTATATATATTCTATACTTAAACTTTAGTTGATGAAAGCATTTTACCATTTGAATGTTTTCCTTTCTAAATCTTTTAAAAGTACCTCTTTCCAAAACCAAGTGAAAACCTTTTAATTATCTAGGCCAATATGCCAAAACTTTATCTTTCAAAACCATTCATTAAACCATTCGAAACCATCCTCCAAACCTTTTAACACCATTGAAAAGCAGACATTTAGAAAGTAATAAAACTCTAGACATCCTTCTTTAAAAGTCACTATAAAACATTGCCTTTGAAAAACCTTGGAAAACCTTCCACTTAAACCGCTCGAAATCATTGAACAAAACCTTTTGAAATCCTTGAGCTAAACCTTTCGAAATCATTGAACTAAACCTTTCGAAATCATTGAACTATACCTTTCGAAAACAAACTGGGTTTAATTTATAACGAGTGGAAAATCTATCTTTAAAACCTTTCAACTACATTGGATGTGACCTTTTGACTTTGTCGAAAGATCTGCTTCAAAATCTTTGGTTATACTTCATTTAGAAAACAAGGGTGAATCACCTAAGTCAAAAGCTCTCCTTCGAAAGCATGGAGAAGCGGCTAATTTTTAAACAAGTAAACATTTCGAATTTGTAGGAAGGTTCAAACCAAAAATATATAAAATAAAAGCGGCAGTAACCATTCGATTGTGTGGAAAGGTTCAAAAGCCTATATTTAAATATTTGTCCTGGTCAAAAGCAACCAAGTCGAAAGCTCTTATTCAAAAGCAAAGCAAGCGATCGTTGGCTTATAAAACAAACATTCTTCAACCCCTTTGGCAACCAAACTTTCGACTAAGAACCCTTCGACTCTGTCCAATTCATTACATACCAAGATATGTGATACCATATACATTGGTTTGACCTTGTCGAAAGGTATAACCTTTCAACTTAGTAGAGAGGTCTGGGTCGGAAGGTCTGATGCTAAAATTGGATGAAACGTGCTAAAAGTATGATTTCTTTGTTTTTAACTTAAAAGGATAACTTTTCAACTAACGTACCTTTGTTTGTCAAATTCTCATCGGTTAATAAATATTTTTCAGAAAAGTGCTGCCACTATTTTTCATAATTAAATAGCCATCTTATTTTGTAAAATGCCCCTTCTCCTTAATTAAATATATAAAACATTTAAGTCTCATACCTCAAATAATTTTATATATTTATCAATAATAAATCACTTAGGGAAAATCTAGAAAAATCTCAGAAAATCTATTTTAATATGTTTCCAACATATAAAAATTTCAAACTCAAATAATTATAATTTTAGCCGTAAATAATTTATAACCCAATAAATCATTTTTTTCACTAGAAAATTAATATAAAATTCACATTAATTCAGAAAAATATGAAAATTGATACCCATTCCTAAAATATCATTTCTGGCCTATATTTAAATTTTCAAGGCATTGGAATGTCATCTAATAGGTTCTTAAGTCAAATATATCATAAAAAATAACATTAGCATATATAATCCATCAACAAACATATATATACTTGCAAAACATTTCAGATCAAATCTAAAAACCGAAAATCATAAGAAAATGGGATGTAGTAATTATTCACCTTAGCTTTGAGATTAAAAGATGTGAGATTTGATGTTGAATAATTTATTATATTCCTTCTCTTGAATCCTAGCTTATATCTTTCCTTGAGAAAAATAATGGTGGCCGTAGTTTGAGTGAAAATGAAATGAACGTAAGTTTCATTTCCTAAAGGTTTAGGGTATAAGCCTTTCCTGTTTCCCATATTGTCCTTCCTCATTCCTAACATCTTTGTTTATGTTATTTTATTTTAATTAACACACTAACATGGCACGGCTATCCTTAGCCTAATCATATATCAACCTATTAATCTTCAAATTATTTAATTTAATTTACCCAATTAATTATTCTAAATAATGTTATAAAAATATGGGGGTTACAGACTTCCCACCTTAAAGAATTTCGTCCTCAAAATTATGATAAGGTACACAACAAAACAATCAAAGGTAAAACATACCATCAAACGATTCAGGGTAAGTGTCCCTAATCCTGCTCTCAATCTCCCAAGTACAGTCTCTAGCATTATCACTCCACTGGACCTTTACTAATCTGACTATTTTGTTCCTTAACTTCTTCTCATCACTAGCCACAATCCGAATCGGATTTCTAACTATAGTCAAGTCCGGCTCTACTACTAAACCGTTTAACACTGTAGGTGCTATAGTAGTCTCCGGGTTTCTAATACACTTTCTAAATGGTATGTATCATTTCTAAATATATTTTTTAATAAAATCGTCAAATTAAATTTAAAAATCACATTCATAAATCAAACATACTTTACCATTTTGAAAACATCATGAACTCCAGCCAAATGACTTGGTAACTCCACTATGTAAGCGAGTTTCCCGATCACCTCAACAACATGAAAAGGACCAACGAATCTAGGTGCTAACTTTCCTGACTTCCCAATTCTAATCAAACCCTTCATCGGTGAAACCTTAATAAACACATAGCCTCCAACAAAAAATTCCAAGTCCTTCCTTCTTCTATCAGCATAACTTTTCTACCTAGACTGAGCTTCCTTCATCCTAGCTCGGATCAACACAACTTTCTTTGCGGCTTCTTTCACTAAATCCGGACCAAGAACCAACCTATCTCTAGTCTCTAACCAACATACGGGAAACTTGCATGGTCTTTCATACAAAGCTTCAAATGGTGCCATCCCAATACTAGTCTGATAGCTATTGTTATATGAGAACTCAACTAAATAAAGATGGTCTTCCTACATTCCCCCAAAATCCAATACACAAGCTCTTAACAAATCCTCCAAGACTTTGTTAACTCTTTCCGTTTTCCCATCAGTCTGTAGATGGTAAGTGGTACTCATGTTGAGCTTGGTTCCTAAAGTTTCCTGTAGACTCTTCCAGAACTCACTAGTAAATAAAGAATCTCAATCACTTACAATACTACTAGGAATCCCATGCAGCCTAACTACATTCTTCATGAATAACCTCGCCAAAATAGGTGCCGTCCAAGTTGACTTTACCGGAATGAAATGAGCACTTTTAGTCAGTCTATCTACTATGACCCATATTCTTTCATTTTCTTTACTAGACCTTGGTAACCCATCAATAAAATCCATAGAGATACAATCCCACATCCACATCGGAATATCCAACGGTTGAAGCAATCCACTTGGATTTTGGTGTTCAGCCTTTGCCTACTGGCAATTCAAGCACTGCTTAGCACACAAACCAATGTCTCGTTTCATACCTTCCTAGAAAAAACTTCTATTCATATCCTGATAAATCTTCATTCTTCCTGGATAGATAGTGAACTTAGAACGATGGCATTCATCCAAAACTTCCTTCCTCATGTCTCCTACATTCGGAACACATAACCTTCCCTTCTTTCTCAACAACACCTTTTGGTCGAGACAGAAATCCTTTAAGTCGTCTCTCTCTATTCTTTTCCTTAACTTCCTGATCCGTTCAGCCATAACTGGATCCTCCTCCTGTTTAGAAGCTATCTTCTCAATCATTACCGGTCGAACTTCCAAACAAGTTAATACAACATTACCTGCACTAGAACCTACCTCGGATCTAAATTGCACTCTACAAGCTGATAATGCTTCCAAATCTTTCCACTCAGCAATCATAGCCAATACTGCTTCTGATGCTTCCTATTAAGTGCATCCGCTACTTTATTTCCTTTTTCGGGTGTGTACTCAATTCCAGAATCATAATCAACAATAAGCTCCAACCATCTTTGTTGTCTCATGTTCAGCTCCTTCTGAGAGAACAAGTACTTCAACGACTTATGATCCGTATAAATCTCAAATCGCTTTCCCAAAAGACAATGCCTCCACACCTTCAAAGAAAATATAATGGCAGCTAACTCCAAATCATGCGTTGGATACCTAACTTCATGTTGTCTGAGCTATCTAGAAGCATAAGCAATCACTTTACCTTTTTGCATCAACACAGCCACCAATCCAGTTCCACACGCATCAGTATAAACAACCAAATCTTGATTCCCCTCCGGAACCACTAACACCGGTGTATGGGTCAATAAGTGTTTCAAGCTCTGGAATGCTTCCTCACACTTATCAGTCCATACAAACTTCACATTTTTTCGCGTAAGCTTAGTTATTGGTGCAACTATCCGTGAAAAATCCTTTATAAACCTTCGATAATATCCGTCCAATCCAAGAAAACTCTTTATCTTGGTCACCGTCTCAGGCCTTTTCCAATTATTCACCACCTCAATCTTAGTCGAATCAACAGACAACCCTTTCTCTGAGACTACATGACCATGGAACTTTACTTCCTTCTTCCAAAAAAGACACTTCGAAAACTTAGCCTTCAACTGATGCTCCCTCAGCGACTCAAGCACAACTCTAAGATAAACCTCATGCTCCTTCTCATTCTTGGAGTATATTAAAATATCATCTATGAAGACCAGCACAAATCTATCCAATGCTCTCGGAAAATTTGGTTAATTAAATCCACAAAGAATGCTGGTGCATAAGTTAGTCCAAATGGCATAACTAACCATTCGTATGATCCATACCTTGTCCTAAACGCCGTTAGAGGAATACTATCCTCTGCCACTCTAAGTTGATGAAATCCCGTGGCCAAATCCAGCTGAAAGAATACCATGACTGATCGAACAAATCGTTAATTCTCGGCAATGGATATCGGTTCTTTATCGTTTTCTCATTCAACTTACGATAATCGATACATAGCCTCAACGATCCGTCCGGCTTCTTAGCAAACACTATGGCTGCCCCCTATGGTGAACTACTCGGTCGGATAAAACTCTTGCCTTCCAAAGCCACCATCCACACCTTCAACTCTCTCATCTAAGTGGGTATCATCCTGCTTGGTGGCCTACTCACCGGCTCCGCTCCAGGCACCAAATCATCTGAAACTCTATGGCTCATTTTGGTGGCAGTCTAACTACCGGCTCAAACACATCAGCAACTTCTCTAACTACAAAGACTCGATGCAACTCATCCTCAAACTCCACGATATCCAATAAAGCATTCACTTCACAGCTATGATTCTCTACGGTATAAACTATCCATCACTACAATCCGGGTGACTAAGTGATATCTTCCTATCATGGAAAAATATCCTAGCATCATATTTGCTTAACCAATCCATCCCAAGGATAATCTCAAATCCCATAAAATCAAATACATGTAAACAACAATCGAAAGTATGACCTAGCAAATCAAACTCTAAATGGTCACACCTCATCCCAAGTGTTGCATAACTTCCTATCAGATTTGCAACCCTTAAGAAAGTAACTAAATATGAGGGTTCTAGGTTAAGCTTATCTACCAAACATCGAGAAATAAAAGAATGTGATGCACCAGTATCAAATAGAACACTAACAGACATACCGTGAATCTATAGCGAGCCCCCCAGAACAACTTTTCCTTTCTCCTGCAAACAGGCCTTGAAATTTCGATCTCCAATGCATACATATGTCCCTTTCCTTCTCTAGTAGTTTCTTTGCATTGGTTCTTTTAATGGCCAATCTGATCATAATTAAAACATCGGATGTTCTTCTTCCCAATCAGCTCCTTTCCTTTCTCTTTTCCTTTTCCAGTCCGACACTCATTTGCATAGTGTCATTACTTATCACATTTATAACAAACCACCTTAGCTTTTCCCCTCTTATGTGTTCCTCCCTTTTGAGCATTCTTCTTTCAGAAAAACTTTCTTTTCTGACCCTGTCCCTCCTGGGCCTCCTTCATTTTCTTTTTCAAGCAAGCTAACGCCTCTTCCTGTCTTAGCGCCATTTCCACCACTACATCACTGGGATCTCTTAAGTGCGGCAAAGTAGCACTTATCAACTCTTGCCTCAAGCCTCTTATAAACTTCTCATTCCTCCCGATCACCGTATCAACCAAAGCTTACCCGTACTGGGCCAACTCTTCAAATTCTCTCGCATACTATAAAACAGACATCTCCCCTTGTTCTAATTCCGCAAATTTCCTCACCAACGCCGACTGCGCCATTACATACATAAACCTTTCTTGAAACCTTCTCTCAAATTCCTCCCAAGTTATGGTTTCTTCATCAACACCAGCTACAAAAATATTCCACCAGAATAAGGCAGCTCCCTGAAGCTGTCTTGAAGCTAATCTCCTCTTCTGCTCGTCATTCAACCTTAAGCCTACAAAGATTCTCTCACAATATAGCAGCCAATTTTCTACCGCAATTGCATCTTCAGTTCTAACGAATAGCTTCCCTCCAAGCCTGATATAATCTCTGCTCAGATGAGCATATTGGCTAACCATCGGGGCTTCCTGAGCTCCTCTTCCAGTAGTTTTTACTCCAACAACTCCAATGGCAATTCCAGATTGAATCATGTTTACAAAGAACTAATACATTGCTCTCATGTCCATCTGGGGAATCCTCGCACTAACAGTTTCAGCTTGAGCCTGACCGAGACCTCTCCTAGCATTTGGTCGAGCATTTCCATTAGTGGTGGTTTTATCTCCTCCAAGATTAACTCTGCCTCTTCTTCCTTCCATATCTATATTCAAACCTCGTGAGATACAAATGAATAGCCTAACTAAGATAGGAGTCTAAAGATATAGCGTATACTTATTTACATAGCTAATACAAGTACGTTACTATAGCGTTATCCCATATCCCGATCTTAACTCTAATTAATAAGGATTATGTTTTCAAAAAAACATTTTTAGCTAAAGTATTTCATAAACCATGCTCTGATACTAAGCTATAACATCCCCTATCTAGAGGCCCAAAACTAAACGCTACAGATGCCGAAGTCATCTATAGTATTATCTTCGAGCAACTAAATACGGCTACATTAATGGTATCCATAATATCAAAAGCATTTGAATAAGAAACAAAACACAGATTTTAGAACAACATTTTCATCATTACATTTAAAACAGATGTTCCATATTCAACTCACATAATCCCAAATACGTTCCCAGGCATAGATCAAATATGCTTATTACAAAATATGCCAAGAGCGGTATATGAAGATACCCCTTTGGATGATCAAAGTCATATGGTCATAGTAGACCTAATACAATCACAACGGAAATACAAAAAAATATAAACAAAAACTGCAAATCCTAAATAGCTATCCATTTGCCTCCTGGATGCCTCCGGTAACCTTATCTGTCATCCTACTAAACCTTAAAAGACCTTAACCCCTCAACCTACTCAAATTAATTTTGAGCACCCGAGAGTTTAAGGGGAAAACATAAACTTCGAGTCAGACATAAAGCCTGGTATGAATAATACTTTACATCCGGGTTTAGTATGTTAAGTGAGACCATGCCGCTTAGCGGAACAGGTTTCCCCTCACTAACATCCTTGCATATCTTTGCAAAACCTTTTTTTGCAACCAAAATTGGTTAAATACTGTAAAGCAATCATTATGTAAACATACATAATTATCGGGTAATTATAAACTATCTATTCAAACACATAAGTTTTGTTTGGAAAACTTTTATCCTTTGGCTGACTCGGGCCTACCAGACAATATAATCAAAATTAACCTAACTCCTATTTGCTATTCTTTTTCTAGGCTATCTGTCCTTAACTATTTGTTAAATACTTCACTTCTGGACAGTCTGTCCCTAACTATCAGTTAAATACTTCTCTTCTGGATGGTTTGTCCCTATCTTAATCATCTCTTAGGTCTTCCTGATCCTAATGGTTTTTCGGTTTCAACAATAACGTATCAGTATACAAACATATATTCCTTTCATTGTGTAATCATAATTTTAGTCTATCTATGACAAAGCCTACACACTAGAATTTTGGACAACAATTAGCTGGGCTATTAGCTAAGATATAAGGCGCGACCCCATACTAGTCCCATTTGGTATTATAATATCTGAGTCATTTTCATTTAAGGATCCCCTCCCATAATTTTCCATGAAAACATTTTCAAAATGATTTAAAACCTTTAAATCAAACTTATACAACAAAAAATATAAAATCTTTATACTTTATTCAAAATCTCATTTACATGTTATATATATTCTTTACTTAAACTTTAGTTGATGAAAGCATTTTACCATTTGAAAGTTTTCCTTTCTAAATCTCTTGAAAGTACCTCTTTCCAAAACCAAGTGAAAACCTTTTAATTATCTAGGCTAGTATGCCAAAACTTTATCTTTCAAAACCATTCATTAAACCTTTCGAAACTATCCTCCAAACCTTTCGAAACCATTGAAAAGCAGACATTTCAAAAGCAATAAAACTTTAGACATCCTTCTTTAAAGTCACTAAAAAACATTGCCTTAGAAAAATCTTAGAAAACCTTCCACTTAAACCTTTTGAAATCATTGAACAAAACCTTTCAAAATCCTTGAACTAAACCTTTCGAAATCATTGAACTAAACCCTTTCAAAATCATTGAACTAAACCTTTCGAAATCATAAAACTAAACCTTTCGAAAACTTACCGGGTTTAATTTAAAACAAGTGGAAAATCAATCTTTAAAACCTTTTGACTATAATGGAAGCGGCCTTTCGACTTTGTCGAAAGATCTGCTTTGAAAGCTTTAGTTATACTTCATTTAGAAAACAAGGGTGAATCACCTAAGTCGATAGCTCTCCTTCGAAAGCATAGAGAAGCGACAAATTTTAAAACAAGTAAACCTTTCGACTTTGTCGGAAGGTTCAAAACAAAAATAAAATAAAATAAAACAAAAGCGGCAGGTTCTAAAACCTCTATTTAAATATTTGACCTAGTCGAAAGCAACCAAGTTGAAAGCTCTTGTTCGAAAGCAAAGCAGGCGATCGTTGGCTTATAAAATAAACATACTTCAACCACTTTGGCAACCAACCTTTCGACTAAGAACCCTTCGACTCTGTCCAATTTATTACATACCAAGATACTTGATACCATATGCATTGGTTTGACTTTTTTGAAACCTTTCGATTTAGTCGAGAGGTCTGGGTTGAAAGGTCTGATGCTAAAATTGGTTGAAACATGATAAAAGTATGATTTCTTTGTTTTTAACTTAAAAGGGATAATTTTTCAACTAACATGCCTTTGTTTGTCAAATTCTCATTGGTTAATAAACACTTTTCAGATAAATGTTGCCACTATTTTTCTGAATTAAATAGCCATTTTATTTTGTAAAATGCACATTCTCCTTAATTAAATATATAAAACATTTAAGTCCCATACCATAAATAATTTTATATATTTATCAAATCACTTAGGAAAAACTAGGAAAAATCCTAGAAAATCTATTTTAATTTGTTTTCCAACATATAAAAATTTCAAACTCAAATAATTATTCTTTTAGCCGTAAATAATTTATAACCAAATAAATCATTTTCCTCGCTAGAAAATTAATATAAAATTCACATTAATTCAGAAAATTATGAAAATTGAAACCCATTACTAAAATATCATTTTTGACCTATATTTAAATTTTAAAGTCATATGAATGTCATCTAATAGGGTTTTCATGTCAAAAATATCATAAAAACTAATATGAGCATATATAATCCATCAACAAACATATATATAACTTTAATCATAAAAAACATGGCATATACTTGCAAAACATTTCGGATCAAATCTAAAAACCGAAAACCATAAGAAGATGGGATGTAGTAATTATTCACCTTAGCTTTGAGATTAAAATATGTGAGATTTGATGTTGAATTAGTTGATTATCTTCCTTCTCTTGAATCATATCTTATATCTTTCTTTAAGAATAATAACGGTGGCTGGCCTTGGTATAATTTTAGTTTGAGTGAAAATGAAATGAACGTGAGTTTCATTTCCTAAGGGTTTAGGGTATAAGCCTTTCCTAATTTCCATATTGTCCTTGCTCATTCCTAACACCTTTGTTTATGTTATTTTATTTTAATTAACACACTAACATGGCATGGTTACCCTTAGGCTAATTAAATGCCAACCTATTAATCTTCACATTGTCTAATTTAATTTACATAATTAATTATTCTGAATAATGTTATAAAATATGAGGTGTTATAGTCAATCGCATCATGTTTGGTGCTATTCCAATTGTTCGATGCTAAATGATTTTTACCATTACTTCGTTATTTTTCTACATTTTCTGAGTTGGCTTCCCCTTTACACCAAATTATTTATCTTCATATGATATCCTTTTATGTTGATTAGGCTCCAAACACACTACAATCGATTATTACATACTGAACATCATAGCCTAACTTAAGTAAACAAAAATACAATACTACCAAACAAGCGTAATATCATTGTTACATAATCAACACAATCATTGTATCAACCCAAACTAGTCAAAACACAAGATACCCATCCATATGAACATACATGCAATATTTAGGTCTAATCCATTTTATATATTAAAAATTCATTTTTAAAACATGGGTAAGTTTTTACTTAATCATAATCATTCTTTTAACTTTGAAATCATTCCAAAGACATGGTTTAATACTGTATAGCATTCATAGTATAAAGAGAGACACAAACCGCCCACCAAATGGTTCAAATGCACAAAAATCAAGGTAGTTCCAAGATGAATAGCAATCAACATAAATTGCAAGGCATCCAAATAGTAATTAGTGAATTCCTTGCAAATCTCCTTACGAATCTCTACCTAGTTGTGTGATTTGGCTGAATAAAGTAAGGATTAGAATTTCATTTTGGCTAAGGAGATGATTAATGGAAGTTAGAATAGTTTTTGAAAAGCGTCGAAATCGCTAGGGAATGTCCTATCTGGTTAGTTAGGAACAAATTTCGGATTTCGTTAATGGGCCTGATTTTGGATTTTGTTTACGAACCCTCTAATCTATCCAAATTTGTCCAATTTCAAATAGTGATATCTCCTAAACTGCAAGTCCGATAATCTGTTATGACCACTCTACGAAAAAAGAAACTGTCATATTTTCCTTTGGAAGTGATTTCAAACCCTAGTCCAGGCCCCAAAAAAATAACAAGCCTTATAAGTTTTTAGAGTCAAAGTCATACGATGAAATTTTTAAAGGTCAAAAATGTCAATACTCAAAATTTCCTAAATTTTTAGTCTAGTCCAATCTAATTTTGAATTTCAAATAATATTTTATAATCCTTTGATATGTAAAATACGAGCTGTTATATCGTAGAGGCAATTGTGTAATTTGTAACATATTCTAGCTTTGAAACCAATCTAGTTTGAAATAAAGTATGCTTTTGCACAATGTTTTCTATGTTATATCATGATATAAATGATTAAATAGCAGTTTAATAAATAGAAAATCCATATGTATTATAGGATTGTAGTTATAAATGTTGTAATCCTGAGTATTGAATCATAAGTCAAATATAATTTAGTATATTTCTAGTCATGATGTTTCGAGAAAAGGATATAGACATATCCTTTAAGACTAAAGTACATAATGCTCTCCAAATGTTGAGCAATGTATTACTCATAAATGTTGGGGGCACCAAAAGGTAATGTACTTGTAGTTATTGAATGATTATAGAATGACCAAGGGTATCCTATTGGTTCATAATAACGAATATCATATAGAAAATTTCCTTGTGATGATATTACACAGTTCTTTCCACCTAAGAATACAGTTGAACTTTGATGTGAACACTCCACTTTGATTATAGTTAAATCATGATGTGACAACCAATGAATCGCTATAGTTTGGGTCTGAGTTGAAGCATAGGAAGTGAAATGCTATTCAATGGAGAATTCATCTCCTCTTTTATGCGAGGTTAGTATCACTATTAACAATTGACAACTCAAAGTCAAAGGTCTAAATCCAGGGTAAGTTGGTTAATAATAAATGTTATTATTGAACCCAGGATTTTGGAGATGGACAAAACAGTTGTATATGGATATAGTTGGAGTTTAGTCGCACGACCAAATCTGTGCAATCTTCGAAATGTAAACTTATTTAAATAGTTTATAATATGTTAGAAATCAATTAAGTAACTTAATATATAAGATATACTAATTTTCAGTGTTTTCAGTACTTGGGGCGCCATTGGTAATTTTAGTAGCACTTGGGAATTTTCTTGATGCATTTCATAATTGTCTAAGTGTGTGTACAAGAGTTACACATACACGTATTAATATACGATATTAGTAAATATTTAAATGGATTTAAATATATAGAAAAATGCACAAATAAGAAGAAAAGGGGGCCGAACACGTAAGGGGAGCTGAAGGGGCTTTTTGGCTTTGGATTTTAAGAGATATTAGTAGTAGTTAACCCTCCTAATAACTCTTCTATAAATACCATTTTAAACTCCTTCACTATTCTTCTAAGATGTGATGAAAAAAAGTTTTTCATTCCAAATCTCCTCGTCTATGGTCGGTGGTCGGCCCCTTTTATCTATTCTACAATTCTAATTTCTCCACTCTTCCATTGGTGATAGTACTTTGACCCTTTCAAGATTAAGTAGGTGGAATTAGATTCCTAGGAGATGTACATAGATCAAGACAAGGTGAGGGGCATGATTACAAAAATGGTAAACATTATATGTTGTTTTATTTCATGATTCCTAAACCCAGTATATGATGATAAATCATGTTTATAAATTTGGTGTATAATTGTTAAAATTAATAGCTAATCAAATTTAATTTGTGTACATGAATTGATTTACTATAAAATTAGTTTATTATAAAGATCACATAAACATAATAATCAAGTTTTAATCGCTAGAATTTAATATTTTTATAACTTTAATTATTGTGTTTACCTCTACTATTAATAATAAGAATTCGGTGAACTATTTTCAACCGTGTCTTTTGGGATTTCCCAAAACACCATTTTCCCTAATTTCCCAAAATGCATGCATAAATACATGCAAAGCTAAAATGTAGCAATGTGAATGTATGTTAGCATGCGATGGCTAAAATTTATAGTGCCAGGTCATGAAATAAATTCCAAGCGAAGACAAAATTATATATGCATGCGAATGAAATATGTACATATATACATGCACAAGTTAAAAGGAAAATATATCACACGGAACATAGATGCATGCAAATTCACTAAGGCTAAGGCATAAGAAAGCAAAAGAATAAAGTGAGATAAGTGTTACCATGCAAATCCATGAGGAAGTTGACATAATTAATAAAGCATGCATCATATGTACAACCACTTAAATATGAAATTTTCATGCATTTGCACATTGGATATGGCATTTTGAAGACAAAATAACATGCGTGTAAGGCTTAAGTAAAATATATGTGGACAAGTGTTGATCCAAGGATTACTAGCGATGATAATATTCATTATAGGCTCAAGAAGGCATTATTTCATGACGGCTCATGAAGGGATTATTTTGCAACGACCTTCATTTTTAATACGCGACGACTTTAAATGGGTTTGAATGTGATGACTTCTATTTTTATGCAACGACTATGAGGTTGTTGATATGCAATGAGTGTTGGCTAAAACGCACAACGATCTCCATTTTTAATGCGCGGTGACTTAGTAAATTTTTAACGCGCGATGGACTATACTTATCCCCCAAACATAAATAAATTTTTAAGCCGCGATGAACTATATTTTAACACGTGAAACTAAGTGTATTTTTAAGGGGCGATAGCCTTTGATTTTAAAGATTGAAGATAGCTATTTTATAACACTTGGAAGATTTTCACTTTATTTTGATGCTAATTTTTACTTGAACAAAAAGATAATTTTGTTAAGTATTTTTACGGAATTTCAAAGGAGAATAAAAACATATTAACCCATTTTTGAAAGAGTTTTAAGGAGAAAGCTATTGATTAGGAAAATTAATTTATGTTGGCTATCATATTGAACGTATATTTAATCGATCGATGATGTGTTGCATGTTCATTTTTATATATTAATCAGTTATTGTTGCATATGTTGAAGTTATTGTTGCATATATTGAATTATTGACATGCTCACTTTTATATATTATATATATGATATCACCCACCTTTGTGACCTTGGCAATTTGACAACCGATGACCAGTTAAGGTTATTCCAATAGTGAGTATGGTCAGACTTAAACTCCTGAGTGGGTAAAATTGCATCCAGGAGATCATGAAGTTCAAATTGTGTTAGGATGCTTGAACTGATTAAAAGACACGACTCATTAACGTTCTTCAAACTAGATTTAAGATTTGGAGGTGGATACCGATATAGGATCGCTTTCTATGCTCCTACCATTAATTCCTTGATTTTTCAGGTCCGCTGATTCCAATGCGTAGGGTTTTGTTGATTTAGACTAAATTTTATACATAGTCTAAGCTTAATTCTCTATAGATAACATCTTTTTGAATAGAGGAATAATGAAATAAAGTTAAATCAAGAACTGCCATCAATTTTATGTTATTCATCTCATAGAATCTCTTTCTATAGTTTCAACTTGGAATCCCCATGCTTCATTATGTCTTTATTTTATAATCCAAGAATTCTTCCAGGTCGTTCCCTCCCCATATTCATCTTGATTGAATTATTCATCATGCATTCTCTATATATATCATGTTTGACGCAACAACCTTCGATTTCCCTTATGTCACGTATACTTCGCTTAAGTCAACATAATTGCTTTCTTGCATTTTATGTTTGCTTCTTTTTCACCTTTAAAGCTTAAGTCTTCTTAAATCCACATTATTTATGTCGTGAAATCTCATGGGTTAATATTTAATGCATATAATTCATTATGTTGCACCACATGTTCGCACTACTTATAATGTTGATGTGATTTCAATATTAGAGGATAATTAGCTTATTGTTGATGTTGTAAAAGTTTGGGTTCTATATGGAAGTGTTGCTTCTCCTCAAAAATTGCCACATTATGTCTTTAATTTGAAATTTTGTAGTGTCATAAAAACTAGAGGCCATCGACTTGCTATGCAGGGCCGGCCCGTTATCTTTGGTTGCCTAAGGCAAATATGAGATGAAAGTGAAGTGAAAATATGTTAGGAAAAAATAATTCCAACAGCCATACTCGAACTCAGCACATTGAGCAAGAAAGTAGAACAACATAACACTACACTAAACTATCTCTTGGTGATAGTTGCCATTTTATATGTGTTGCCCCAGGCGGCCGCCTCGGCTGCCTTGCCCTAGGGTCGGGCCTGTTGCTATGATACCTATGTACCGTTCTAATATTGAAAAAGGAGGAAGAATCGTCATCCTTTTGTAAAGGTTATGGAGTCTTTTATTTCTGATTTGCTCTAAAACATAAAAAAACTCTTTTTAATATGTAGATAAACCTTAAATGGAATTACATATTAAATGCAATTATATATTTTTGAACTACTACAATATTCTCATTCAGGAGGTAGTTATAGTAGAACAAAATTATTGTTTGGCGGAGTGTGAAAGAATATGATTTTTAGGTAAAGTGATATGAATGTAGCATAGTATATAATAGTTACCCAACATTTTCAAAAAATGGTTCTTCCAATTTATGACAAATTTGGAGCCGTGAAACAAAAAAGGGGAATTGTTATTTTTTTGATCTGAAAAATGGATAAAACACAAGGTTCATTAAGCTTACATGGTTGTTGTCCAGTAGTAGAAGTGAAAAAGACATGTATAAGCTTACATCTAATAGAAATGTATGTGATGATACAAGGTAGTTGTTCAGTAGTAAAAGGCGAAAAATGGAATGTATGACTTACATCTAATGTTGAAGATGAATAATACATGTATGTATATTTAGTTTAGAAAATTAAGTTTTTGTAATATTGTTTTTTCAAAGGATGTACAATTTGCTGCAATTTTATTTAAAACGCCTGCATCTGTTGGAACTATTATAGTGTTATTGTAGCTGACGTATGTTGTGCTATTTTAATTTTAATTTTTGTTTAATATTTATAGTTTAAATCTTTGAAGACTATGTTAACTTTATTACAGTTTATTCATAACTAGATGTAAATATGATGTGGTTGTAAAATTCAAAATTTTGAAGGAGGCATATGCAATATACATGCTGTAAATAGTTGTCTTTAAATTGTGCAACTAATTTCATAATTCATGATTGTGGTTTGGTTTTTTGATTAAAAAAGAAACAAGGAAAACCAAAAGAAAATTAACATGGTTCAGTGATTGAATGCATGTCCAAATGGACGTGTGTATATACTCGTAATCATAAATTAGATTTTGCACTTGTATGTATTTACAACTTTGGAATGTTGAATAAATTATTTTGAATTTTATGATCTCTTTGCATAAACATAAAAAAATTATGCCTAATTAATTTATATATGCATAAATAAATTAAATAAAAGATATTTTGGGTTTTATTAATTATATACACATACTTATTTGGAGTTATAAAATGGAATATATATATATATATTATTTATTATTGGTATACCATTGTTAAATATTCCTTTTGGTTGATGATAAACAATTGAAATGTTAAGAGGTAAATTTTAAGAAAAATCTCTAAGTGGATCTTAATGTACCTATATAAATAAGTAGTTAGCACTTAAATCTAGTCTATATTCTAAGGTAATGTAAGATTTAATTAGGTGTTCCATTATTTTAAGTATGTGAAAAGTCACATTGATACACATGGCATGATAAGATAACAACTGTGCTATACATATACATAATAACATAATGACACAACAGTATATTTAAAGCATATGGAAATTTTATACATATATATAATTTTTTAGATTTGTAATGTATGCATATATACTTATATAAATGATGAATAATTAAGTAATTCATACATCAAATTCAAAATGACATACCTAAAATAATGGAACACTTAATTAAATCTAAAATTACCTTAGAATATAGACTAGATTTGAGTGTTAACTACTAATTTATATAGGCACATTAAGATCCACTTAGAGAATTTTGTTGAAATTTACCTCATTTCACCAGTTGCCAAACAAACTTGAACGAACCACAATTACTAACAAACTATCAATGATAGAGAGAATGCCACAATAATGATATTCAGTACAACTACATAAAGCCTATATGAATAGAAATGTAAGCCATTATTTTTTTTACTTCTAGTTTTTAGCATACATGTAGAAATAGTGTGAGTTAAAGTTGGAATTTTCATCTATAACAGTGATGTACTAAATCTAACTGATCAGCAGAAACTCATACAAGCTAAGTCCAATGGTTAAATTCAGTGGGGTGGTAGAGTTGTTAAGGCATATAAATGACACGAGGAGACCATGAGTTCAATTTTGCATAAGAGAATATCTAGTTACCTATGTAACATTTGGTTTGAAAATGTGTTTTGTGTTTTTTGTTTTCAACGTGTACTTTAAAATGAATAGAAGAAGAGATGAGGGTGGAAAATGGTCAGTTGGAAAATGGTTTTGAAAAATATTAAAAATGACTATTCTTGTTTTCAACCTAATGGAAAATATCAAAAATCAGATTCCCCATTCCCTTTCTCTCCTTTGTTGGAATGAATTGGATTTTCCAACTCTTACTTCTCTCTATGCCGTTTGACATATATATTGAAAAAACAAAACATAAAACTCATTTTCTAGCCAAACACTAGCTTAATAATCTAAAAATTCTAATCTGCACATCAAGAAACCCAGAAGATTCATATCCTATGTATGTAGAAATAACTGAAATTTGAAGCTTAAACTCATTTTCTAACTGAAAACTAGCTTAATAATTTAAAATTTCTAATCTGCATATTATGAAACCCAAAAGGTACATATCCTATTTATGTAGAAATAACTGAAAGTTGAAGCTTACTTTCGTGCTGACCTTCCTACATCCAAAAATTAGGTCATTGATAACTGACTTGCTAGACTATCAAAAAAGGGTTTTCTTTTATGAGAATCATATATTGCACAAAATAAAATCTTACATCCAGTTGTTCCTTGATTTTAGATTTTCAAAGCACATTTAAGCTAAATGTAAAAATTTAAATTAACAAAGAAAATCTCCAATTGAAGAATCTATCTGTGATAACACAAGAAATGGTTGGAGAAGAGATGAAGAAATACTGTTACACCCATTTACCTAATTAGTAACATCTTGTAAAATAAATAGTAGTTAATCTAAAATAATTAATAAATAATTATTAAAGCTCAAAAATAGAATTTTTTACAAACATCAGAATATAACTACGAAACTTGCACCATTGTGTTCATGGCGATTTTATGTAAAGGCCCACAAATCCGTACCCCTTTTGAGCCGACAATATTCCACACCAATTCAACTCAAAACGGACGGAAATGCGAATCTTTAGGGTTAGAAAGAAGAGGTAGAAGAAGACAGAAGAAAAAGAAACATAAACAATATCAGAATCTCACATTCGCAATGGAACAACATATAATAGATAAATAAATAATCTTTAAACAAAGAACTATATCAGTTTATACAATACATCACCAGAGTTTACAACAACAATACACATCACTAGACAGTTATATAAACTTGTCCACATAACAGTATACACAGCGGAATAATACTAGTATAGGTGATACGTCACGCCATCCAACTCGCCTCTAGATCTCCACAGCAATCCATCCCGATCCAATTGATAACCTGACTCTAGGCTGCCCATGTGGAAAATTGTGGGTACCCAGAGTTTAGGAAGGGAACAATAAACTCCAGGTCAGTCGTGGGACTGGTGTGAGATCTTAAAAACAGTTATTTTCACAAAGAAAATAAAAGAAATTCGCAATGCTTTTGGAAAATGAAACTACCATAAGGCCTCCCGCCACACACACAATGCAAACGCAGAATTGGAAGAGATTTCTCCTTATGATAGTCAAATATGCTTGATACACAAAATCTTTTTAATATTATCATTAGTGCCTAGTGTGGAAAACATTTCGAAAGTATAATATTAATCTTAGCCAGCATACAACCATTATTGTATGCCTACTATAGCTACCATGTTCAATAGCAGGTTACCACCACATTCCATGGTAGGTTATACAATTAAAACCGTACAAGCTCGTATTGTTTCTTTGGATTTTCCAACAAATAGTCAGGCTAAGGAACTTCCTATGCCACATGGGTACGCCTCTGGAGGGACGTCCGGAGAACTTAACCAGCTCTCTGCCAACACAAGGCCGGGTTACCTCTTACTAGGTAACTACTACACAAGTATGCCATCTCCCGGTCGTTTGCGACCTTTATCCGAGGGCCCTCGATCACAAAGCAACAACCACACAGTAAATGAGATTGATGCAACCACACAGGAAAAGCATCTGGGCTCCATACCATGATACCACCTTTTTCCAAAATGAAATGACATACCCTAAAGGGAGCGACCCTCATAACCTTGCCGCATCTTTCCTGTTTCGACCATTTCATGGGTGTGAGGTCCGATGAGGTCTCGTCCACAAAGCTATGCTTTACACGAAAGTCATGCTTTGATCACAAATGATCAACAAATGATCATCAACACACAGTAACACTTAGCATGCCACACTACCAAATTAGGAGTATATCATTGATAACCTTCAACTACATAACCTTTGAGCTCGTACGTCTCAAAGAAGGGTGTTAAGCTAAGAGAATAAATTCTCCGCCACCAAACAGAAATGTATTTGAAAGAAATATGCTTTATGTCTCAAAGTGTAGTGTCAGACACACGACCATATAAATCTGTTCTGGGTTCGAACAGAATCGAAGGCACTTCGTCCAAATAAGGAAGAAGCTCTTACTAATTGGGTCTTCAATTGCAATCCATAACGTCGTATAATTATTCGGAATGGGTTATATGACACAAGGTCCTCTTCCGGCTAAACCGAATAATGAGCGCTTGTTTTAAAAACAAATTCGAGTGCCATTCCAAAAGCAAATATTGATAGTCGGTTATTTAACTATCAAACAACATTCAAAACAATCATCAGATTTAAATAATATTCCCAAATTATTTATTTTCAAAATATCTTCACAAGATATATATTTTTCCACACTTCAACATTTTGGAAACCACTTTCAAACCACTTTTCACTCGCGGAATAAAATTTCCAATGTTATTTATTTTCACTGTGAATTTAAATTTTCAAATATCCACTTATATACGATTTTTCAAATATTCACCTTCAACCCCCAAATCAAATTCCAAATTGATTTCTAAATTTATTTCAACACCAAATCAAATTTCAAATTTATTTCTAAATTTATTTTCAATAGAACAGAACATTTGCAATTTGATTCTAAATTTATTTCCAAATAACAAACCATTTGCAAATTTAGTTCTAAATTTATTTCCAAATATCAAATCATTTTACAAATCGATTTCCAAATTTATTTCAACACAAAATCCATTTTCATTCAACACCAAATAAATTTTCATATCGATTTCCCAAAGATTTATTTTCAAATACCAAATCAATTATCAAATGGATTTCTAGAAATTTATCACCTTTTAAATAAATCCTTTTATTCTTTCCAAATTGTTTAAAATTCCATTTTCAATATATTCTTCAACTTTTAAACAATATTATTCAAAACCCATTTATTAATATCTTTTCCCATATTTTAGAAATAATTCGATAAGACTTCAAAAATCAACCTCATACTGTTAAATTCCTTCTTTCAAGTTTATTCCATTCTTAAAAATAAATTTACTTAAAGTTTTCTACTTTAATTTCCAAAATCCAATTTATTTATTTCTGGTATCCAACGATACCAAAAATACATTCGGCTAAATTTTAGCCTTCAACAATTTCAATTATTAATATAATCATCCATAGGTTATCAATAAATCACATCATAGACATATGAAATAATATTTGAACAATTTGAGGAATCCAGTTGGATCACTCCAACCCGTTTCCCTGCATCCACAAATGTTAGCACAATACCAATTCCACTTCGAGGTGGAATATCGCGGTATATGGGATTTATAAAATATCATCCGCTATTATGCGGCGCATAGGGTCTCATCTGCTATATAATGCGGGAAATCAATCACCAAATATATATATATATATATATTGATATCCTACTATATCTAATATCATCAATAGATAAATTATCAAATTCATCCAAACACATCCAGAATTTTAATTCAACTATTTAAATTTAATCGAAAAATTCGATTGATTGAGGAGATCTCACCTTTGCTTTTATTTTGCAATTCATTTCCATTTCGGCTTGTTTTCTTCACAGTTTTAGACCTTGTATAAAATTAGATGATTTAATTAATATCTGAAACAATCGAATAAATCAATTACCATTTAATAGTTTAATTTAACCCAATTTCTTCTTTAATAAATTCATTTAACTAAAATATTAAATTTAAAACTAAATTTCCTTTAATAAATCTTTTTAGTAACTTAAATAGTTTAGACAAGTCGATTAAACAAATTTAATCTCTGTAATACATTAATCTAAAATAAACTGGTAAGTTTAGAATGGATATAGGTATTTCTCATTTAGAATATATATATAATATTTATAAAATAGTCCATATAGATTTTTAAAAATCAAATCTTTATATAAATTTCTATATTCCAAACATTATCTATATAAACTAATTTCTGTACATACATATATATATAAATTAAAAATCTTCATATATATCTCACTGTGTATATATATTTTAAAATTTATAACAGACTATTGAAGAAAAAATATTTTTTTCTATTTTCATAAGAAATTGAAATATGCATTCATACACCCACTGCATATTAATATATATAGATCTCAAAATTAAAATTTTAAACTAATATTTATTTTTCTTCTCTGTTCTGTATATATCTATATAGATATTACAAATTTTAAATTTAAATGATACAGCATGAATACCTTACTACAAAACCCATCATAGCCCTCCCTCATGCAAGTACATCGCTACCAAAGCCCTCGCGACAATCGCCCCTGAGCAGCTCGAATCCAAATCGCGACCATCGCTGAGAATGCGACCAAAAACAAATCGAACGCCACCATCGCTACATTCACGCGATCGACTACGGCCATCACCACGTACGCCTTTATCCTTTCCGCCTCGCAAGTTGCTGCCCACAATCCACGAATACCACTTGTTCGTCCCTTGCTCGAATCGAACGCCGAGCATCCTTATATCCTTATTATTGCCGTCGATGAACCTTCTGACCTCGCGCTCGATTTGAAATAAAAGGAAGAAAATCGCTCTGCCGTTTTTTTAGGAACGAAATTGAGTTTGAACGAGACTGTTCGTTCGAACAAAAGTGAAAAGGGGTCGCCATTTTTTTCGTTTTGATTTTATTTTCGAACGAGACGAATTGATGATTTTTTTTTCTTTCTAGGAACTGAAGACATGATTTTAACAGAAAGGAAATGGGAACAGATATTTGAATGATTTGATGAAAACGTGTTTTAAACGAAACCAGGCGGCTCTGATTTGATAAATTTTCGGCTGAAAGGAAAGTTGAATTGATTATATATATTATTTTATTTCAAGCCCAAAATATCTCGTTTTCAAAAGCAACTTACAATTTTGAACTCCGAACGAGGCATGCCGCTAGGCGTTCATAATGTTTAACCCATATTCCAAACGCAAAGGAAAAGGTTTCGAGTCCTAATTCGATCGTATGGGGAAGATAGCTTTTTGGACCCAATTATTAAATTAAATTTCGATATAGATTTTAGCGCGTTTGCTTATCGTACGACCACACAACAAGTCTGAACGCTACGAAAATTGAAATCCAATAATAATACAATATTATGGAACCAATGGAACTGGTTTCCTCAAATTCCGAGACTGTGCCTCAGAAGGCTATTTTTAAATTCAATTTAAACGATAAAATTCAAAACTGAACAAAACAGTTTCAAATTCAATTTTGAAGCTTTTATTATCTTCAGTATTATCAATATAGATTTTCTAAGCCTTGAAAATATTTTTAACAAGCTCAAAACTGAAGATGCAATATTTTACCCAGTTTCAATAATTAAATTCAATATTTAAATTGCCAAATTCATTCTGATATTTGAATTTCAAATTAAACTGACTTCCAGATATTTAAAATCAATTAAATATTCTGATTTCCAATGTCAAAAATTCAGGGTCGTCACATTCTTCCCCCCTTAAAAGAATTTCATCCCGAAATTACAAGTTAAGACACTATCAGAATTTCAAACCAATCTTCTTATTAAAGACACTATCATTCCTCTTATTAACTTTCCAAACTCAACCATAAGTATCAAACAATATTGTTTTCTTAACGATTCAAATTTAAATTTAAATCCAAATTTTAAATTATCCAAAATTTCTCAAAAATTTTCTAACTCTCTAAATTTTCAAAAAATTTCGCCAGCGTCTCCTTTGCGCGGCTAGCTCGGTACTACTACAAAATGTCCCTACGGACCCTTAGATTTCAAAAAGAAAAAGAAAAGCCAAGCGGCTAGACAAGAAAGGATCAAATTTCATATTGAAATTTAAATACATACCTTATTGTTGAGAAAATTCCAATTTACCTTCTGAAATCAAAAATCCCAATTTTCTTTTACCTTTAAAACGCCTGTATACTACTAGCAATAATTTCCAATCATAGCTTTCAAAATCATTTTATATATTTATTTTCTTTTATTCACATTTATATTTTGATTTCTATCCACTTATTAACAATCACCATTTTTACTACTTCCAGTTAAATTTTCATTCACTTTTTAACTTAGAATATTTCCTCAATTCTAAATTTTACTTAAGAATTCCATTATCCATTTCTTAAGTTCAATATAAGTATTTACATACTTCTTATATTTATTTTCACTTCACTAACAAAGTTATATATTCATTTCCATTCAAATTTGCATTTTCAATTCCATTTTAATTCAATTTACAATTTCAATTATTTGAATTCATTTTATCTTCAGAAACCAAAAATCCCTTTTCTAGTTCAATTCCTACATTTCCATTACAATTTGAAAATCAATTCTTCCATTAACACAACTTTTCCAAAAAATTCAAATTTTTTTCTAACTCCCAAAATTTTCGGAAAATTTTGGCGGAGTCTCCCTTGTACGGAGGAGCTTTTGCAATTTGACAAGGATATAAACATATATACATCGACCCACACGGTCATAAAAACAAAACCAGTTCATATTTCCTATTTTTTTATTGCGTAGGCGTACCTTTATTAGCATTTTAAGCAAAGCGGTTATTTTAAAGCATTTGCGCGACCAAAATGCATCCAAACGGCCCTCCTGTACCTGTACTTACTCAATTTAAACACGTAAGTGACATATATAGGAAATCTATTAACATTTTACTTATTTTCAATAGCGAACACATAGTTTTCATAAGCAAAACATTCAAAATTATTTCCATTAGCAATTTATATGGTTTTAATACAAATTAAATTGCTTACGACCAATTCACATACATTTTCCATTTAATTCAAGTGATTTACAACTCACTTTCTTACATTCTATTCATTTTTAAGCAAAACGAATTCATATCCATTTCAATTGATTCAAAAATCAATTTTATTGGCTTTCATTTAACTTATAGAATTTTATACAATCTCATTTGCGTCTAACGACAACCATTTCTATGCAAATTCAACGATATTCACTTAATAGAATATCCATTCTAGTTTATAACTAATTTAAATTGATACCAACTCAATTTATTTTAATTCCATTTCATTTCCAATTGATTCCATTCAATTCAATTTGCATTTCATTAATCAAACCAATTTCATTGAAAACCATTTAAAAAAATTCGACAACAACCATTTCACAATTTTTTTTAAGTCGAGCTTTTATCCAAATATTACTTAAGTTATTTCAACTCAAAACACAAATTATAGTTTCCTTGTAAACAATTTCCAATTTAAATCTTTGATTTGATTTTGCATTTAATCAAATCCATTCCATCTACTAATTTAATTCAATTGGTATATTCACTTATCCTTTTTAAATTTCAAATTTCCATATCCAACTCAAAAATATTTCTCAAATAATTATTTTCCAGACTTCTGGACACCATTTTCAAATTAGAAAATTCAATCCTTTTAATCCATATTGTAGAAATTTCTTTGGCACCTTATTTTAATTTATAGAACTCATTTATAAACTTCATTTCATTAATGAATTTTATTTCAAATTATAAATCACATTTACAAATCTCATTTGTATATTAATTCATTTCCTTATCCTTTCAATTCATATTTATAAATTTCATTTGTTAAATGAATTTATCTCCAAATCTTTGGTTATACCCTTATTCAATTTCCATATAATAATGATAATAATTCAATATTATCTCTTCCTAACAACCAAGCAACCATATACTATAATAATTTATGGAAAATGATTTCTTTTCTATACAAAAATAGTTTTGGGTAAAATTATTTCATTTACCCTATTTTAAAACAATACTGTGTCGGTTTATCTTGTTTAAGAGTTTAGAAACCCTTATCGATTACAGTTGGCCAGACGGCACCGACCAGAATCTATAAACAATCAACCGATAAGTCAACACAATATAAAACAAATTTTGTATTCACTAACAAATACGCGCTCATATCTATTATTACACTCACACTCATTCTAGAGTACTACTGACTCTATCTCTAATGAGTAACACCCAACAGAGCCAGGGTTGTCGCTTAACCAATTGCTCTGATACCACATGTAAAGTCCCGCAAATCCGTACCCCTTTTGAGCCGACAATATTCCACACCAATTCAACTCAAACGGACGGAAATGCGAATCTTTAGGGTTAGAAAGAAGAGGTAGAAGAAGACAGAAGAAAAAGAAACAGAAAAAATATTAGAATATCACATTCGCAACGGAACAACATATAATAGATAAATAAATAATCTTTAAACAAAGAACTATATCAGTTTATACAATACATCACCAGAGCTTACAACAATAATACACATCACTGGACAGTTATATAAACTTGTCCACATAACAGTATACACAGCGGAATAATACTAGTATAGGTGATACGTCACGCCATCCAGCTCGCCTCCAGATCTCCACAGCAATCCATCTCGGTCCAATTGATAACCTGACTCTAGGTTGCCCGTGTGGAAAATTGTGGGCACCCAGAGTTTAGGAAGGGAACAATAAACTCCAGGTCAGTCGTGGGACTGGTGTGAGATCTTAAAAACAGTTATTTTCACAAAGAAAATAAAAGAAATTCGCAATGCTTTTGGAAAATGAAACTACCATAAGGCCTCCCGCCACACACACAATGCAAACGCAGAATTGGAGGAGATTTCTCCTTATGATAGTCAAATATGCTTGATACGCAAAATCTTTTTAATATTATCATTAGGGCCTAGTGTGGAAAACATTTCGAAAGTATAATATTAATCTTAGCCAGCATACAACCATTATTGTATGCCTACTATAGCTACCATGTTCAATAGCAGGTTACCACCACATTCCATGGCAGGTTATACAATTAAAACCGTACAAGCTCGTATTGTTTCTTTGGATTTTCCAACAAATGGTCAGGCTAAGGAACTTCCTATGCCAAATGGGTACGCCTCTGGAGGGACGTCCCGAGAACTTAACCAGCTCTATGCCAACACAAGGCCGGGTTACCTCTTACTAGGTAACTACTACACGAGTATGCCACCTCCCGGTCGTTTGCGACCTTTATTCGAGGGCCCTCGATCACAAAGCAGCAACCACATAGTAAATGAGATTAATGCAACCACACAGGTAAAGCATCTAGGCTCCATACCATGATACCACCTTTTTCCAGAAGGAAATGACATACCCTAAAGGGAGCGACCCTCATAACCTTGCCGCATCTTTCCTGTTTCGACCATTTTCGGGGTGTGAGGTCCAATAAAGTCTCGTCCACAAAGCTACGCTTTACACGAAAGCCATGCTTTGATCATAAATGATCAACAAATGATCATCAACACACAGTAACACTTAGCATGCCACACTACCAAATTGGGAGTATATCACTGATAACCTTCAACTACATAACCTCTGAGCTCGTACGTCTCAAAGAAGGGTGTTAAGCTAAGAGAATAAATTCTCCGCCACCAAACAGAAATGTATTTAAAAGAAATCTGCTTTATATCTCAAAGTGTAGTGTCAGACACACGACCATATAAATCTGTTCCGGGTTCGAACAGAATCGAAGGCACTTCGTCCAAATAAGGAAGAAGCTCTTACAAATTGGGTCTTCAATTGCAATCCATAACGTCATATCATTATTCGGAATGGGTTATATGACACAGGTCCTCTTCCGGCTAAACCGAATAATGAGCGCTTGTTTTAAAAACAAATTCAAGTGCCATTCCAAAAGCAAATATTGATAGTCGGTTATTTAACTATCAAACAACATTCACAACAATCATCAGATTTAAATAATATTCCAAAATTATTTATTTTCAAAATATCTTCACAAGATATATATTTTTCCACACTTCAACATTTTGGAATCCACTTTCAAACCACTCTTCACTTGCGGAATAAAATTTCCAATATTATTTATTTTCACTGTGAATTTAAATTTTCAAATATCCACTTATATACGATTTTTCAAATATTCACCTTCAACCCCCAAATCAAATTCCAAATTGATTTCTAAATTTATTTCAACACCAAATCAAATTTCAAATTGATTTCTAAATTTATTTTCAATAGAACAGAACATTTGCAATTTGATTTCTGAATTTATTTCCAAATAACAAACCATTTGCAAATTTATTTCTGAATTTATTTCCAAATATCAAATCATTTTACAAATCGATTTCCAAATTTATTTCAACACAAAATCCATTTTCATTCAACACCAAATAAATTTTCATATCGATTTCCCAAAGATTTATTTTCAAATACCAAATCAATTATCAAATGGATTTTTAGAAATTTATCACCTTTTAAATAAATCCCTTTATTCTTTCCAAATTGTTTAAAATTCCATTTTCAATATATTCTTCAACTTTTAAACAATATTATTCAAAACCCATTTATTAATATCTTTTCCCATATTTTGGGAATAATTCGATAAGACTTCAAAAATCAACCTCATACTGTTAAATTCCTTCTTTCAAGTTTATTCCATTCTTAAAAATAAATTTACTTAAAGTTTTCTACTTTAATTTCCAAAATCCAATTTATTTATTTCTGGTATCCAACGATACCAAAAATACATTCGGCTAAATTTTAGCCTTCAACAATTTCAATTATCAATATAATCGTCCATAGGTTATCAATAAATCACATCATAGACATATGAAATAATATTTAAACAATTTGAGGAATCCAGTTGGATCCCTCCAACCTATTTCCCTGCATCCACAAATGTTAGCACAATACCAATTCCACTTCGAGGTGGAATATCGTGGTATATGGGATTTATAAAATATCATCCGCTATTATGCGGCGCATAGGTCCTCATCCGCTATATAATGCAGGAAATCAATCACCAAATATATATATATATATATATATATCCAACTATATCTAATATCATCAATAGATAAATTATCCAATTCATCAAAACACATCCAGAATTTAAATTCAACTATTTAAATTTAATCGAAAAATTCGATTGAGTGAGGAGATCTAACCTTTGCTTTTATTTTGCAATCCATTTCCATTTCGGCTTGTTTTCTTCACAGTTTTAGACCTTGTATAAATATTAGATGATTTAATTAATATCTGAAACAATCGAATAAATCAATTACCATTTAATAGTTTAATTTAAGTGAAAATTAGGGTCGCATCCCTAAAACCAAACGTAATTCACAAAAACTCCTTCTGTTCGAAACTTTATAAATCCGGTCCCTATTTTTGTTTCGGCTTAATTCTTTTCCATAAATACCCTCGTTTATACCGTGTTCCATTTTTTCTATCTGTGATTATTTGGTTTATATTGAACGATAAAATTATATTTGCTTAATGATTTATCTGTTTGCAATAAAAGATTTTTACTGAAGTACTGTGTAAGTTCGTTTTCTGCAACTATTTGCAATAGTTGTAGAAATGTCTGCAACTATATGCAATAGTTGCAGACATTTCTGCAACTATACCAAATAGTTGCAGAAATGTCTGCAACTATTGCATATAGTTGCATTTCTGCAACTATACCATATAGTTGAAGAAATGTCTACAACTATTTGCAATAGTTGTAGACATTTCTGCAACTATTTGCAATAGTTGCATTTCTGCAACTATATGCAATAGTTGCAGAAATGTCTGCAACTATATAAAATAGTTGCAGACATTTCTGCAACTATTTGCAATAGTTGCATCTGCAACTATTTGCAATAGTTGCATTTCTGCAACTAGTTGCAATAGTTGCATTTCTGCAACTATATGCAATAGTTGCAGAAATGTCTGCAACTATATGAAATAGTTACAGACATTTCTGCAACTATACCATATAGTTGCAGAAATATCTGCAACTATATGTAATAGTTGCAGACATTTCTGCAACTATACCATATAGTTGCAGAAATATCTGCAATTTTTTGCAATTTTTATATATTTGAAAAAAAATCGAAAATGTTCAATATTTGCTGAATTGTCTGCAAATATTTGAAATAATTGCAGCTTTAATACAAATTTAAATTTTTGGTATCAACAATGGATCTCATTTTAAAGATCATAAAATTTGCAATTTTTTGGTGAAAACGTTATGTTGATCCGGTTTTTGTAAATAAAGTTATACACGTTTGAAAAGTTAAAAACATAAAGGGTATTTCGGTCTTTTTGCGTGCGTGAATTTGAAAACAGGGAGCGGAAACGTAAATATTTGTTGGGAAGGATGTTTTCTCTATTTTAAAACTTGTTAAGATTGTGAGCCAAACTTACCCTTAATTTAACCCAATTTCTTCTTTAATAAACTCGTTTAACTAAAATATTAAATTTAAAACTAAATTTCCTTTAATAAATCTTTTTAGTAACTTAAATAGTTTAGACAAGTCAATTAAACAAATTTAATCTCCATAATACATTAATCTAAAATAAACTAGTAAGTTTAGAATGGATATAGGTATTTCTCATTTAGAATCTATATATATAATATTTATAAAATAGTCCATATAGATTTTTAAAAATCAAATCTTTATATAAATTTCTATATTCCAAACATTATCTATATAAACTAATTTCTGTACATGCATATATATATATAAATTAAAAATCTGCATATATATCTCACTGTGTATATATATTTTTAAATTTATAACAGACTATTGAAGAAAAAATATTTTTTTCTATTTTCATAAGAAATTGAAATATGCATTCATACACCCACTGCATATTAATATATATAGATCTCAAAATTTAATTTTTAAACTAATATTTATATTTCTTATCTGTTCTGTATATATCTATATAGATATTACAAATTTTAAATTTAAATGATACAGCATGAATACCTTACTACAAAACCCATCATAGCCCTCCCTCACGCAAGTACATCGCCACCAAAGCCCTTGCGACAATCGCACTTGAGCAGCTCGAATCCAAATCGCGACCATCGTTGAGAATGCGACAAAAAACAAATCGAACGCCGCCATCGCTACATTCACGCGATCGACTACGGCCATCACCACGTACGCCTTTATCCTTTCCGCCTTGCAAGTTGCTGCCCACAATCCACGAATACCACTTGTTTGTCCCTTGCTCGAATTGAACGCCGAGCATCCTTATTATTGCCGTCGACGAACCTTCTGACCTCTCGCTCGATTTGAAATAAAAGGAAGAAAATCGCTGTGCCATTTTTTTTTGAAGGAACGAAATCGAGTTTTAACGAGACTGTTCGTTCGAACAAAAGTGAAAAGGGGTCGCCATTTTTTTCGTTTTGATTTTATTTTCGAACGAGACGAATTGATGATTTTTTTTTCTTTCTAGGAAGTGAAGACATGATTTTAACAGAAAGGAAAAGGGAACAGATATTTGAATGATTTGATGAAAACGTGTTTTAAACGAAACCAGGCGGCTCTGATTTGATAAATTTTCGGCTGAAAGGAAAGTTGAATTGATTATATATATTATTTTATTTCAAGTCCAAAATATCTCGTTTTCAAAAGCAACTTACAATTTTGAACTCCGAACGAGGCATGCCTCTAGGCGTTCACAATGTTTAACCCCTATTCTGAATGCAAAGGAAAAGGTTTCGAGTCCTAATTCGATCGTATTGGGAAGATAGCTTTTTGGACCCAGTTATTAAATTAAATTTCGATATAGATTTCAGCGCGTTTGCTTATCGTACGACCACACAACAACTCCGAACGCTACGAAAATTGAAATCCAATAATAATACAATATTACGGATCCAATGGAACTAGTTTCGTCGAATTCCGAGACTATGCCTCGGAAGGCTATTTTTAAATTCAATTTAAGCGATAAAATGCAAAACTGAACAAAACAGTTTCAAATTCAATTCTGAAGCTTTTATTATCTTCAGTATTAGCAATATAGATTTTCTAAGCCTTGAAAATATTTTTAACAAGCTCAAAACTGAAGATACAATATTTTACCCAGTTTCAATAATTAAATTGCCAAATTCATTCTGATATTTGAATTTCAAATTAAATTGACTTCCAGATATTTAAAATCAATTAAATATTCTGATTTCCAATGTCAAAATTCAGGGTCGTCACATTTTATGATCAACTTTAATATATAAAGTTTTATGATTGGAGTTCAGACGAAAAAGTTATTGATGTTTAAAGATTTCGGATCAGAAAAAATTCAAAATATATTAAATAAAATAAATTATCAAAGGAAATAAATCAACGTTAATTAAATAATGTTAACCGGTCGACATAGGTACCGGTCGATCCTTAGTGCTTTACTGCTCCTTTTAACCAGTCGACCAGCGGTGGTGTGGCGATTGAGAATGAACCTAGGCCTAATGGCTCATATTTAATATAATTTAATCCAATAGATAGAATTAATTCAAGCTTCTATAAATATAAGCCTAGCCCCTTACTTCTTTTCTCATATTTTTTGAATCAAGGAGCGAAGCTCTGCTATTTTCTTTAGTAACATCCCCTATCTGGAGACTCGAAGCTAAGCGCTACAGATGCTACAATCATCCATAGTATTAACTTCCGATGATCAAATACGGCAATGTTAATGGTATCCATAATATCAGTAGCACTTGAATATGAAATAAAAATCATCACAGATAAAATCATATTTCTGATTACATTTCACAACACAGTTCATATTCCAAGTTACATAATTCCAAACGTTTTCCAGGTTTAGATCAAATATAATTATTATAAAATACGCCAAGAATGACATACGAAGATGCCCCTTGGATGACCAGAGTACTAAATAGTCATAACTGACTTAATGTAACACAGCAAAAATAAAACAAAACAACTCCTAAATATAACTAGCATCAGCCTCCTTCTCGTCTCCGGAAGCTTTATTCGTCCACCTACTAAAACCTGAAAGTCCTTAACCCTCAGCCTACTCAAATTAATTTTGAGCACCTGAGAGTTTAAGGGGAAAAACATAAACTTCGAGTCACACATAAATTCTGGTGTGAATAATACTATACATCTCGATTATATGATATTAAGTGAGACCACGCCACTTAGCGGAACGGGTTTCCCCTCACTTATTTCCTTTTAAAACATATCTTTTGCAAATCATAATCCATTAACCAAAACTGGTTAAAATAATAAAGCAATATCATGTAAGCATATAAATCAGGTAACAAATGGACCATCTGTCTGTACACTATAGTTTTGTTTGGCTAACTACTAATCTTTGGCTGACTCAGGTCTACCAGACAAAATATACAAATGATCTAACTTCTGTTAGATACTCCTCTTCTCGATAGTTTGTCCCTAACTTACTTCTCCAGGGTCAACTGATCCTAATGGTTTTGCGGGCTCACCAATAACCTATCTCTGTACATATATTCCTTTCTGTATGTAACATCATTTTAGTCTTACCTGTGACAAATCCTTACACTATAGAATTTTGGACTAAATTAGCTAGGTGCTCATAGCTAATGTATAGGGCGCAACCCTATACCAGTCACATCTGGTATTCTAATATCTGAGTCATTTTACTTAGGGTCATCTGCCTATAAAATTTTCCTTGAAAACCTCTTCTTCCAAAATGATTTAACTTTTTTAAATCATATTTTAAACAAGGAAAATATACTTTATGCTTTACTCAAATCACCTTGCCATGTTATATGTACTTTGCACAAAACTTTGTTGATGAACACATTTAAACCTTTGAAAGTACCCCTTTTGAACCCATTAAAAGTACCCCCTTCGAAACCAAGTAAAACCATAGGCCGAAAGGCCAAAACATACAATTCAAAACCATTCTTAATAAACCTTTCGAATACATTGCAAAACCTTTCTTTCGAAAGCTTTGAAACCTTAGACATCCTCTTATCAAAACATTATAAACATTGCATTCCGAAAACATTGGAACCTTCCATTTTAAACCTTTCGAAAACATTGGAGAACCACCCCTTCGAAACTTTTATCTTAAACCTTTTGAAAGCATTGAAGTGTAGTACTTAAAACAAACCTTTCGAAAGCATTGGGTTCAAGTAAAACATGTGGAATAACCTTTCGAAAGCATTGGGTTCAAGTAAATCATGTGGAATAACCTTTCAAAACCAGTTAAAACCTTTCCCTTCGAAACCTTTGGGTTTTACTTTCAGTAGAACAAAAAGGTCATAAAACAACTAAGTCAAAAGCACTCTTCTGAAAGTTATTTCCTAAGTAAAGAAGTGATGTTGTCAAAACCAGTCCCTTCGAAAGCATTGGAGAAGCGGCTTGGGTTTTAAAAACAAAGCAACCCTTTGGAGGCATTGCTTCGGAAGGTAAAATGCGACAGCAAGGGGTTTCAACCTTCTTCGAAAGCATTTACTTAAAACAAAAGGCACAACCTCTACTAAACCATTCCTTTAAAACAATTTGACCTAAAACAATTTGACCCAGTCGCAAGCTAACCAAGTCAAAAGCAAAGTAGGCGCATTTTCATTTAAAAACAAGGTAAAGCATCGACCCCTTCGGAACCCCTCGTTTCGACTTCATACCTCCAGCCCCAGTCCAATTCGCTACGTACCAAGTCTTAATACCATGCACATTGGTTTCAATGGTTATGGAGGCGGAAGTACTTAGTCAAAAGCTAAGTGCCGAAAGTTGCAAAACATGTACAAAGCATGTTTAAACTGATTTTAACTTTATAAAGCAATTCTTTTTAACTAACCTGCCTTATTTGTCAAAACATAATTGGTTGTTAATTTCTTGTCTAAAAGTACTGCCAAAATTTTCAGAAATAACAAATTAAATTATTTACAAAATGCTCCTTCTCCTTTTATAAATATATAAAACATTTAAGTCTCGTATCTTAAATAATTTTATATATTTATTAAAACACTTAGCAAAAATCTCTAAAAATTCCTATAAATCATTTTTAATATTTCTTCTATTATATATTAATTTCAGACTGAAAACATATAAATATTAGCCGTAATTAATTTTAAACCCAAATACCTATTTCTTCGCTAGAAAATTAATATTAAATCCACACTAATTCAAAAAAATATGAAAATTGAAAACCATCTCTAGAATATCATTTCTAATCGTATACTAAAATCGCAAGGCATTTAGATGTCATTTAATAGGGTTTTCACATTAAAACATATCATAAAATCTATATGAATTAGCATAAATCATCAACAAGCATATATCTCCAATTTTAACAATAAAAACATGGAAAACCCTTACATGATAGGTTTGATCTTGGATATAGTTGATTAACTTTAGCTTTATCTTGAGATTATGGCGTTGAGATTTGATCTTAGATATAGTTGATTAATTTCTTCTTCTTGAATTCTTCTCTTGTTTCTCTTAATGGTGGCCGGCCTCTAACTTTAATTTTTGTGAATGTGAATGTGAATAACGAACGTGTATGGGGGTTTAGGGTATAAGAATATACTTATTTCTACATTTCCCGTGTCTACTACCCTAACTTAATTCATTTTAATTCTCTTAGTTCATTTGTCTAAATACGCACGACTACCCTTCTATTAATCACAAATCTCAATCTCCTAATCATTAGATTATTTTATTTTATTTAACTAATTAAATACCCTAAATAATGTTACTTAAAATTAGGATCGTTACATCTTTTCTCCACTATTTCTAGAATATATATATATATATATATATATATATATGTATGTATGTATGTATGTATGTATGTATGTGTAGAGAATAGCGGAAAATAAAAGAAGAAGAATAGGGGCAAATTTGTTCTACGAGAAGTGAAGGAAATAGAGTCAAATAAGGAGAACAGATCTAGATCTGGAGATTTGGAGGCTTAAAGGTGAGTTAGAAATTATATGATTTTACATAATATTGTATTTATATCATTGTGAATCTGTTCTTTTATGCCTGAATATAAATTATGGAATTGTAGGCTTAAATATGTATAGAATGAACTTGAGATCCTTGCCTACATTTTCAGTAGATTATTAACTTTGATTTAATATTGTATACACCTAAATTTGGAATGTAAGGGTGAAATTAGTCCTTAAAAGTTATAAGATAGGTCATGAATAAGATTGTATGTTAGGTCCATATTTCGTTATTTGAATGTTATAAGTTGTTAAACTTGAATTAAAGATTAATTATATTTTGATTTAGATTTAAGTTTTATATTTTAATTCATTGGGATGAAGAAATTTTCTATGTGAATTTCTGTAAATTATCCCACTCTATGATTATACATAAAAAGTTGTGTCGTTGGAAATAACAAAGAATATACCAAAAGAAAGAGAAGTGCAAATATGGATGTTTACCACATTTTGTACAGTCTATTTTAATAAAAAAGAAAAAATAATTCCTTGTAATTCCGAACACAACATAATTCCTCTTTTTATATGAGTATAGGAAATTATAGGAATAACATTTCCTTTAGGGAAGATATAGTTCCACTGTATTAAAATATTGAGACCCCTAAATATAGACCTTAAGTGTTATAAATAGAAATAATAATAATCCCGTTGTCGATTAAATATGTGTGATTAAATATAAGTTAGAAAATAAATAATAAGCGCTAAATGTGAATTAGATAATGGATTGAAGAATTAGAGACGTTAAGGTAACTAAGTTAAATTAGGCATTAATTGAAAAGAAGCAGTAAAACATACTTAATTGTGTTAATTAAAAAGGAGCAGTAAATGGCATTTAATTGTATTAATCGAAAAGTAGTTGTAAATCATCATAATGGAATTTCTTAAACAAGAAGCTAGTTCATGGTAAGTAAATGAGTCCTAATAATTGAACTTAAGAGGCAAAATAATTTCCTATTTAGAATTATTTGACCTCGGAATACATTTGTAATGGGTGTGGATTATTGGGCCTAGCCAATATTTTGATTAATTATAAATGACGTGGTCATTAGTTTGGGTTGGGATGCGAGATCGGTAATGTTACATAATGGAAGTCTTCCCTTTAAAATGGGCTACTTGCAGTTGTGTATACAATGTACTGATGTGTGACATCTCCAATTGCAGGACCCATGGGAATATACGTTCGCGTATAAGCTTAGGGAATATTCCAAAGTGGGTTCAGGTTGGATTTGATCCCTTAAATGGCCAATTAGGGTCTGCCTAAATTCCAATATGAGGTACTAAGTAACTAGATGGACATTTCTTTGATTTGTTTTAGGCAATCTAAATTGGATGGTGGATGAAAGATCGATGCTATTTCAACACCGTTGGTACCATACATTTAAGGAGTAGGATGAATTCATTAGGTTGAGAGCACCACCGATTCTAAAGAGGCCTTAACAAAACTTGGGTTAGGCCTATAGATGGACTGCATTTCCAACCAGTGTAGGTTATATATGGGATACAAAACTGCCTTGGTTGTTTGTGTCCTTAGGAGGCGGGCTAGTTAACCCTTAGAGAAGTCTTTAAGACGATTTAGTAATATGGCTAATTAGATGTAATGTCATTATTAGGCACCAATTGGCGGTTCCCTTGTGCATGTAGTCAATTCGGCCTAGACTGTGTTGTGGATGGCCGCTAGAAGCATAGGTATGGATACTAGTGGGGGATGCATCCTTGTTCATAAGGGATAACGATGCTTATATATATCGTACCTTAGGGTAGATTGGACGTATCGTATGCGAATATAAAGTCAGAATGACTAAATTTTGAATAATAGACATAACACGTAATGAAAATTAATCGACATAAACTAGTGTTAATGATGAGGCGTGTAATTTACCAATCACTGGAACATTGTTCTGACCCTTCACAATCCATAGGATAGATTTGAAGGACATTGAACTGGTATAAGATGGGAACAATGAGAAGATAGATTCTCTCATTTATGCTTTACACTGGCAAGAGGACTAGATATCAAAGGAATGTTATTGGTTCCAAGGTACTAGCTTTAGACGCTATGTATATGTTTTATTATATTTTATTATTCTGCTATGAGTTCATTAGATAGCTCTTTGACATACTCATGTTTATACGGTTTACCAACACCAACGATCCGTATCCTATTGGACTTAGATTTTTGATTTAGTGAAAATTCGGATCCATCTGGGTAAGGGTTGTTACATTATCAAAATAGGTACAAATGCAGCAATGACATAAGAACATCATAGGTAGCACCGCAGATTGTGTGATACAAGTTGAGGGCGTATGAAGTCATTAACATGTAGGGATAGTGTTGTACGAAGTGGTGCGACAGTGAGCTACATAAACAAGGAACTATGCACACTCTGATACAACACACAACATAACCTGAACCTCATGTTGTGCTACCACAAACCAAACATTGCAAGTCAACCATTATTGCAACACATGGCCCGATTGCATAGGATAGCACAATTGGAGATCACATAGATATTTCAAAGGCAAAAAATAACAATCTAAAGTAGAACTGTAATATAAGTCATGGCACCAAAGATACCCAAAGTGGAAAATCATTATCAAATGTAGAACTGCACAAGATGGTATTCCTTTGAAACAAGACCAAGTCCAAACTTATCAACTCCTAACATAGGTTTTTAACAAGTTGCAAGCATTCAACTACATTGTTCCAATTTCGAAATTTCAAAGCCATATTAACCGACCTAAAAATATTGTTTTACCCAAATCATGTCATTAATCTTCAGCACATAACTCAAGGCAATCCAATGAACATGTTTAAATCTAATGATTAAAGTGGAGTATGATGAATTATGTCATCAATCCATATAATGCCATTCATCTATAAAAGGAAAGGTCTATAGCAGAAAAAAGGAATCAAACTTTTAGAAGTTAGAGAATTATTACTGAAGAAGCCACTAACAAAATCTCCATTAAATTTTTTGCTTGTACTATAAACAGAAAAGTAGTGATTGATTTGACCTATGAAAATATGATGCCTCAACACATTAACCACATAAATTTTTATATCCTCTATTTTACTCTAAATATATATAAACACACACACGCACACAGATATATTTATATATATGTATGTATGTATACTTTGATTTCTCTTGAAAATTAGATTAAATTCACATAGGCATTTTAAAATACAGTTAATATGTTCCCTCTTAGCTGTACAAGCGTTCAAAAATACAACTACTACCTTAATCATCATTTTAACAAACAACTGACTTGCCATTTCATAATTTATAATCACTCACTGGTATATCTACTTTACATTGCTATTGTGAGACCTTGAAATCTCATTAACCTTTTGGTGCTAGAAGGAAGGTAGACCCCACAACAAAATTCTTCCAATTACAGAGACAAATATGACCATAAATATTTAGAAACATGCATCCAACAACACCATAAAATCTCATTCCCCAACCCTTCTTCCAGTAGAGGAAGCACATCAAGCCACCAAAAAAGCCTAAAAAGACCTAACCTCCTTATAAAACCTATAGGCCCACCACTCAAAAACTCATATAATCACATCCTAATAGCCTTTAACTAATTCATGGCCTAAATAAACTAAAGGGCTTCCTGGATGGAAAATATTTAGCCTAAAACCTATATATAATTCACTCTCTCTCTCCCACAATATATACACACCTTGCCCCCATGAATCATCAACCAGGCACACTGCCATGTTGCTTGCTAAAAATGACATTATTAGTAACGGAATGGTGTGGCTAGCCCTAGGAATGCATGAGTGAACCAAAAAGGGAAAATCCAAGCCAACCCTAGTACAAATCAAAAGGACCCAATAGTAACCTCCTTATGCTTGAGAAGTGCGAAGAGCTCTATGCACAAGGGTCATTTGAGGCCAGCTCGGTCTCAAGGGTAGGATAATTGAAAATTAAGGTAACGATGACGAGTTAAGAGCCCTGAAATATGAAGTTAAGTAGCTTGCAAAGTTGTGCTAATAGTCAGGAGAGAAGAGGAGGAAAGAGTCGATCGACCCCCCTTCGGTAAGGAGATCACCGAGTTAGACTTTCCTGACAACTTCAAATCTTTTGCTATAGACATGTGTGATGGTTCATCAAACCCAAATGTTATGTAAATACTTTTGAATATCACATGAATACTCTAAAGACTGGGAGGCTTCCCCAGTACAAACTTTTCTCATTTTCTCTAATTAGGACAACTACAAGATGGTTTAGGAGATATAGATATGATGTAATCTACTCTTGGTCCCAGTTATCCGTAGACTCAACAATTCAATGTTGCTAGGAAAGCATCACCAAATCCCAACACGTTTTCATGCACGAAGCAAAAGTAGAATGAAAGTCTACATGGTTTGTAAACATATACAAATATGAATCCATGAGAACATGAGCAACAAATGAAGAATCCATGTTGATTGCACCAAAATTGGAGATCAAGTAGCATAGGGAATTTTTGAAGAAATATACCACAAACTCATGCAAGGGTATGAAAGATTTTTATGAGCATTCCAATGGCCACTTTAGAGTAGAGGATGCAAGGAAATCTAAGGATGCATAGGATGATGAAAGCGCATATATCCAAAATGATAGAAGAGGGGGGTAGATGTTTATCATCAACATGCTAAGAGGCAAAGGGAATTCAACTTCACAAAACTTACACTGCTTTCCCTTGTTGTAGGACATATTTTTTGAGATAAACAAGTCCAAGTTAGCCTATAACTTCCATAATAGGATGGAGAAGCCTGAAACGAGCACTAACTGTGCATAGTGCCGCTTTCACAGGGTGAATGAACAAAAATTAACAACTGTCGTCACTTGAGAAATAAGATTAAATGGTTGATCCAAAAAGGCTATCCAGGAATTTTCCAACATAATTGACTAGATCTAGGTATGGTTGATCCAATGGCCACTTGGGTATGGTTGATCCAAAAAGGCTATCCGGGAATTTTCCAACGTAAATATATTTGTATTTCCAAATTGTGTTTATTATTATTAGATCTAAGAATAATCTGAGGATCTAAAAGGAAAAGATAAAACGATGGTATATAAAACTGATTGCACCTTCCTCTTTTGCAAACATTATACTAAAACTATACATATTTATTATTCAACTGACACATGATGAAAAAATGTTTAACATGACAAATAATAACAAAAGAAAAACAAGGTCAATATATACATGTGTAGATATTGGGATTTATATTTACTGTGTATATGTTTGCCATTTGTATGTATATATCAATTGTGCAAATTTAATTTTGCTTTGTATGATGTAAGTTGATTACAAAATATTATGAGCTCTTGAATGTCAATGACAGAGATTGATTGGACAAAATTCAACATAAATGACTAGAAATTTCAGAATCCAAATTTAAAGTTAGCATCAAAATTTGATTTGGCAAGTTTTATTCATAGTTAAGATCTAGATTACATCTATAAGATGAAAATAATTTCAATTATTCAATAGATTTTGAAAGTACGAATTCAACATACATAGATATATGTATTTGTATATAATGTTTAATTTTATCACTCAACATTGATGTAATTTAGAAACAAAACAATCATATGGAATTTGAAAAAAAATATACATATAAGTTTAGAGCAAGATGTTAATGTTTTTCATGTTTCAAAATGGTTCAGATCAATATTATTTGATTCATTAAAATTATAAATAACCTTATAAAATCATACATATATATATTCAATCATTTTTACAGTCGGAATTGTAATTTTACGTACATGAACAATTTCAGTTTAAACAGATGAATCTAATCAAATCACATCATCCAATTAACTGTTTAAGTTATGATGTCAAAATATAATATAAATCATAGTGAGGTAATTATATACATACATACATATACATATACATATACATATACATACATATATCTTTATGTGTGTGTGAAATCATTGTGAAAAGATGCAACAAAGTATAAATCTAAAAAGAAACTTTACCTTATGGATCTAGCCAATAAGTTACACCTGGGTTTAACATTTCTCCTCATATCTTCAAGATCCACATCCAATCCTTACACGAGATGAATGAAATGCTTGTGTTTATTTCATTTGATGTTTCTATTTACATTTGGAGTTGAAAATACTTTGAAAAGATGAAGATGAAAATTTGACCAAGTCAAGAAGAGGAGGAGAGAATAAAAAGTGAATGAATGAGAGGATTTGTTTTTTATTTTCCCTTTAAAACTTTCACTTTTAATTCTCATTTAATTATCAATCAAATATCATCCATATCCCTTCCTCCCTCCATAGCATGAAAAGCCGCAACACTCCATTACATGCATAATTATTTCCAAAATCTTGTTAAGCAATTGATTATATTTGAAACTCGTTTAAATATATACCGATATAGTAAATTGATACATGCATGTATAACTTCTATATGTACATCCTAATAATTACTATCAACACCAAAACATCAAGCAAGTTAAATAATAATTAATATTTATAGAATTAATTATATCATTAATTTTTTGAAGAATTTCACAAATGTGGTAGTGTAACTTAGAGGTATGAATTCAGTCGGTGAATAATTTTAATTAATCAAAATATTAACATTCACACGTCGTCGTAGCAAAAGGAGCAATAATTTGGCCTACTTCATCGCTTATAGACCTTTTAACTAAAATCATATTTTATATTCTTAAGCGGTACCATTTAGTATTGATTACTCACACAATTTCTCTTCATCAACACTATATCACACAAGGACTTGTGGAATTTTTTTGACCAAAACTTCAATATTGTCCACATTCAACTTGATTAGTACATAAAATGCTCATTGGTTTGATAATAACATTTATTATTAACTGCACTTCTTTGGTTAAAATTTTGACTTTAAGTTGGCTACAATTGACCATGATACTAACCTCGTAGAACCGAGGAGATGAATTTTCCATTCAATAGTGTTTCATTTCCAATGCTTCAACTCAGAACCAACTATAGTTGTTCAATGGATGCCATTCCATGATTTAACTATAATCAAAGTGGAGTTTCTACATTGAAGTTCAACAATATTCTCAAATTGAGAGAACTGTGTAATATTATTACTTCGAGATTTCCCCTATGGCCTAGTTGTAATTAGCCAATAGGAAACTGTCGGATGAGTCACTTCATAGTTTTCCAATAACTCTCAATACGTAACTCCTTGGTGCTCCATTAGTCATGAGTAATAAACTGCCTAATATTTGGAGAGCGTTATGTACTATGATCTCAACAGATATATCGATATCCTTTCTCGAATCATCTGGACCAGGAATATTTAAAATTAAACGTTATTTTATATTATGATTAATTACTTACGGTTGCAACTATTTGAAACTACAGTCGCATAACATTTCATCACTATATAACAAAGAATATTAAAAATAAGATCAGTTAAAGAGTTAGAAATATGTTACAAATTACATAATTTTCCCTAGGACATACCTCTAACTTGATCATTCTCCCACTTGCACATATGATCAATTATGGAATCTTATTCCTATTCCTCCAATTATTTTTCTCAAAACTATCAAGATAATCCCTTAGTGGACAGATATATTATTTTATTATAGTTATCTACTTTGTTAATTAACTCTCTCCGACGTTGATAAACTACCTTTATCGTTTGTAACTTTTCAGTGTATTTTTCTCGATTTCTAGTGAGCTATAGGTTCTTTTGTGATATATATCATGACATTATTATCATATAAGTGTATTAGTTGATTCTCAACATTTCGAATCACCCATAGCTTAGCTATAAATTTGTGCATTTATATATGTATACATTTCTTTATTACAGCGCTATTAAAGGTGATGTACATAGCCTATTAGCTGAATTAGTCATAACTCATGTTTAGAACATTTCCAAATTAAAGCTCCTTCACTAAAGTTGAATATGAATTTTGGATTGACATGTTGTGCTCGATATCACTTATAAAGTTCAATTCTGAATATTCCTTTATTAAGGAGTTCATTGTTCTGTAAACAATTCTTTACTATTTTGCATATACTTAAGAATACCCTTACGTACCATTTAGCAATCGAAAGTCGGATTCGATACTCGCTCAATGTACCAATTACATAAGCGATTAGCGATATAGTAGACATCATAGCATATATGATAATTCTTATTGCTAATGCATAAGGAATCTGTAACATATGCTTCACATTAAACATTTTAACATGGTGTCTATGTATATCGTATAGGACAACCCCAACATCCTTTATACTATTTATAAAAGTTGTCATATTCAAATCTAATGTCAAGTATTAAACAACCAAACTTAAATGATTATAACAAGGGTACATCATTAATAGTCATAAGTTTTTGTTACATATAGTTTAGAAATATTCTGGCAGCTTCATGGTTCTTTCTTACAAACACTCGCTTTCTCTGCATTTTGACTGAAAGTCAAACCGTCTGATTTTCCAATCAAAATATTTTCGCAACTCTAGTTATCATTGAATGATACTTTCGTATCAGTTTTTAAATCCTATCTGAAATGGGTAAAATCAATACCGCTTCCACTAACTTTGAGACACTTTGGTTGTTATGTACAAATTGCGTATTCTAAACATTATTTAGAATTTATGTTTCAATATATATGCACCAAAATTCAAAATCATATCAATTGATAATTATTCGAGTTAAATCGAAATAAATTTAAGCATGTTGAATGACAAATCTGTTATGTTAATTTCAACATTTAAAATTTACGATGTTAATCTATCAACCTAGCTTACTATATTCCAAATGCATTGTTCTTCTTCTTGAAGACACTTTTGCGGCAGATGGATCATATCCATTCAGGTACAACTATCAAAATCATATTTTAATAATGGACTTGGGATCCATTTTGGATTTGCACATCGCGCCATGTGGCAGAGTCAATACTCTTTATGACTTATTGAAAACCGAGAAAATTCTTTTCTTGACATCGATAAGAAACTCACATTTTTCTTTAATGTGCGAGACTCCTTATTAGACATTATAATGTGTTATGTTCATTTAGGCTTGGTTAATTTCATTTCGTCTTACGTAATCAATTTTATCTTTGGACCGTGTCTAAATCTATTTTACTACCAATAATTTCTATAAAAAATTGTAATGAAGTTAGCATTATTTGAAACATCAATTGTTTTTCAGTATAACAAAATAGGCATTCAGAAACATTTTATGAACTCCTTTATATATGTATAAATCCGATTTAGTTTTTAGGTAACGAAAATTTGTGTTCATAACATAAGTGGCTTAATCAATATTTGCCTGCCCAAACTACTTTGGGGTTATCCACAGAAGATACCTCATGAATAATATTACGTGCAGCCTCTCGGCTTACATAACTTGTCAACTCCTTGACCTATAATATGAAGGGTTTTCTTATAAACCTTTATCATGTATGATCTTGTAAACTATGTTTTGGATGAAAATAATTTTAATCAATGTACTTACACTCAAGTACACATTCTAATAGAAAGAAGTTAACCAAACTTCATTCACTATGTATCGTTCTTTGTTCAGCAAAGTTATATTACTCCTTATCATTACATCAATATGTATCGTAGGAAGGAATGAATTTTTAGATTGAATATTATTTTTCTAGGTACTTTTGGAACCTAATCCAATATGGTTACCTATTCGATCAAATTGAATATTTATTTACTTATTTTTTACTTTTGATTTATATTGAATGAACTTATCATAAAAACACTACTTTTGTACTGAATACACCTGTTCATTTCTATGATAATTCAACTATGAATTTAATGAAGTAATCATATTTCAATGGCTTTATTTTGATTATTGTTAAAAATTTCTTTATCATTTTATTTATATTTTTAAAGTTTTCATCAAACGAGACATGAAGACTTTCCTCTATAACATTTGTTCGTTTGTTAAAAATTATGTAAGCTTTATTTTGATCGGAATATCCAACAAAAATTCCTTCATCGGCTTTTGAATCGAATTTACCAAGATTATCTTTCGTATTTAGAATAAAGCATTTTGATCCAAATATTCAAAAATATGATACTTTTGGTTTCTTTTTGTAAATCATTTTATAACATGTATTTTTAGTCATAGGTCTAAGCGTTAAACGATTTAATACATAATATGCAGTAGCACCTGTTTCGGCCAAGAAATTCTTTGGTAAGCCACTGCCATTTAGGAGAGTTCGAGCACATTCTTGCAAGGTGTGATCTTCTCTTTCAACTACCCCATTTTGTTGTGGTGTTCGTGAAAATGAAAAATTATAGCTAATTCCTTTTTTATTACAAAAGTTTGTAAATAATTCATTTTCAAATTCTCCACCATGATCACTTCTTATACTTTTTATTTTTAAATCCATTAAGTATTAATTTGTTTAGAAAAAATTTTAAACATTTCGAAAGTATCACTTTTATGTTTTAAAAATAGCATCCAAGTTTATCTTGAAAAATCGTCTACAATTACAAAAACATATTTATTGTGATTTATCGAATGTACTTGAGTTAGACCAAATAAGTCCAAATGAAGTAATTGAAGAGGTTGTTTAGTAGAGATTTCCTTTTTAGACTTAAACGAGCTTTTCTTTAATTTTCCAAGTTGACATGCATCGCATAGATTTTTAACTTTGAAATATATTTTAGGTAATCCACTTACCAAATGTTTTTTAGCTAATTTATTTATATATTTGAAATTTATGTGACAAAATCTTTTATGTCATATCTATGGATCATCATAATTTGCGGTTAAGCATAAAGCATTATTATGATTAATTTTCATGTTTAGAACATATATATTTCGATTTGTTGTTCCTTTAAAATTAAAGTTTTATTTTGATCAAAGATATTGCATTTGTCCTTTTCAAAATCGATTCAAAATCCCTATCGCATAATTGGAATTATTCCTAAAAGTGACCATGCGACCATCCATGTAAGTGATGTTTGATAGCATATGTGCATTTCCTGTCATATGTTTAGAGCATCCACTATCAAGTATCCTTTTCTCCTTATTATTAGTTTTGTTTTTGGGTACCTACAAAATAGTAAAAAGTTTTAATTGGTACCCACTTCCACCGTTAGGGTCCTATGTGTTAGTAGGAAAAGGTAACCATACTCATAAGGGTTTGGAACCTTTAGAGATGTAATTTTCATTATGAACTATATCTTTTAGATATACACATATGCGTTTTTGTCTAATCAATTTGTTATTTTTTTAGGAATCCATATTTTAATCATTTTTGTTCCCTTATTTTCATATTTAGATTATTTTTCTGAAATTTGTATATAACGTACTATACTTCTTAAACCTTTGATTATTATTAGAAAACAGATTATTTCTAGAACATTTATGAATTTTTTTCGTTAAGTCCTAATCCCTTCCTACTTCATGATGGTTTTGAAAATCAAATTATCTAGATTTTTCTTTCCTTTATTAAATTTTGAAACATGGTTAGTAATTTTATCTAATTTATTTCTGAGATCGGAAATTTCTATATTAGTTAATTCTAAATTTTTTTTTGATTCATACTTTTCTTTTTCAAGTTTACAATTCTCTATTTTATTATTCTCTATATCATGTGTTAGAGTAGAATTTTGAGATGATAAAGTTTTACATTCTTTTTGTGCTAATTCTAATTCGTCTTCTAAAATAGTTTTCTTGTTTTTTAATAACCCAATTTCTAATTCAGCTTTATTTAATTTTCCCACAAATTCTTTATTCAATTTTTTTAATTCTCTATACTTGTCATCTAATTCTATACTAATTTCAAGAATTTCATCATATGTTAATTAAGGACGTACCTCATTTGTGCTAGCCATAAGCAAAGTTTTGCTTGTTTTGAGTCACTGTCGCTATCTGATGAAGAGGAAGAGTCGGAGTCATCCCAAGTTACTTGAAATGCTCTTCACTTTTTCTTGAAAATTTTGAATTTTTTTTATCATTGTTGAGTAGTGGACAGTCTTTCTTCATTGGCCAAATTTATCACACCCGAAGCATTTCATTGATGTTTGATTTGAGGAATTTGTGTTGTCGTTGTTTTGAAATTTCATCATCTTTTTGAACTTCTTGAACTTATTGTAATTTTTGGAGATGAAAACAGACTCATCTTCTTCCAAGTCGGAGTTGTCATTATTTACCTGAAATGCGATGTTTTTTCTTTCTTCGTTTTTTTCTTTTCTTGCCTGTAAATTAGCTTCATACGACATCATGTTTCCCATTAACTCTTCAAATTAGAGTTGGGAAAGATCATTAGCTTCTTAGACGGCTAAAACTTTTCTTTCCCATTCGTTTGTCAAATGGTTCAAATTCATGTGATTAAATCAAAATCAGTGAATATAACTCCTAGTGCCATAAGATCATGCTGTATAATTTGAATTCTAGCAGACATGTAAATAATTGATTCATTTGATTTCATTTTAAAACATGAAAATTGATTTTGTAGAATAGAAATTTTTGTTTTCTTGACTTTGTTTGTGCCTTCATGGGTATTTTGTAATATATGCCATATATCATAAGCATTAGTGCAAAGCATGACTTGTGAAAATTCATTTTTATCGAACGACCAAAATAAGCATTCATAGCTTTGGCATTGTTAGATGCCTCTGATTTTTGTGCATCAGTCCATGTTCCAATATCAGTGTTAGGTGCTTCATATTTATTTTGAGTTGCAAGACATATTTCTAATCCATTTGCTTCCATAAAAATTCGCATGCGTGTTGACCAATAAGCATAATTAGATCTAATAGATACTGGTGGACGAGTAGTTGATTGACCTTCTTGAAATATACTTGTCATTTTAATGATTTCAATTATGTGTTACTGTAGATTGAAATAATCTTGCTCTGATACCAAATGAAAGTCTTGTGGATCGTATATTTTAACTTGTGTATAATATGCAAGTGTATAAGTTAATACCATAGTAGACAATAAATAGTAAAGTATAAAAAGCCTGAAAAATAGAGTTTTTATACTGGTTCGGACCTACCGTCCTACGTCCAGTCCCGAAGCTCTCCTTGGGTATTTCCTTTAACCAAATTACCCTCACTTTGCCCGGAGGAATAGGCTAATATAAAAGTATTTCTGACAATTTTGTGTTCCAAATAACAAAGTTTTTGACTTATAGTACAAATCTTCATATAATCTCCTTTGAGTATATGAATATGAATGCTTTGAATTGTAGGAAGTGATTTAACCAAAATTATAATTTGGTTATAGTAGATTGAGAGTATGTGAACAATGTATATGCAAAAATGTGTTTAGAAATCAAGAGAGGAAAGAATAGATTAATTCAAGTTAGTTGATTTATACTTCTCAATCAAAGTAGTATTTACATATTCAAAAAGGTGCAGATGAAGAGTTGTTACTATTTGAGAAAGTCTGTTCACTTTAATGGCTGCAACCTTTCATTGAAATGTGATTTCTTTTTGTTTCAAAATAGAAGTGTCTTTTCAGAATTGATAGTTTTTGCACATGACAGACGCCTGTGGTAAAACCTCAAACGTCTGTGGCTTATTAAAATTTTAGCCTGAGAATTGTCATGGACGTCTGTGGTTTTATCTTAGACGTTTGTGAGCTGTAAAATTAGCTTTCTACTTATTTTTGATGCTTAAGAAATTGTGTGTGATCGTGTATGCATATATACTCAAGGAGACCTTAACAATATTTTATCTATGGCTATATTATAGTAGAATAACCTTACCAATAAAAGTATGGTCAATGAATCTTCGTTTCTCTTTGAGTCTCGATACCTTCGAGCATGTTGTCTTCTTGTAGCATATACTTGCAGTCTTTAGAAAGTCTATATATATGATTGTATAGTTGTAATCATTGAAACATAAACTGAAGGTTCTAACAACTTTATTTGAAGAGTCCTAGATAAAACTTGTTGACTAGCTTTGGAGGGTTCACCAAACTTGTTGACCAGCTTTAGGAATAGAGGAAACTAGCTTTTACCCTTTTTGAACTTAGTAGAATTTACTAGATAGACATCTAGTCATTTGAATCGGAGAAGAAGACCCATGATAGAACAATAGCCACCTATGAAATTGAACTAGCAAAACTCAAAAAGAAAAGAGATGATGCTCAAACATTGCTTAAGAACTCTTAATCATTGATTGAGGAGATGTCCAACACATATACTCATGCTCTTCTAGTCATGAACGATCGGCTTAAAAAGGCTCATTGAGAGTGGCGAGTTTTTTAACCCAAGTCGAGGTTAAGGAAATGGTGCTTCAGATTAAAGAGTTGGCACTTCAGACAAAGGAAGCAGAGCTTAAAACACTCTGAGCTGAAGTTGAGAGATTCAAAGCTAGTCTAAAGGCTGAGACATTGGCTAAAATAGAAGCTTAGTTGACCTCGTAAGGGCAATAAGCGAACTTAACGAACTTAAAGACCAGACGACGAAAGAGAAGGAATATTGAACTCCATCCTTCAATAATTCTATGCAAACGGTATCAAAGACAAGAACCTAAACTGGCTGGGAGATAGTAATCATGTTAATCTGGTGAGCTTAGGAAGATTTCATGTACCTTGTGGCTGCGCCTAGCCAAGGCCTCATTGAAGATCAGTTGAAAGCCATATTTTTGGACATAGACGACATTATAGCCCTAAAGAAAGGTAGGATGATCTTGGCTAAATATGACGAGATTGCAGGCAAGTCACCCATTAAGGCTCCTATTGATCTTACCGCATTGGAACGAGCAGAATCATCGACTCCTCAATCGAAAGAGCCTACAATGGAGATTCCAATTTCTACCGGGGCCAACTCTAAGGACATCCCTACTACGACTTCTGCTTCCACTGCCATGACTTTTGAAGAGCCTTACATTCCTCTTCATATTTCTCAACCTATTCAGTCATCTATCGAAGAAGGTGAGATTGCAAAGTCTTCAATTCAAGGAGCTTCACCAAGCAAAGATATTCCTCTCATCTCCTCTATAGTTGAGAGTCTTCAGTTCTCGCCGAAGGTTGTCAGTAACCTTTACTTTACTTCTTGTGAACTTACATGTCATTCATTGCTTCCTCTTCCTCTACCACCAATTACTCAGGTTTTGGGTCCCATTGCTATCTCTACTATGTCGACGTTTGTCACTACAGAGCCAACCATCCCAACTCCTCCTTTCATCTTCGGCCCTGGTCCTGATTCAATAAAACAGAGATATTAGAAGAGTCGGAGGATATTATCCAATCTTAGGAGGAAGGTATCACAATCATAAGTGAAAAGAACCCAGATGATCACGTCCCAATGGCGGAGATGTTGAAGATTTGATTGCACAAATAATAAAATCAAACTTGAGCCGGGAATTGAAAAGTCTGCCACCGGCTTTGATAAACAAAGCCTAATTCTAAATATTCCTCCCTTAAAGACTGAGCCTCCAAAAGGATGCGACTTTGGTGGTTTCTTATTATTCTTCGATCCTACGGTTGAGAAGCTAGAACACCCTCCTCAAGATGATGACTAAAGGAGAGACTACGCCTTCCGAGGGGAAAAAATGAGAAGGCTAAAGATAGGACACAAAGAAATGTGATGGGAAGGATGACCACAAGGGAAGCAACAATTAGGGAAGAAGAAATAGGCTTCCAATGTAAGTTTTGTAAAAGCAGCATTACTGTTTTTTATGTATTTTAAAGATAATTTCTTTTGATCTTTTTTTGATGTATTTTTTTCCTTTCTACATATAGGCCGAGTTTGAATGGGATCGGTCCCGGCTATATTTGTATAAAAAGTGATTGTAAATAAAGATTGTTATTTCTGTACAACCTATTATCATATTTACATTCCCGCACTTTTATTTTACTAGCTTATATACAACTACCAACATATATAATATAACCGCATGTAATGCGATTTACTTATATTATACATGCATGTGTCTGTGCAATGTTGTTATGTATTGTAGCACTGTACATATAAGTAAATTTCTGTGATTGCCCAATTATACCCCATTGCAAATTTTTGTTTATCGTTGCTAAAGTGTTTCTATTTTGGCCAATCTGAACTCATTATTCATTTGGCTAATTCTATATTTGACCTTGTTTATTCTCGGTTGAGTTTGATTTAGCCATAAACAAAGTTAAAGTCAAAGACATTCAATTTTCTGTCATTTCCTATCTTCGGGAAACATCATTAAAAGTGATAATCTTCGGACTCTACATTTTGATCTTTCCTATCTACAGGCATTGATCGAATTTTTTCATTGTCTTTTATTTCTCATCATTGAACGGATATGTCTTACCTAGTCATATGGTGCTAGATGGTCCAATCGCTCATCAATCCATATCTCTTGGGATCAATAGTTCAGATGCTTATCTCTAAGCATCAACATTCGACCTCACGGGGGATCGACCAAAATAGATCCTCGAGCATTGTCATTCTTCCTCGGTCGAGCATATCATGCTGAGCCACGAACATAGTTATGGAGGCCTTAATTATAAACTAATTGGAACTCATCTTTTAGATGCCTATCTCCAAACATCTGCTCTTGGTCTTACCTGTTTTCGGTTGTTTACTAAGAGTATCTATTAACCATTGTTGCTTATCCTCGACCAAGAATATCCTGCCATGCCGCAAGCATTCTCATTAAAACTTATATTGTATACCAATTCCTATCTCAAAAAACTGGTGCTTTGGTTGCCTGACTTTGGGTATCTCTCATTCCCATTGCATATCTCTGGGCCTATCTTTGGGTACCCAATTGCGCTACTAATCATGTAATACAAGATTAAGCTCACAAGGATATGGTTCTGTTGGTTCTAAAAGCTAGCTTTATTTTATAACAAAAGAAAAGGCAATTCCTGTCTTATTACATTGCCCCAAGTTCATTAGGGATGCTTATTTTTTAAAAATAAAGTAATTAAATCTAAGTGAAATAGTGTCTTAGTTTTCGCTATTCTACGCCTATGAAATTGGGATCCCAGCAACAGTCGCTAGCATTAAAGTTCCATCTCCAAGCTTATATTCAATTGCAAAGAGACTTTCCTAATTCGAACTAAGTGCCTCTGTAATAAGAATGATCCATTTTAAAACCAGATTCCCCATCGAAGGTACATCTCTAGATCTTGGTGTTAAAATGTTGTGCTACCCTTTTCTGGTGAGCCGATACCCTCAATTCAGCCTCTTATTAGTTTTTGTCAATCAAGTCGAGTTACTCAAGCAAGAGCTCCTTGTTCACCATGGGGGTTATAGTGCTTTTTTAAGTGAGAAGTGACATCCAGTTCTATCGAAATCATAAACACAGCTCTATAGGCCAAAGCGAATGGAGTATGCCTAGTCGCAGACTTGTGGGTCGTCCTATAAGCCCACAGTGTAAGTGGATGCTCATCGACCAGTTTCCCTTGGCTTTAGTTAATCATTTCTTCAAAATCGATTTCATGATTTTATTCACCGCCTCCACCTGGCTTTTATCCTACGGTGTGCTACCGTAACAAAGCTTTTCTTAATTTTGTACCGATTGTAGAAACCCTCAAACTCGGCACTCTCGAATTAAGTTTCATTGTCAATTATAATCTTTCATAAGACTCCAAATCTTCGTATAATATTCTTTTTCACAAAGCTAAATGCTTTTCTCATGTAATCATGGCAAGCGGTTTCGCTTCAGCCCAATTTGAGAAGTAATCCACCACAATGATAACATAGTTAGCTCCTTCTTTTGACATCAGTAAAAACCAATTATATTAATTTCCAAAACTATAAATGGTCTTGTGCTAACCATTCGTGTAAGCTCTATGGATGGGGATCTTGGAATTTTTTTAAACTTTCAGCACATGTCACATCGTCTAGTGTAATTAACAACATCATGGTTTATCATTAGCCAAAAATAGTCATAGTGAAGGATCATGTTCGCTAGGGTTTGCCTTCAGTGTGATCATCATAGCTACCCTCATGAATTTCCATGAGGAATTTCCTAGCTTCATCCTTGGTTTAACAAGCTTGGGTTTGATACGCCTCTTTTGTACAACACTCCTTATATTATGAATCGCAACACTTTACAAAGAATTTTCCATCATTTGTTTCTTCCATTCAGAAGAATTCCCTTCAGAAAATAATCTTGAATTAGAGTCATTCATGACTCCATTTTTCCTCCATGGCCTCCAAGATCCAGTTGAAATCCATCTAGTGGATGCTTGAAGCCGATAAAACCTCCATTGAAACCAACCCCATCAACCGCACATCCCCAGAGCGGGTTTGGCCAGTAAACCAGCCTTGTATTCTCCTCCCCATGGATATGCGTAATCGTGTAATGATTTATATCCTTTAACAGTTCCAGTTTCTTTTTTGGGTAAGGAGAAAGACTCTCACCCTTAGCCTAAAATTTCTTTTTTACCCAATAGATCACCAACTGGGAGTCACTGAATGCATGTAGCATCCTTACCCCCAGTTCTTTCTCTATCTTGAGTCTCATTATTAATGCTTCATACTGAACCTCATTGTTCGTCATGGGGAACTCTAGCTTCAATGTGTATCAAATCGTCCATCCTTCTGGGATTATGAGTACCACTCCTTCCCTAGAGTTATTTTCATTGGAAGCTCTATCTATATATAATTTCCACTGGGAAAGTGAGACCACATCATCTTCCTCTTCACCATCCCAGATGGTAAATTCAACGATGAAATCCACTAACGCATGTCCTCTTATCGCCCTTGTCGGATGGTAAGTGATATCATACTGGCTCATCTCGATGCTTCATTTCATTAACCTTCTCGAAGTCTTAGGTCAGTGTAGTACTTGCTTTATGGGCCATCCATCATCACCTTTATCGAGTGAGCCTGGAAGTACGGTCGAAACTTCCTTGAAGCAATCAATATGCAATTAGAAGAATTTTCCAACTTTGGATAGTTCTTTTATGCTTTGGTAAACCATTTGCTGGTGCAGTATACTGACCTTTGGATCCTTACTTCTTCACGTACCAATGCTGCACTTAGTGCATGAGCAGACGCTTCCAAATAGATAAACAGATCTTCTTTGTACAAAGGCATTGATAAGACTAGTGGTCTTTCCAAATGCTTTAAAATTCTTAGAAAGCATCCTCGCATTCCTTCGTCCAAACAAACTTTTCTTTCTCCTTTTTAAGGGCATCGAAGAATGGTATGCATTCATCGATTGCCGTTGAGATGAACTAACTTTGTAGGCAACCTTATTGTTCAAGCTCTGCATTTCCCTCCTTATCCTTAGGATGGTAATGTACTTTAAGGCATTAATCTACTCTGGATTTGCCTCAATGGCCCTTGAATTCACAATAAATCCTAAGAATTTTCCTGATGCAACTCCAAAAGAACACTTCAATGGATTATATTTCATCTCGTAACTCTGTAGCACATCAAACATCTTTGAAAGGTCTTATATGTGTTTCGTTGATAGCCGTGACATCATAAACATATCGTCTACATACACTTCCATTATTCGGCCAATATGGTCCTTACATCTTCGACAGGTATCTTCAACGTTTTTTCAGACCGAACGACGTCACTCGAAAGCAATACAGTCCCAAATCCGCTATAAAATTTATGCATTCCTGATTTGGAGCATGCATTGCTATTTGGTTGTAGTCAAAATATGCATCCGTAAAGGATAATAATTTGTGTCTGGTCATTGAGTCCATAAACTGGTCTATGTTCTGCAATGTCATTCGGTCGTGGCTTATTCAAATCCGAGTAGTCGATGTATGTCCACCATTTCTAATTTTCCTTCTTAACTATCATGGGATTCAATACCCATTTAGGGTATAAAGCATTGTGGATAAAGCCATTTTCCTTCAGCTTATCCACTCCCTCTTTTAATTTAGCAGATCATTCCAGACCTAGATTGCATCTTTTTTGTTTTATAAGAGGGTATTTCAGGTTCACATTCAATGTATGGCACGCTATCTTCGATGATATCCTGCGCATATTCGAATGCGTCCAAGCAAACACATCCAGTTTCCTCAGAGGAAACCAACCAACTCCTTACTCATTTTGATGCTGATTTGTGATTCAATCTTAAGGACTTGGGTAGGATCATCCACATCGATAAGGACATTGATCGTCAGCTCAATTGGTGCTAACTGCACTTTCATTGACTGGTTCTTGAGATCCATAGACTCAAAGAAATTGCTATGGCACCCAAGCTAGGACTTGGGGCATTGATTGCTATGTGTACACAATCTTGATGCGGAGAGCTTTTTATTTACCTTTTTCTTTCTCCCGTTGCTTTGCCTCTCTAAAGCTCAACAACGTAACTTTCTTGATCAGCACTCTAGTCGTCCCAAATAGCTCTGGCCTCATTCTCCATAGGCAACTTCGTCATAAAGCACCAAGAAGCTGGAGCTACTTTTAAACTAGGTAGGGTCAATCGAGCCAAAAAGCTTTATACAACTAGAATTAATTAACAAATAAAAACTTATGAACCCGCACAATCTTGTGGTATCCCTCTCCTAACCCCACAAACCTCGATAGTCTCAATGGGCTTCTTCGCCTCTTTGGCAAATCATAGAATCTCGGATTTACAAAGCTTGATGTCGGACTGATTTTTGTCTGATTAAATGTCCTTTTGAATAGAATAGTTACTGAGCTTTCATAATCCTCTAAGACTTGATGCACAATAGCTAGGCCCAAAATGGTCGTTATCACCATTGGATCAAAGGTTGGCACTTTAATCTCATTAGAATACCTGTTACAAAAGATTATATCATCGACCATTAATCTTTGCTGCTTAGCTGGAGCTCCATTCTCAATGGAAAAATAGCTCTTCTATGGTGCATGCTTCAAAGAATTCGCATACCGCTCCATCTCATTCCAGCTTGTCTCCACTAGATGAGGTTTTTCAATTATTGTATTTATCATGATCCTTCCATCAGGTCGCTTGAGCCCCTCTATGCTAGATCCAGGTTGATTCCCTTATGCATTCAACCCATGCTTCAAACATTTTGTCCCTCATCCTGTGGATCTCTAACATACTGCTGCAATTTTTTCTTATGGATCAGCTCTTCAATTATATCCTTTAAATGATGACACTCATTGGTATTTTCACATGCATCTCATGAAAGTGACAATACTTCCCTGAGTGCCTCTTAGCCTTTGTCGTCTCTTTCCAACGCGGCTTCCTATATTTTTTCATACCTTGCATGCTAAGGTGTATATTTTCAATTGTCTCATTTAGAGATGTGTATTCCTCTGGTCTCATATTCCTAGAATGCTTTTTGGCATCATTCCTCCTACCTCCAGTTCCCTAATTTCTTTTCTTCTGGTTATTGGTATTACCCACATACACACCAGTGTTACCGACACGCTCACTTGTTCGCTTTATTGCCACATTACTCTGACTACTTCTCTCGGCTGTCCACCATCATCCTTTTTGGAGACTAGGACTGCCTTTTCAAAGCACAAAAACCTGTTAGCCTTTTGGTGGAACTCCTCCATAGAAGTCGCCTACTTCATCCTCAGCCATATTTTGAAATCCAAATATGAATGCAATACCTGGATCAAAGCCATCAACACAAAATGCTCCTTCGAAACATTCACTTCTATTACCATGGTATTAAAATTGTTCAAAAAACCTTTCAGAGACTCTTCATATCCCTGAGACATCACATCCGTAAGCCAGGCAGCATGGAGCTTGAACTACTCTAAAAAAATTCTTAGCCAATTCATCAAAAGTCGAAATGGACTTCGAGGGAGTCAAGTGAACCACATCAACGTAACTCCATCTAAAAAGATGGGGAAAGACCTACACCGAAGTACATCTATCGCACTAACAACATCCACGTGCGATTCATACTTGAATTTATGCTATTTTTAATCAATTATCTCATTGTGCAATAACATCATGGGCATCGTAAACATCCTGAGCTACTCTTTCGGTAAAACATTCCATGTGAATTGAGTTCTGCTAGGTGTCGAACCCCGGTATTCATTCATATTCCATCAGTTTTCTTCCATCAACTACTTTACCATATCAGCAATATGTTCCTCATAAGCCCGATGATCCAAAAAACGACTATCAGCAGTAGCCTTGAGTGTTTGACTTCACAAATAGTCTTTGTTTGCTCGATAACGTTAAGGCTCCAATGTCTCTAAGAGAGCCACTTCTATAGATCTTCTATGATGCCTATTTGGCTTTGTGGCCATCTTATAAGCACCGACATTCGTTCCAACGTCATTACCAATATCCTGCAAATAATCTTCGCTATCTTCAAAGTTGACTACATCAAGTTGATGCCACTCCGGATCAACCACATTCCACTCGGTACCGACCTGATTCTGGTCAATTTTGAGTAGCCCAACTCTAGCAAAATCTTGGCCACTTCCTCCAACTGCTCTCCTCGATGTTTCAATAGTCTTCTCCTTCATCTTTTGTTTCTTGTCTCTCTTGTTTTGATCAGAGGAAGAGGACCTCTCATCTTCAGAACTTGCTAGCAATGCATCCTTACAGCTTTTCTTAAGCCTCCGAGACTGCTAAGTTAACAAGGCAACACTATCATTTATCTTCTCAATAAGCACCTTCTTGCTATCTTCCATTTTCTAATTCAGCTCCTTTATCATCCTATCGAGTTTAACTCTCGACACCATCTCTTGATGGGCAGATGGTCATGGAAAAGCATATATCAATTGGTTAGTCTCCTTATTGTGGTGAGAAGCTTCATCTTTTCCACCAGGTGTAGCTTCAAATCTAATGGATCTCTTAAACACTATGAGAAAATATATTATTCGCAACAATAAGATGTAGCATTTTAATAAAAAAGCAGCAATTATTTGGGTGGATAGTTAAAATAAAGAAAAAACAATTTCTAAAACGCTGCTATGTATATATGTATGTGAAACTGTTTACCTGAAGCGACAAACAAGAAGTGACAAAATAAAAATTATGCCGCCTCTCTGTTAAATCGCTGAACACTCTCTTCCACATACTTTATCCCAAATTAAATTAATAATCGAACTCTTCTTCCTCTCTCACAAATCCACCATCGATCTCTAGAATACACAAACTGAAACCTTAAGCCACAACTCCACCGTCGATTCAACCTCTCACGAGCTCTAGTAACCCTCCAGCTTTTTGATGTGGAAGCAGTTTTTTGATGGATTCTCTCCTAAAAGAAGACCCAATTCATAGTTCTGCTCAATCCAAACAAGACCCAATTCAGAGTTCTGCTCAATTTAGAACAGACCCAAAAGAAGGTATGCATGTTCCTCTGTGTTTTCTTTCTCGATTTTTAATCTAGAACTATAGCATGAACTGAAATAATAAAAAAGACGTTTTGATTCATCTTCATCGTTCTCGAAGTGAATTAATGCATACCCAGATATATACCACTTCTTGAATTTAAGCTTTGTTAGTGTTTGTGCATTTGTTATGCTCTCGACAGTGACCAAACTTAGGTTTTTAGAATATAGTTCCAGCATGATAGTTGATTGAGAAAGGACACAATTTTTTTTAACTGTATTCTTTTTGTTTGTTTCAAAATTTATCTGATGTTTAATCTAATGAAATTCGAAACCTAGCAATATATGTTTAAATTATGTATTATTATTTGCTCTTCTAATTTTATGTTACCTAGCAATCTCATGCCTCTTTCATTATAATAATATTACGATAAAGATGAAAACGGGTCATTTGGTTTGACTTATGTTAATTTAATGATGAAGTCAGTTCTGTTTGTACTAGGTGCAAGTTTTTAGTTTACGTGCCCAGTATACAATGTGACTGGCCTAGCCTTAGTACTTTTTACGTTCATTTTTCATCACAAACTAAGGATGTTGACCACCGTAAAAGTTTTGTCATGTTTGTCTAGCTTTTCAAATTGATGAACTCATACCACCAAAGTTATATCTGTAATACACAATTAGCTATCAATTTTTTTATAATCAGAATGTACATAATTCGTGGATTTTAGACATCTTTGTAATATGCATAACAGTAGCAAACAATGTCAGATTGTATAAGAAGTTCAACAGTACGTAAAGCAACAGATAAAATTAGTAATAGGAAAATAAAGTTATCAGTGTAAAACAATAACAACTTCACACTGTGAATTACATTTATATTTCATTTATTACATCATATTAAGGCAGAATGATTCCTTAACTTTCATTTGTCAATAAGTTGTTTAAGTTGTATAATTTCATTTGCCCATAGGTTGTAAAATATCAGAGAAGTAAAGATACTGTATTAAAGTATAATTGGGCCGGCTATGAAGATTAGATGAATATGTGCGCTGGAATCGGTTTGAAGGTGCAGGCTGTTATGTTGTTTCATCGATGTGGTGGTAATGTGGGTGATTCTTGCACGTAAGTTGTTTGTTATAATTCTTTTTTTGTCTACTTACTCTTTTATTCTTTTTTATTTTTGATTTTTTTTGCTGGTTGTGCGCACTTTATTACTTAAAACTAGTACTTAAAGTGGAACACATTGTATTTTGGTTGTTTAGTAGGATTAATTCATAAAAGAGATAGGTTAAAGATTCTATCACTAGCTACTTCTTATCGAGTGAGTGTATTATTCATCAATCTTAGATATCATGAAAAGTTGAAGTATACAAGTATTGTCCGTTTAAAAATTGAAACTGCTACTCCACTATAAATCACTGTAAGTTTCACAACTGGATTTTGGATCCATTGATTTGGGTTAAATCAAAATATATAATCATTTGTTGCTGAAAATAGTTTTGTTGATAATTTCATTTGTCATTAAATCGGTAATTCAATTCTGAAAGCAATTGACAATTCACAAACTAGCAAAATATGTTTTCAAGTTTCAGTTTTTTATCATTTTTTGTTCACATTTTACAAACTAGCAAAATATTTTTTAAAGTTTCAGTTTTTTATCATTTTTTGCTCACATTTTACTTCCTGAAAGGGGAAAGTTTAATTAGTTTACTATGGAAATAACGTGGATATTCAATGAATTGTTGTTCACTTGTTTTCATTCAAGGATTTTTTTATTTTTATTTTTTTAAAACACTGGTTAATTATCCAACTCTTCATGCCGACGGAAGAGTAGTTAGTTAATCAAGGTCATTATTTGCGGAGCTTTATCCTTCATTTTCCCCATAAGAAAATATTCGCATATATTTAAATTTTGTATCTATATAACTTGCATTTATCTCTTTAACATAAGGAGACACATAGATGACACAAGTAGGTAATTAACTTAGAGTTTTATTTATTTTTATTCCTCCCAACGTGAGAGTACTGAACTAACTATAAAAGTTCATTGATTCTAGCTTCTTCTAGGTCCGATTTTAACAAATGCATACTATTTTTTATGTCAAAAAGATCAATATTGGTTCTAATTTTGGGCTTGACGTTCCTTTAGTGATAATAATTGATTAAAATAATCCTTGGTGAGATTATTTGTTTGCTTACATCTCAATTGCATTGTTGTGCTTTTGTTAATAACCAAACTTTGAACACTATTTAAGTATTGCGTTATGTATTTTATTCATTAATGTTTTTTCTTGCCTTCTTCATTTGTTAATTATGATTCCCTCTATAGCTAGTTCATTTGTTAATTATGATTCCCTCTATATCCAATTCATTTGTTAGTTATGATTCCCTCTATATCCAGTTCATTTCCGAGCTTCAGGAACTCATTAATAAAGTCATCGGTAATGCAAAAGCTGATGAATAGAATACTATATTTGGTAATAGGGTAACCCAATTTTTCACTGGATTGGATATCATACTTTCACAACATAGAGTTTTACTGCCTAATTTGGTGGCAAGCGTTGTTCCAGATGTTCCTTACTATCTTGTAAGTTCCTTTTAAGACCACATACAAATATCTATATATTTTATGAAGTAAAATAACTAAGCATACATAGTTTGTACACTTATTCTTTTATGCATTTTGTAAGCAAAACTATTGACTTTGGTTATGTTTACAGGTGTTCAGAAAACAAACAACATTTTTTCGTTATAAGGGATACCAATGGGCTGGAAATGCTTCACATTACAGAGATACCAAACATCCTAAAAATTTCATAGGACTAGTGACCTCGGCTAATAATCCTGATGGAATGATAAAATATCCAACAATTAGAGGAGCTTTAGCCATTACTAAGTGTGTTTACTACTGGCCTTATTATACGAATATAAGCCATTATCAACCCATGCATTAATAATAGAACTATATATTAACTATATTGACAAAAAATTTGGATGAACTATTTACTTGTAATATCACTCATCTTTGTCATCATAAAGGTTACATAGTTGGTGCACGGACAATTCTGGCAACGATTGTAGTATGATTTTGAAAACAGGAACCACCTTATTTTTGGGCAACTACAGCTCATTTGCCTCCATATGTTGCTAGCTCAGCAAATAATTTATAGATACATTCACATTAGCTTCATTAGTATACAGTCAATGTCCAATCCCATTAACTTAACATAATGACTTCACCGTGCTTGCGTGTTTATATTTCCTGAGATAAATGTTTACTGACATTTCCATTATTATATATATGCATATACATGTATAAATAAATATAGTACTGAAGGTACCACCTGATGCATATCATAAAACTTTCAATGGTCAAACAATACAAATAAAGTGGTATAAAATGTGCATATGAATCTGAAGACAATGGCAATGTAATATATCGGCCACAACAAGTTGAGAGTGCATGTAGACATCAAGACATGTGCTTGATTTAAGAGTGCTTTAATTGTTACATGAAATGAGCTTTAATAAGATGAATATAAATGCACGTAGATATCTATTTGTATCTCTGAAGTGAAAATACATAGACCTTTGTCAATAGCACATTGTGAGATTATGTGAATTCATTATTTTACAGTGTCGGTGATAACATTTGAATCAGAAAGCAGAGTTTAGTGGAGTACAACTGAGAAAATGATCATTGTGTAGCTTGTGCTCTCCCACGAATAAACTCGACTACACTCACACACAAGTGACACAACTACTATTCCTAAAGGAACAATGGGAGTTAAATTTAAATCAGTATTTCTGTTTAAAAATGTTGTAGTGTAGAAGCATATTTACAAGTTTAGTAAAAATAATCACAAAAATAATATATTCAAAGGTTGCAAACATATGGTTGCAAGGACACTAAAAAGCTTTTACAGCAACAAAATTAAAACCATTCTAGATGAACCAGTACCTAAGTGGGAAAATTCATAATTCATGCAGTCCATTCCAGGTTGGAAAGGGTTTGGGATCCAGTTATAGTGGAGCTTAGAAAACATACGAGTTGCTACTTCTTAAAGGCTGTAAGTGTTACTTTTGCAGTCAAATAATAGCAATGTTTGCATACGTTTGGTTCAGTGAATATATACTTTGTACCGCTAAAATGCACTATTATATGAATGTTTCTCCACTGGTATTAAGCAATGCTAACTTTCTGAAATGCACCATTATACTAAACTTCTGATTCTAGCAAAGTGATATTGAAGACGGCCAAATCTAAGAGTAAACAATATTGCTTTGACAAGGTATTTCATCCAAGCTCCACACAAGGTAGCAAAAATTCTGGTTGTGTCTGTTATAATCACTAAATTTCAGCGCTAAAACACATTGTAATTATGAATTAAGAATGCTTTATAGAGGAATTATTTACTGAGATAGAGCTAGTTATCAATTCTGCTGTGGACGGATATAATATTGCATATTTTCATATGGGCAAACGGGCACTGGTAAAACATATAGTATGGTGAGAAACTCTACAACATAAAGTTTTCTTCTTTAAGACCAAGATTTTTTTAACAATAACCATTACTCTCTGACATTTCATGATAACCATAGGAAGGTAGGTTAGAAGATCCTGGTATTATGCCGCGAGTTATCAAAGCACTGATTTGCTGTATTTATAAAGCCTAGTGCTGGGAGGTAGGAAAGCTGAATATGCACAAAGCATATAAAAGATTGCTTGCTAACATTTGCTATTAAAAGGTATGTTTTTATGCTTTAAAATGTTTGTGTGTGTAAGTATATATTGTGATATACGATATGAATCCGATCTTGTTTTGATAACGTATATTTATTGAATTGAGGTGTGCGGGAAAGCACTAACCGCGCAAAGGAGGTGTTGTCAGATTTTGAATAGTAATAATAATAATAAATTATAAAATATTACCAAAGTTAACTAAGTTGTCTAAAAATTAACTAAATTTATAATAATGATAATAATAATTTAACTAAGCTAATTAAGTTTTACAAATAATAATAATAAATTAACTAAGTTAATAATAATAAATTATAGAACATTAACCAAGTTAATTAAGTTTTATAAAAATTAACTAAATTTATAATAATGATAATATTAATTTAACTAAGTCAATTAAGTTTTATAAAGTATAATATAAAAAATTAACTAAGTTGTTAATAATAATAATAATAATAATAAATTATAATTATAATGTTAATTAAGTTTTATAAAAATTAACTAAACTTATAATATTGATAATAATAATTTAACTCAGTTAATTAAGTTTTATAAATAATAATAATAATAAATTAACTAAGTTATTAATAATAATAATAATAAAGTATAATATATTAACCATGTTAACTAAGTTTTATAAAAATTAACTAAATTTATAATAATGATAATAATAATTTAACTAAGTCAATTAAGTTTTATAAATAATAATAATAATAAATTAGCTAAGTCAATAATAATAACAACAACAACAATAAATTATAAAATATTAACAAAGTTAACTAAGTTTTATAAAAATAAACTAAATTTAGAATAATAATAATAGTTAAACTAAGTTAACTAAGTTCTATAAATAATAATAATAATAAGTTAACTAAGTTTTATAAAAATTAACTAAGTTTATAGTAATAATAAATTAATATATTAGCCAAGTTTACTAAGTTTTATAAAAATTAACTAAATTTATAACAATAAGAATAATACTTTAACTAAGTTAACTAAGTTTTATAAAAATTAACTAAGTTTACAGTAATAATAAATTAATATATTAGTCAAGTTTACTAAGTTTTATAAAAATTAACTAAATTTATACTAATAAGAATAATAATTTAACTAAGTTAACTAAGTTTTATAAATAATAATAATAAATTAACTAAATTTTATAAAAATTATCTAAGTTTATAACAAGAACAACAACAATTACACATTTATGACAAGTAATTTCAATTTGGTTAAAGCTCTTGAACGTTTTTTTTCTTAATATAAGAATTAGTTCACTCGATGTGGAACTATTTTCTGAAAGTGAGTGCGAATTAAGGATCTTAAGGCTAATTTAACACTAGAGGGGGGGTGAATAGTGTTTAATGGATTCTAAGACTTATATGGACTAATTAAAATTATGACACAAACAAATGCAGAACTTAATCACAGAACAATCACAGAATCAAACACAGATGCAGAAAGTAAATAAAAAGCAGTAAAGGGAAAGAATACACCGGATTTTATACTGGTTCGGAGTTACCCTACATCAAGTCCTGTACCAAGGGAAACCACCTCATACAGATTTTTATTATACGAATGTCGAGATTACATTCCTCAATTTCTAAAGGCCTTGAGGTACCCTCCTGTCTCACGAGTCCCGGGAAAACTCTCTTGATTTACGGGCAACAAGATTGCCCAATTGATTTCCAGGCACAACCACATCTTATAGAGAAACTCGATAAACTTTTGATTACAAATTGATCCTATAACTCTGAATAGCACTTTGATCTTCGAGAGAGGACAAAGAATCAAACAAGAATGAGATTATAATTTGATTCACTTGAGAATTTGGCAGAATTTCGGCACGATCTTAAAAATATGAAAATTATAGAATATGGATTTGTGGAGAAGAAGTGAAGAAAATAAGAAATTAGTTAGTTAAAAAATTCGTTTGTGAAGGCTATTTATAAAGCACCAACGGTCATAACCATTTGTGAAGAGATTTAAACGAATAGACACTTCTTTTGAAAATTGAAACTTTTGAATTCAACGGCCACCATATCGATATGGGGTATCCCATGATGTCGACATCCCTATGTTAAAAACAATGAAAAATTTGTTTTGAAAATAAAGTTTAAAACAAGAGTTTATTTTAAAATAAAAACAAATAATACTTGAAGGCTAAAACATCTTTTTGAAAAATCATTTGAAAAGATAATTTTAAGGCTAAAATATTTTGAAAAACAATTTTGAAAATCATTTTGAAAAACCATTTTGAAGTAGTTTTGCAAACTTCTTTTTGTAGAATATCTCATCACATCAGGACTCGAGAACTTGTACAAAACCAGGATGTTCGTGGGTTTGTAAGCCACTTGTCGTAGGTTTGTAAGCTACTTTTCGTGGGTTTGTAATTAAGCCACTAATGAGGTAGAAATGGGTTCCATCCCAAATGAAATTCGAAATGAAGATTTCCGTGCTATTATGAAATTTTAACAAAAACTAGACACATATCTTGAAATCTTGATCTTGATACTCATGAGTCTTCAAACTTGATTTCTTCATTCTTGATCTTTATACTGTACAGTCTTCAATAATCAGTACCTGCCTTATATATATCCTGCATAACAACATTCATATATATCCATACAATAGTGTTAGTATATAAGTTATAATAAAATAAGTTACAAAGGTTGTTGTCATCAAAACCACTATCTCCATTTCCTAACAATCTCCCCTTTTTGATGATGACAACCTTAAAATATACTTACCACTTTGATCATACCATAACTCCCCCTTACTCCAACAACTCCCCCTTACTCCAACAACTCCCCCTTACTCCAAGCCTAATATTTTATATAACTTCTCCCCTTTTTTCATCAACAAAAAATAACCTATAAACCTTGAACTTAATAGAAAAATAGATAAACAAACATATGACATAAGAATAATAACATATGAAATATAGCATCCTAATTGGAATTCATGTTTCTATACATCGAAGATTGTTTTTAGAAGAACATTAATTAAGATAACACTTATATACAAATTAACAAACAAATATACAATCATGAAAACGAAAAAACGCTTAACGAGGACCCTTAACTATTGGTGATTTGTGGACCGAGCAATTTGGATAGTGGAGACAAAATTTTCCACGTTGTTCGACCAAATTCCCATTAGCGTCAAAAGGGACCTCTCCAATGCAAATTATGCCATCGTCTTCGTCCATATGAACATCCGGATTCGGTAGAGGATGTTCTTCTTCTTGATCCTCTTGTGGTTCTTCTAGAGGCTCTTCTTCTTCAGAATCCAAGGCTTGTGATGATTTTTCGATAACAATGGGATTGGCATGGTTATCCATAAGGAATTTTTGTAAATTCCTAAGGATTATGCCTTGCCTAACTTGTTCTCTTGCCATTCGCAGTTGACTTACTTGAATTTCCGTCATCATTTGAAGCAAATCTTTCATCTTCTATTGTAATTTGATGACTCGTATGTGTGTGTGGATCGTTGAAAAGGACCAGAATGAGGGTAAGTGGGTGAAGAAGGTTCATTATTAGAAGAGGAAGCCATTAATTTACTGTTTTAGAAATTTATTACAGAGAATAAAACAGAGAAAAGGAGTAATAGTCAAAATATATAAATATATAACTAAATAACTAATTTTAGAGGGAAATTTAAATTTGAAAATTACGGCTAGTATGTCGACATAGGGGGGTGGGTCATGTCGACATGCCAAGTCTAATTTTTGAGAAATCTTTATTTATATTAATTATTAACTATACTTGTATTATTTTATATTTAATATTTCAATTAATGAACATATACCTAATTCTCTTCTAAATTTAGTAAAATTTTGTTCATTTAATGGTTTGGTTAATATATCAGCAATTTGTTTTTCAGTATTAATATATTCAAGAGTTATGACTTCTTTACTAATATTATCTCTAAGAAAGTGATGTCTAATATCAATATGTTTTGTTCTAGCATGATGAGTTGGATTCTTAGATAAGTTTATTGCACTAGTATTATCATAATAAATTGGTGATTTAGTTATAATTAATCCAAAATCTTTTAAAGTTTGTTGCATATATATAACTTGAGAACAAGCCAAAGCAGTAGATATATATTCTGCTTCAGTTGTTGACAAAGATACAGTTTTTTGCTTCTTACTAAACCAGGAAACCAGAGAATGTCCTAGAAAGTGACAAGTTCCACTTGTACTTTTTCGGTCTAATTTACAACCAGCGTAATCAGCATCACAATATGAAATTAAATCAAATACATCGTTTTTAGGGTAAAATAAACCATAATCTAAAGTATGTTTTACATATCTTAAAATTCTTTTAACAGCTTTTAAGTGAGTTTCTTTAGGTTGAGATTGGTATCTTGCACAGAGACAGACACTATGCATGATGTCAGGACGACTTGCTGTTATATAAAGCAGCGAACCAATCATTCCCCTATATAATTTTTGATCAACATCTTTTGATTTATCTTCTTTACTTAAAGCTACATTAGTTGTCATTGGAGTTGGTTTCCCACCAGAAGTGGTCAATCCAAATTTATTAATTAAATCCTTGGCATATTTTTCTTGACTAATTAAAATTCCTTTATCTAATTGTTTGATTTGAAGTCCTAAGAAGAAACATAGTTCTCCCATATGACTCATTTCAAATTCTTTAGTCATTATATCTGAATATTCTTTATTCATTATGTTATTAGTTGATCCAAATATTATATCATCTATATATATTTGTACTAATTGAATATCATTTTTGTTTCTTTTAATAAAAAGAGTTGTGTCTATTTTACCAATTTCAAAACCAGATTGTAGTAAATAAGATCTTAGTCTTTCATACCAGGCTCTAGGAGCTTGTTTCAGACAATATAAAGCTTTCTTTAATTTATATACATGATTTGGAAATTTATTATCTTCAAAAAGTGGAGGTTGTTCAACTTAAACATCTTCTTTTACAAAACCATTTAGAAAAGCACTTTTAACATCCATTTGATATAACTTGAAATTATTGTAGTTTGCGAAAGCAAGTAGAATCCTGATAGCTTCTAGTCTTGCTACGGGTGCAAAGATTTCGTCATAATCAATTCCTTCTCCTTGAAAATAACCTTGCGCGACTAAACGAGCTTTATTTCTCACGACCTCACCAAGTTCATTCATTTTATTTTTATAAACCCATTTTGTTCCAATTATACTTTTATCCTCAGGTCTAGGAACAAGTTCCCAAACATCATTTCTGGTGAACTGATTCAATTCTTCTTGCATAGCAAGAATCCATGAATCATCAGATGATTCTTCCTTTGGATTTTAGGTTCAATAGTTGATATAAAAGCTACATTACTCATACTATTTAGTTGATTTCTTGTTTTAACTATAGATTAATTATTTCCTAGTATATTTTCTATAGGATGATCTTTTAATAGACTAGTTCTTTTATTAGGTTGAATGATTTCACAATATTAGGTTCATTATTTAAAGTTACAAAATCTTCTTCATCTTCTATTTGTACAGTTGCTTTAAAATTTTCATCAAAAGATACATGCATTGTTTCTTCAATAGTGTTAGTTCTTAAATTATAAACTCAAAATGCTTTACTTCTATTAGAATATCCGATGAAGATACCTTTGTCGGATTTAGGTTCAAATTTATCTAAATTATCTTTTGTATTAAGAATAAAACATTACTACCAAAAACTTTAAAATAAGCTACTATGGGTTTCTTATTGTAAAGTAATTCATATGGTGTTTTATTAGTTAGTGGTCTAATTAAAATCCTATTTAATATATAACACGCTGTAGTGACTGCTTCAGCCCAAAAGTTTTTAGGTAAGTTACTATTAGAAAGCATTGTTCTCGCACACTCTTGAATCAATATATTCTTACGTTCTACCACTCTGTTTTGTTGTGGAGTTCTTGGAAAAGAGAAATTATGAGTAATTCCTTTTTTATTACAGAAATTCTCAAAATTTTCATTTTCAAATTCCCACCGTGATCACTACGAATAGTTTTTACTTTTAAAGAAAGTTGATTTTGAATTCTTTTAGCAAAATTTTTAAATAATTCAAAAGCATCAGTTTTAAGTTTAAGAAAAATTGTCCAACTATATCTAGAATAATCATCCACAGTTACAAAAACATATTTATTGTGATTATTTGATTGAACTTGAGATGGACCAAATAAATCTAAATGAAGTAATTCTAGAGGTTTAGAAGTAGAAATCATATCTTTTAATTTAAATGAACTTTTTTTAAGTTTTCCTAATTGGCAAGCATCACACATACTATCTACTTTAAAGTTTAACTTGGGAAGACCTCTAACTAAGTCAAGTTTTGATAACCTAGATAACAGTTTGAAATTTAAATGACCAAATCTTTTATGCAAAATCCAAGGGTCACTTGTATTACCCAAAAGACATAAGTTATCATTTGAAACTTTCATACTAAGGATGTAAATGTTTTTCTTCCTAATTCCTTCAAAGATAATATTTGACATATTATCTTTGATGTGACACTTATCTTTTCCAAATTTAATTTTAAATCTTTTATCACATAGTTGACTTATACTAAGCAAATTATGTTTTAAATTCCTAACTAGCAAAATATTAGAAATAAGAGGAGTTTTAGAATTACCGACATTACCGATGTCAATCACATATCCTTTTGAGTTATCTCCAAAGTTGACCAATCCACCATCTTGATATATAATGTCATTGAGTATCTCGGGATTTCCAGTCATATGTCTTGAACAACCACTATCAAGTATCCATTTATCTTTCTCAATTTGCACAGTTTGTCCATTGGTTGTTGATTCTTCAAAAGCCATGTAACATGTCTGTTCCTGCATAACAAACCAATTCGGTAGATAACTTGATTTTTCATAAAAACTATATGCAGACTTATGATACTTTGATGAGATGCATAAATTCAAACTAGTATTAACAAAATTTCCTAAAAATGCCATTTTAACTTTTCAAGTTTCATATTATGAAAACTATGAAAACCTACGCTTTGATACCAATTGAAAGTGAGTGCGGATTAAGAATCTTAAGGCTAATTTAACACTAGAGGTGGGGTGAATAGTGTTTGATGGATTATAAGACTCATATGGACTAATTTAAAATTATGACACAAACAAATGCAGAACTTAATCACAGAACAATCACTGAATCAAATACTGATGCAGAAAGTAAATAAAAAGCAGTAAAGGGAAAGAACACACCGGATTTATACTGGTTAGGAGTTGTAACGATCCCAAATTTTATATAAATTTAAATTAATAATTAGTTGTATTTTTGAATAAATTTTTTAAAAATAAATTGATTTAAGTGATGCGAGTTTCCCCGGATTCAAATATATTCTGTATAAATCATTTAAATTTAAAATATTGTATATATATGTATATGTGAATATATATATATATATATATTTGGGTATATATGAGTCAATTTGAAATTATAAATATATATGTATATATATTTGACTTGAATTTAAATTGTAAATAAATGGTTTAAAGATAAATATTAAAATAAATTGATAATAAATATTTAAACTGAGAGAAGATCAGAAGTAAAAGAAAATACATCATCTTTAAACTTGAACAAAAAAAATCAACTCAAACAAAGAAGATGGATGAAGAAAGAGTTTCAGCAAGCAAGTTCAAACCTGTTTCAAGCATAAGAAGAAAAGGCTCTGTTCTTTCTTTTAATCAAGTGAGCAAACTTCCTTTTTTTTAAACTTGATCTTCCTTATTATCTTAAGTCTGTGATGATGGATGAAAATGATAAATTGAAATGATTTGTTTTGTTTGGGTATACAAATTTAAAACACTAAATGTATGCATGTATGTCTGTATGCATATGCAACCTCTGTTTAACAGGCCTAAGATCTCTCAAAAATAATTCTATCTCTTCATCTAAATCATTATAAATATGATGTAAAAAGGGAATTGATTATAACCATGGGATACAAAAATTTAAGATACAAACAAGTAGAATTATCAAGTATATTCATCTGAAAAATAAATTTACAAGACTTAGATTTGAAAAATGGGTTTTAAGTCGAAATGTTTAGCAACTGTTCAGGAATTATAAAATAACTATGATAATCTATACCAAGTTCAGATTCTTTGATTCTACCTTTAACAGTGAGAAAACTCACTCAAAACCATCTGTTTGTCTTGATTCTTGGAGTTGATTCTAAAAGTATGATATGACAATGCTTTGTTTATATGCCTGCATGTATATATCTACATGTAAATGATGTGTGTATGAATCTGATTTGAACTATGTTTATTGATATACCTCTGTTCCAGGTTTCAGTGTTCACTATCAATCAAAGAAAAAAATTCATATCTTTTTATTGAATCAATGTTAGCACTTGGATTCAAAACAAAATATTTTAGTTGTAGTAGAATCTAGGTAATTAAAATATTATAAGGCATGTGAGTTTTGAAATGTGCTAGTATTTGGAAAATAACAGCAGAAATTCTTTAAACCATGTAAAATCAATTGTCAAATTTTAATGATTCAAGTATATATCTTGAATCATCTCTGGAAGTTAGGATTTTTAATACAAAAACCATGATTTCTAGTCAAGTGGTTTGGCAGCAGTTCGTGGATGAATAGAAGTCGGGTTTTAGGCTATTTCAGGCGATCGACGAACTTTCGGTGGTCGGACCTTTGGCTGAAGCAAGCTTGATGATCATGGAGGCGGGGAAAAATATCTAGAAGGTGGTTAAACCACTGTGGCAGTGGGGTTTGATCGATTTGTGTTTAAAACCTAATTTTAGGGTGGCTACTGTTTTCGATTCGCGCATCGTCGACGATGGACCTAGTGTCACGAGCTGCTGAGGGAAGGTAGATGGGAGGTAGAAGAGGCTACGGCCGGAGGCGCTGGTGGTCTGGTGGTCGGAGCGTCGAGCAGGTGGCGTTGCCAGGTTTGTGGGATGGAGGCTGCGAGTGTTTCCAGGATTTGGAATGATGGCCTCGAATTCGATTTTGAGATTTTGAACACGATCTGATGATCGTGGTGAGTTGCGTGGAGGATCGTCGACGTGCTCGAGGGTAGGGCGCTGACTGGAGCTGGTCGGCGACGTTGTGCACGTGCACGCGTGAAGTTCATGCATCTGGAAGTGATGGAGATCGGGCAAGAAGAAAGGTCTCGGGGTTTCCTATGTTTTTGCTCGCGTTCGTCTCGAAGTAGATGGGGTTGTGGATTTGCTCGGGAAATTTGTTGTGTGGCACGGGGGAAAACTCGGGTCTAGGAAGAAAGATTGATATAGAAATAGTTTTTAACTTTTAAAACAAATCAAGTTTTATTTAAAACAATTTGGCTAAACCCAGTTCTTTTGTAAATAATAAAGGTTTGAAAATAAAATTGTTTTGAAAGTTTATTTTAAATAAACTTAATAATGTTAAAGGTTAGTTAAGTAATATAAAGAATGTTTTAATGGTTAATTTACTTTTAAAGTTCAAAGTTAATTTATTTGTTGAAGGAATTTATTACTTGAAGTGAATTACTTAATAAAAGTAATTAAGGTAAATTTGTTAATAAATCTTAAGTTAGATTAATCAAGAAATTAATGAATAATTAATTTAAGGGTAATTAATTACTTAGAGATAATTACTAAATAAAAGTAATTAAGGATGGATAATTTATGATTAAAGTTGATTTGTCAAAATGGTTTATAATTTATTAATAATTAATTAACCAGGATTAGTAATTTATTCATAAGAAATTAATCTGATTTGAATTAATCAGACAATTAACTGACCTTACTTATGAATGTTTAGATTCTATTGAATGTGAATTGTTTGATATCCCTGATATATGATGCTTTGTGATACATCCTGATTTATGTTGTGATTTGTAATTTACTTATCTGTGATATATATCTGTGATCTGTGAATGAGCGATAAGCGTTATAGTTATATCGCTTATCAACTATATTTCTGTATTCTGATCTGTGATGATTGTATGATGTTGCACTATTGTGTTACACCCCTAGACTACACCTTTACACACACAAATATGGATTTCACGAGGAAATCGGTCAAGTCACAGATAATTTAAATTCAATGTTTTTGAAATTGAAATTTTAATTTCAATTGATTTTGAAATTTGAAATTTGGATTTAAAGTGAAAAGCGTTTGAAATGGAATTTCAAAGATAAAAGTTATTTCGAATAACTTAATCGAGTTTTGAAAATTTAAATAATTTGATTTAAATTTGAATTCAAGTTTGAAATTGAATCCTATGATTTGAAACTAGGGATTAAAGATGATGTACAGGTTATATATGGGTTAAACCATTTTAAAGATACTGATTTGGAAATTTGAATTTAATACAAGGGTTTTAACTCGTGTAAATATAACTGGATTTTTCCAAAATGAAAACTACTTGCTTTCAAATAGTAAAAGCTTTCATATAAGAAATGAAATTCCAGTTTAATTAAAGGAATTTCAAGATTGAATTGAAAAATGGTTTTCCAAGTTATGAAAGAATTCTTTTTGAAAGCTATGAATTGAATCTGTTATTTTTAACAAATTTAAAATGATGATTTGTTTAAACCATTCGAATTGAAATGTTTTGAAAATTATGAAATGAGTCTTTGATTCAAAAACCGAATGAGTTAATCCAACTTGAAATAAAATTGTTTTGAAAGGCTATGAATTGAATCTGTTTATTTTTAACAGATTTAAAATGATGATTTGTTTAAACCATTCGAATTGAAATGTTTTGAAAATTATGAAATGAGTCTTTGATTCAAAGACCGAATGAGTTAATCCAACTTGAAATAAAATTGTTTTGAAAGGCTATGAATGAATCTTTGGAAACGAGTTTTTGAAAGCTATAAGTTAAATCTTGACTTAAAGATTTAACGAGTTAATTCAATTAAAATGGGAATTGTTTTGAAATCCATAAATGGATCTTTGTGAATAGGGTTAACTTTGTGAATTAAATCTTTTTGTTTAAAAGATTTGAAAATGGTAATTGGTTTAAACCATTTGAAAGAAAATTTGGAATTATTAAGTTGTGACTTAATTGAAATCCCATATCCATATATTTTTAAATATTTCGCTCACTATTCGGGTTAGCCGGGAAAGGACCTTTGGGTCGTATAACCCATTCCGAATATGTGATACGTCGTAATAGATTGCATTTGATGACCGGTGTTGAAGACCGGATATTTTTGAAAATGGAAGGATTACCGTCGAGTTACTCTACATCGGCTGATCTACGGTATAGAGGTTTTATCACCCTTAGTAACGGGAAGTCCGGACGTGATTGGAAATTATCCGGATTTGCAATTGCTTCGTAAGAAGTGCCTTCGGTTCTGTTCGAACCCGGAACAGACTTGTATGGATTGTATGTCTGACATTACATTTTGAGATATAAAGCTGATTTCTTTCAAATACATTTTTGTTTGGTGGCGGAGAATTTATTCTCTTATAGCTTAACACCCTTCTCTGAGACGTACGAGCTCAGAGGTTATGTAGTTGAAATTTATCAGCGATATACCCCAATTTGGTAATGTGGCATGCTGAGTGTTGCTGTGTGATGATCATTGTTTGATCATTTGTGATATGATCATTTGTTTGATCATTTATCTTTGTGATCATTGCTTTGATCATTTGTTGACCTAAAGCATGGCTCTGTGACAAAGCGTAGCTTTGTAGACGAGACTTCGTCAGAGCCTCACAACCCGGTAATGGTCGAAACAGGAATTATGCGGCAAGGTTTCAAGGGTAGCTTCCCTAGGGTATGACCATTCCTTCTGGAAAAGGGTAGTATCATGGTATGGAGCCCAGATACTTACTCATGTGGACACACTTTATTTATTATGTGTGATGTTGGTTATCGAGAGCTCTCGGATAAAGGTCCCAAAGAACCGGGGGTGGCATCTCTGAGGTTTTGTATATTCCCCGGGAAGGGGGGTAGTCGTCCTTGTTTGGCAGAGAGCAGTTTGTCTCTCGGAGCGTCCTGCCAGAGGTGTTCTTTCGTGGCATAGGAAGTTCCTTAGCCTGACCATTTGTTGGAAATCCAAACAAAACAATACGAGCCCTGTACGGTTTTAGTTGTATTACCTGCCATGGAATGTGGCGGTAACCTGCTATTGAACATGGTAGCTATAGTAGGCATACGATAATGGTCGTATGTTGGCTAAGATTGATATTCTATTTTCGAAATGTTTTCTACACTATGCACTAATAATAATATCAAAAATGATTTGATTTTGCGTAGTAAGCATCTTTGACTATCATAAGAATAAATCTCCTCCAATTCTGCGTTTGCATTGTGTGTGTGGCGGGAGGTCTTATGGTAGTTTCATTTTCTAAAAGCATTACGAATTGACTCTAAAATTCTCTGCTATTTGTTTTAAAGATAAACTATTTTTGTTGCTCACACCAGTCCCATGACTGATCCGGAGTTTATTGTTTCTTTCCTAAACTCTGGATGCTCAAAATTTTTCTACACAGGCATTCTAGAGTTGGGTTTTTCAGATAGTCAGGATTAGCAGATTTTCTGGAGCTAGTTCAGTCTTTGGATCGGACTGCACTTGCTTATCTTTGTGCATCGTAGAGTTAGGAGTTCGAGCTATTTCTGGATTAGTGCTTTGAAGATGGAGATTATCCGCTACTGATGTTATCGTTTTCTTTTCCGCTGTTATTTCTTGTATCATATCTCTGATGTATATAGATATTCATTGTATCATCATTGTATCTGGATATTGTATCAGATGTTGTATATCTATATTCCTTTTCTTTTCTGCTGTGTTGTTTACTTAATGTTGTTATAAGCTCCGGCGACTCGGATTTGAACGATCGAATCTACGGCATTCGAGTACGATGTAAAGTATGGATATCGATTTTCGAGCGCGAAAATCTGGGACGTTACAGGAGTTACCCTACATCTAGTCCTGTACCAAGGTAAACCACCTCATACAGATTTTTATTATACCAATGTCGAGATTACATTCCTCAATTTCTAAAGGCCTTGAGGTACCCTCCTGTCTCACGAGTCCCGGGAAAACTCTCTTGATTTACGGGCAACAAGATTGCCCAATTGATTTCCAGGCACAACCACATCTTATAGAGAAACTCGATAAACTTTTGATTACAAATTGATCCTATAACTCTGAATAGCACTTTGATCTTCGAGAGAGGACAAAGAATCAAACAAGAATGAGATTATAATTTGATTCACTTGAGAATTTGGCAGAATTTCGGCACGATCTTAAAAGTATGAAAATTATAGAATATGGATTTGCGGAGAAGAAGTGAAGAAAATAAGAAATTAGTTAGTTAAAAAATTCGTTTGTGAAGGCTATTTATAAAGCACCAACGGTCATAACCATTCGTGAAGAGATTTAAACGAATAGACACTTCTTTTGAAAATTGAAACTTTTGAATTCAACGGCCACCATGTCGACATGGAGTATCCCATGATGTCGACATCCCTATGTTAAAAACAATGAAAAATTTGTTTTGAAAATAAAGTTTAAAACAAGAGTTTATTTTAAAACAAAAACAAATAATACTTGAAGGCTAAAACATCTTTTTGAAAAATCATTTGAAAAGATAATTTTAAGGCTAAAATATTTTGAAAAACAATTTTGAAAATCATTTTGAAAAACCATTTTGAAGTAGTTTTGCAAACTTCTTTTTGTAGAATATCTCATCACATCAGGACTCGAGAACTTGTACAAAACCAGGATGTTCGTGGGTTTGTAAGCCACTTGTCGTAGGTTTGTAAGCTACTTTTCGTGGGTTTGTAATTAAGCCACTAATGAGGTAGAAATGGGTTCCATCCCAAATGAAATTCGAAATGAAGATTTCCGTGCTATTATGAAATTTTAACAAAAACTAGACACATATCTTGAAATCTTGATCTTGATACTCATGAGTCTTCAAACTTGATTTCTTCATTCTTGATCTTTATACTGTACAGTCTTCAATAATCAGTACCTGCCTTATATATATCCTGCATAACAACATTCATATATATCCATACAATAGTGTTAGTATATAAGTTATAATAAAATAAGTTACAAAGGTTGTTGTCATCAAAACCACTATCTCCATTTCCTAACATTTTCTTATGTTTTCTTAAGAAGATAATAATATTTTTATTACATTGATATATGATAAAATATATTTCATTCATGATGATCATAAATAATATATAGTATGTTAAGGGTAATTATTAGATGTAGCCTTAACTATATTCTATGACAATGTATTATTTAATCTATAGATAAGCCATGACACATACAAATTAGATAGATAAACTTAATTAATATTACCAGCAAGTTTAATATCACAATTAGCTTGTATATAGTCGCACTGTGATCTCATTCTCTTTTTGGCCTTTATATTATAAATTCATATTTGTTCTCTTCTATTGTTGATCCGTATTGCCTTTTTTCCCTATAAGAATATTGGACTTTTGAAGGAGATGGGTTTGGACTTTCCATGATTTATATTCTCTCTTTTAGCAAGCTCTTTTTGTTAGATTTTATGTCATTAACATTTGTGCTTAAAACATTGTTCATGAAACGTTGTATATGACTAAATTTTATGGTGTATGAAATTGATGTTGCTTTGATTATGTTTAATCGTTATAACTACTTATAATATCGAATTATATATATTAGTGTTTTACAAATTGAGTTGTTTTGAATACATTATTCATGGTCTATATAATTGTTTTAAAACTGCTGGAGTAGTAGTAAAATGTAAGAAAAACATTGATATACCGTAGCATTTCAAAAAAACTGGGTAACTGACTTTTGTAGCATTTCAAAACCGCTGCTATATTACCGGTTCTTCTAAAGTAATGATCTTAAAATGCGCCGCCAAAACGCTGCTAAATGAGATTGCAGCGTTTAATTAAAGTTGAAAAATTAATTTACTGCAGAGTTTTTAAAATGTATCATATAGCCATTTATTTAGCAGCATTTCGAAAATGCTGCGGAATTTCCTAACTCTATTGCAGCATGACATTAGGTAACCTCCTTTGAAATGCTGCTAATGATTATGGCAGCACTTTTAAAACGTTGCGAAAAGTCCTTTTTGTTGTAGTGAAAGGTCATTAGTTTATCAATCCAATATCCAAATCGGCAACAAAAATCTTTAGATCCAAACTATAGACGCTTTAATCTAAAATAAAAGCTAGATCTACTCCTGAGAAGCTCCGTTCTTAGTGAAAGCACCAAAAATGTTGGATAAAAAAGTGGCACAACACCTTAATCGAATAAAGGAGAGTATACCTAAGTAGCAATAATAGAAAAAACAACAAAGACACATGAATTTTTATAGTGGTTTGGCAAATTCCATGGCCCACATCTCATTTGATATTATTATAGACTATTTTTTCATAAGTAAAAAAGCTTTACAATTCATCTTTAAGTCTAGAAAAGTAAAAGTGAGCCTCTAAGTGATAAGGTCCAAGTAGAGATAGAAGACGAAGAAGTGAATGAATCAAAATTCCTCCAACAATTGCTCTAGGCTCGGTATTTATAGAAGAACCGCCCATTAGAGTCACCAGATCGCTGAAGACAGGTAAGGATCCAAATCCATGAGAAATGGGAGGAAGATGTAACATTCCCGGATTTTAGCCAAATATAATATATTGATTAATTTAATTTTTGAAATTTAATTGAGAAATTCATTGGTGAATTAATTAGAAATTTCCAGAATAATAAAAAAAAATATGTTAAAATTTTGATTTGAATTGCAAAATAATTATACTAAAAATAAATTGGATTAAAAAAAATTTAAAGTTAATAAGAAGTTGTTTTCTAATTTTAATATATTTGGAAGTTATTGATTTGAGAATTAATTTAAGTTAAATCCTTGTGTATAAAATATATGTGATTGTTTATTAATGTATAAATTGATTTCAAATAAATTTTCTTTAATTAGTATAAATATATATCTCTTTTGAAATTAATAAGTTAAGCATGAGATAAGTGTAATATATATATGTAGGATATTTAAAATTATAAAATGTTTGAATTTATATATATATATATAAGTACATAACATTTATACATGTAAACAAAGACAAATGTAAATCATATAAACATGTAAAACATAAGCTAAAAGGGTTTAAAACAAAATTTATAAAATTATCTAAAGGAGGGATTTAGACATAAATTTTATGGCAAAAGACATTTGTAAAATGTGGTTTAACAAGTGTAAAAATTTTAAACTATGTGTTTACAAGTGTAAATATAATTAACAAGTGGCTTCGTTTCTTTTTAAATTAAAACATATAAAATATATCTAAAGAAAGAAACCAGGTTTTTCAATGTTCATTCTCAGTCTAAACATCTCAAACCTGGAAACAAATTAAAGCAACCAAATTCAAAGCCTGGAAATCAAATGCAAGTTCAAACCTGAGAATCAGTGTAAATCCAAAAAAAAAAAAAAAAAAAAAAAGAAATCAAAACTGAAAAACCAGATCTCAATCTCAATCTGAGATAAAAGTCTTCAACCTGAGAAACAAGATCAAAACAATTTCTTAAAACCTGGAAACACAAAAAATCAAAGCCTCAAGACCCAAAGCAAAAGCAGGAATGAAAATCAAAAGCAATCATGTTCAGATTCAAAGAGTAAAATCAAATAACAAATCAAACTTTGCAGCTTCAAAAACACCTCAGTTTCAAGTCTCAGGTTCTCTGTTCTTTTTCAAATCTCTCAGGTGAGCAAACTTTCAGACCTTGAATCCATTTTCATTCTTGATTTATGTGATGAAATCTGGGGATAATATAGTATGTCATGTTTAGATGTATGTTTTGATGCGAATGTATGTTTGTAAATAGGAAATGTCTGTGTACATAGGAGTTATGTATGTATATTTTCCTCTGTTGAATGACAGGTTCCAAAATTCATAAAACAAATTCATATCTTTTTATTTATACAAATTCAAGCTACAATTACTAAAGGAGAAATGATTGAAACAATATAGTATCACTGTTAAAATTAATTTCATGTTTTTATATTTTGTATATATTACAAAAATAAAGAATAACAGTAGAAATCATTTATAAGTGGGAAATCAATGCTCAAGTTTTCGAGTTTGGATTCCATAATTAAGTTCGAATTAGAAAAAGATGATTTTAGAGAGTTATTTCAAGATTTTTCAATTAGTAAATTATGAGAAATCGTGAGTTGACCAGATTTGGTATTATCGTTGATCACCGACGATTGGCGAAGTGATATCGGTTGTAGTTGATGTCGAGGGTAGCTCGGAGGATGTTGGTTATGGGAAAAATAGTAATGGCATTTTTCCATCATCGTAGCGGCGATACATCGTCGAACTAGGGTTCGACTGTTAGTTTTATAGGTGGGTTTGTCGAGGCAAGTTCGTCGTCATAAGGGGATCGAGTTGTACGGGACCTAAGGGAATCGAAGTAGTGGAGTCTGACGAGGCTCTGGCCGAAGTTTTAACGTTTCTGGTGGCCTGGATCGTCGAGATGAGGCGTTTTTAGATGATCTTCCTGGTTCTAGTTTTGGGATCGAGTGGTTTGATTTTTATTGACGTCGAGATTGGAGGTTCTGGGTGGTCGTGTGGCTTGAAGGCATCGTCGTCGACTTGTCGAAAGTGGCGATGATGGTCAGAGCGCTGGCGAATGGTTGTACACGTGCACATTCATGTTTTTATGTCTGATGGTATTCGAGTTTGGGAAGAAGATAGTGACTCGAGTCGTGCTCGAAGAAAAATTGGTTTTTACCTCGGGGAAGTGAAGGAAATATGAGAGCTCGGGAAAGTTTGGTTTTGACTCGGGAAGTTTACGAATTGGCTCGAGTTTCTTTAGTTATCAGGTTTAAATAAAAATATATATACACACGTTTTAAAATTTTAAACTAATTAAGTTTTCACTTAAAGAATTCTTTTAAAACATTTTTCTTTCCTAAATAATAAATGGTTGATTAAGTTTGAGATTACTTAAAAGTTTAAAAATAAATTATTTCAAACTTATTTAATTAAAGTGTTTTTAATTTATATAACCTTTATTTTAAGAGTTTTTAAATAAACTTAATATTATAATGTTTTAAAAGTTAATTTAACTTAAAAGTTTTTAAGTTAATTGGTAATGAATATTTAAATCCAAAGGCTATTAATAAGATTAAAAAAATAATCAAAGTGATTAATAAAGATAAAATGGTTTATCTTTTAAATAAATTAAGATCTTAAGTAATTAGTAATTTATTAATTAAAGAAAGTAATTAAGGATAATTACTTATTGAAAGTGATTTAGAGGATAATTAATGTGACTAATTAAAAGAATAATTACTTGATAAAAGTGATTTAAAGGCTAATTACTTAATTTATTTAAGGATAACTAATTAATATGATTAACTAATTAATGTAATTAACTAAAGGTTAATTAAGTAGTTAATTAATATAATTAATTAAAAGTAAATAAATTAATTAAAGGTGGATTAATTAATGATTAGAGGTAGATTAATTTTGTAATTACTTAAATGTAATTAATTAAAGGATAATTGATTATGTAATTAACATAAAGGTTAATTTAATTAATGAGATTAATTAAGGAATAATTAATTAATTAAGGGTAATTAATTAAGATGAATAATTAAGATTGATTAATTAATTAATATCAAATGATTTGTAATTAATTAATCAGGGTTGGGTAATTAATTCATAAGCAATTAATTTAATTGGAAATTAAATTGAATTAATTAAGAATTGAATAATTAATTAATCTTGCTTATGATTGTATTAAATGCTTGAATTGTTTGTTATCTCCGTTCTGAAATATTCTGTGATGTGATTTGTTTTGAATTGAGCTGTGTGTAATTTAATTATTTATTTGTGATGAATATTTATCTATGAATCTGTGATTGAAAGATAAGCGTTATAGATTATACCGCTTATCAAATATTGCTATGATTGAATCTGTGATGGTTGATGATATTGCACTATTGTGTAAAACCCCTGGACTACACATACACACACAAATATGAATATCACAGGAAATTGGTTAAGTCATGGGGATTTTAAAATGGTGAAGATTTTGGAAATTTAATTTTGAATTCAAATTGGTTTGAAAGTGAAATTGGTTTTAATATAAAAAGCTTTTGAAAAAGGATGTTTTTGAAATTGAACCATTTCGAATATAATATGGTTTGTTAACATTTGAAATTTAAAAACTGAATTTGGATTCAAAGTATTGAAATTGAATTCCATATGCAAATAAGTTTTAAATTGGAAATTTCTTTCCAATATTCTTATATAGAGTTTAATTGATTTCTAAAAGCTTTGGAACTTTAAAGTTCAATTTTGAGAAATAATTATTTGAAGTAATTATTTTAGATAATTGAATTTAAACTTTGGAAACTATGTTTTGAAAAGGAATATACAAGTTATACTATGTATATGTATGGATTTTAAACCATCTTCAAAATATTTTAAAGGAATTGTTTTGAGAATTCAAATCTAACTTAAATAGAATCTGCTTAGGGTACGGCAAGTTCGCTGATTTTAAAATTTTGACTTTAAAGGGCTACAACTTAAGCAAATTGAATTGGATTGTTCCAAAACGAGAACATTTGTTTTCAAATAATAAGGCTTTCATGTAAAGAAAGAATTTTCCAGTTTTGTTCAAAAGATTTCCAAGTTATGATTTAAATCACATTTGAAATGGAAATTGTTTTGAAAGCTATGAATTGAGTTTTGATAAAGATATGAATGGGTGAATCACTTTTGAAAAGGAAATTGTTTTGAAAACTAAAAAAAGATCTTTGTTAAAGATCGAGTGAACTTTGTTTCAAACTAAGAAAGGATCTCAAAGATAATCTTTTGCTGAAATATTATAAATGAATCTTGTTAAAGATTGAGTGAACTTGTTTTCAAACCGAAAGAGGATCTTAGAAAAGGATCTTTTGTTGAGACATTATGAATGAATCTTTGTTAAAGATTTTGGTGGACTTTGTTTTGATTAAAGAGGATCTTAATGGTGAATCTTTTATTTAAAAGATTTTAAAAGTGGAAATTTGTTTAAACCATTTAAAGGAAAGGGTTTTGGGAAATGTGTTGTGACTTAACTGAGATCCTAATATCCATATGGTTTTTAAAATATGCGCTCATTATTCGGTTTAGCCGGGAGAGGACCTTTGTGTAATAAAACCCATTTCGAATAGTGATACGACGAAATGGATAGCAATTGAAGACCGGTGGTGAAGACCGGATATTTTCGAAAGTGAAAGGATTACCTGTCGAATGTCTCTGCACCGACTGGTTCCCGATATAGAGATTTGATCACCCTTTGTGATGGGGAGTTCTGACGTGATTAGGGATTATTCGGATTTGCTAGGGCTTCTTTTGAAGTGCCTTCGGTTCTGTTCGAACCCGGAACAGACTTGTATGGACGTATGTCTGACGTTACACTTTAAGATGTAAAGATGGTTTCTATCAAATACATTTCTGTTTGGTGGCGGTGAATTTATTCTCTTAGCTTAACACCCTTCTCTGAGACATACGAGCTCAGAGGTTATGTAGTTGATGGTTACTAGTGATACATTCCCAATTTGGTAATGTGGCATGCTAAATGCTGCTGATCATTTGTTGATCGAAGCATGGCTTTTGTGAAAAGCGTAGCTTTGTGGATGAGACTTCGTTGAGTCTCACACCTCGGAAATGGTCGAAACAGGAAAGATGCGGCAAGGTTATTGGGGGTAGCGCCCCTTAGGGTATGTCCATTTCCTTCTGGATAAAAAGTGGTATCATGGTATGGAGCCTAGATACTTAACTTATGTGGTTACTGCAAATCTATTGCTTTGTGGTTGTTGGTTGAGAGGCGGCTCGGATAAAGGTCGGTGACGACCGGGGGATGGCATACTCGTGTCAGTAGTTACCTAGTTACAGAGGTAACCCAGCCTTTTGGCAGAGATCCAGTTAGGTTCTCGGGGCGTCCCTCCAGAGGCGTACCCATGTGGCATAAGAAGTTCCTTAGCCTGATCATTGTTGGAAATCCAATCACCAATACGCTCCTTGTACGGTTTTAGTTGTATAACCTGCCATTTACTTATGGTGGTGACCCACTGTTTAGATGGTAGCTATAGTAGGTATACCATAATGGTGCCGGCTAAGATTAATATTATACTTTTGTTTGTACTAAAATTGGGCACAACCCTCTTCGGAAGTCTTTGAATAGATAAAGTGAAGAAAATAACTGTAAAAAGAGGATTTATCTAACAGAAACTCCAAATCTCAGATATGAAACTAAGACAAATGCAAGAAGACACAAGAATTTAGAGTGGTTCGATGTATTGCCTACGTCCAAAGTGTTTGTATCAAAATTGGGCACAACACTCTTCGGAAGTCTTTGAAGAGATAAAGTGAAGAAAATAACTGTAAAAAGAGGATTTATCTAACAAAAACTCCAAATCTCAGATATGAAACTAAGAAAAATGCAAGGAGACACAAGAATTTAGAGTGGTTCGGCATATTTCCTACATCCACTATGAAGTAGTTTGCTTTATTGATCTTTCTTTGATGTTTACAATTGATTTCAACAAATTACAGTGAATAACAATGATTTGCTGCAGTGAAATTCGTTGGTAGCAGCAGCAATGGAGTTCAGATCTGGATCTAGCGGAGTCCGGGTGTTGGAGATCTCAAAGAGGAAGAAGAAACCCTTTTCTGTTGGCTTTGGGGGTCTATTTATAGGTGTAGGAGGCTGATGTTTTACTCAGATCTCAGGAGACCCTCTTTGGCACGTTACCAGGCCCGCGCGCCCAAGCCCGTGAAGTTTCGGTCCGATCCGTGATCGATACGAACAGATTTCGTATCGATCAAGATTTCATCCAATGGAGTCGAAATTTGGCGTGGACATTCTTTAGCATACACGTAGTCTTCTATGAAAATTTCATAGCATTTGGACTTGTAGATTAGGAGATATGATCGATACGAAATGGGATTCTCGGTGGTTGTTTGGTTCGACTCGCTCTCGTTTCGACTCGCTTTCGTTCGACTCGGTGACGTGGCGCTTGAGTCTTTGGATCACTCTGCCTTTGATGCTGTCTCGAGCGAGTCGAAATGTACATCCATTGAGCGAGTCGATGTGTGCCCAGATTGAGCGAGTCGAAGCGTGCACTGGTCGAGCGAGTCGAAGTGGAGCGTCCTGAGGGATTCGAACAAAGGCTCCGCGATGGACACGAAGTGGAGCGAGTCGAAGGAGTCATTTCTGGTGGTTGCGAAGTGAGTTGAAGGAGTCACTTCTGAGGGATGCGAAGTGAGTCGAAGTAGGCATCTGAGGGATGTGAAGCGAGTCGAAGGGAGCGAGTCGAAGGGAGCGAGTCGACCGGTGATTGGTTTTCATCCAATTTTGTATCGTTCATAACTTGAGCATACAAACTCGGATTGACTTGAGATTTGGAACATTGGCTCTCATAGCTTGGCTTGTCATGTCATACCAATTTTGGCTCGATCTGGAATCGAATAAAATTCATCGATATCCATAGTGAGCCTGTGTATAACTGATCTCTAGGACGGGCCGTCATTGGTTACTAGTCAATTCTTTGGTGTTACGGTCTTGCCAAAAGGCGGGATAACATTCGCCCCCCAAAGTAAGTCTTGTGGAAACATGATGTGCTTTGAAATTCTGCCATCTTTACTCTGAATAGTCATTGTCTTTTCAATGAAAGCTGTAATCTTTGACTGTTCTTCTTGGTAATGTAAACTGTTGACGATCAACTGCTATACCCTGTATTGTTGCGACTGACTGCTGTGTGCTAGTGATTAGCCGTTTGCTTCTGTAATCATTATTAGATGGGTTTCTAATTCTGGTAAATCTGAAATATTGAATATTAGTTCGGCATATATGCATATATGTTAACCTGACTCTCGTTGACGTTTGTACGTTCACGAGTCGTTGTCAGTTTATTTTATTTTTGAATTCCATATTGATCCTCTCCTGGACCGATGTGAAATTTGCTGCAACAACGCTCGATGGTTGCTTTTGAATGTTCCTTCGTGACGATCCTCTCCTGAATCGATGTGAAGGGTTGAAATATCGAAGACGATTTTTATTGGATTTATGGATTCGAAGTAATTGTTTCGAGTTGATTGAGTTGGCCTCTGGAAGCCAAGATTTGATGGATTCAAACTGCTTGTTCGACTCGGTCCTAGATCCGAACTGCATAGGAGTCGGAGCCGAAACGCACAGGGAACAGAGGAGCGAGTCGAAATGCACAGGAGACAGAGGAGCGAGGCGAAATGCACAGGAGATGGAGGAGCAAGTCGAAATGATGGCTTGTATTGCTGCATCGGAGACGGAGTCGAAGACAAGCGATACGAAGGGGAGCTTTGTATCGATGCACTGGAGAGGGAGTCGAAACGCATGTTCGAATCCACCGGGATACGAAGCGCTTATTCCCTTTGCTTTCGAGCCCATATAAATACTTTGTACTTAGCCGTTTTTTCACTTTTGACCTTTCACTTTCCTTCCTTGCCTTCGTATCGCTTAGAAACTCGAGAAGAAAAGAAGAAACATTCTTGCCTTCGAACCGATTCTTACTTTCAATCACTTGAACTAACTGATAGATCTAGGTAACCCAATAATCGAATCCACGGGTAAACGATGAGACTCGGGTTTTCTTAACACCAAATCAATCAAAGTCGTGATCGATCAAAAGTTCCTTAGCCTCAGCTTCGCGTCGATCTGGAGCGAGTGTTTCGAGATGATGAGGCGGAAGCCTTCGTATCGATCGATGGTGGAGCTTCGCATCGAGTCGAATGATTTGAATACGTGGATCGATATGAAGGAGTAGCGTCTGATGGACTCGAAACGATGGCCTTGGATCGAGTCGAAAAGTATGTCTTGGGATCGAGTCGAACTGGGGGTTTGGGACCGAGTCGAACTGCATAGTTTTTGATCGAGTTGAAGCAGAGGCTTTGGATCGAGTCGAACTGGGTAGTTTTTGATCGAGTCGAAGCAGAGGCTTTGGATCGAGTCGAACTGGTGGTTCGGGATCGAGTCGAACTGGAAGGTTGGGAGCGAGTCGAATTGCGGGTTTAGGAGCGAGTCGAATTGCTGCGATGTGCTCGATCTTAACTTCCCAGCCTCTCAACCGAGTCAAACTCATATGTAGATGACCGTAGCTTATCAATGCGAACACCGCTCTCATGAGCGATACGAATTGATCATTAAAAAATTTGAAACTCCTTGCACATTTGAACAATTGACTCCGACGAGCTTCAAACTTGTATTACTGGACTTAACCGTTTTACCGCATATCTGATTGCCTATCAAAACTCGTCGATGAAACTGGAACTTATCAAAATGACACCAAACTTTAATTTGGAATGATAGTTAATAGCTGGATGGTACGGTTGTGACGGTCAGCGATGACGGTCCTTCCGACTGAATTCCGAAGTCTCGTTGTTTACATGCTTTCTTTAATCCTGTAGATCTTCTCAAATGATATACAACACTGCACTGCACAACACCCACTCACACACTTTACACTGGGGACGCACGAGCGTTATTGTCAGTTTAACAATGATTTTTTATAAGCTAGCTAGTCATGGAACCCTCAAGTTCACAGCAGCAGGAACTCCCGAGTTCTATTCCTCCAACCATAGAGATTCCGATTATTGAAGCCGAAGTTATAGAGCCAGCTCCGGACGATCGTCCGGGTGCCCGGTTCATTTGTAATCCGCAAGATTCAGTGCCGTCGGGTATCTCCGAGGATATGCTAGGACGGATTTTCTTAAGGCACGGTCTGTCACTCGACGATGTGCTACTTCCTGGACCGAACGACAGGCCGCACGATCCCCCGGAGGGGTTTATTGCTTTCAACTGTCACGCCTGTACGGCGGGGACGCTTCCTCCCTTCAACCAATATATAAGGGAGATGTTATCGTTTCTTGGCATAGCTCCATCTAGCTACATCCTAACGGGTATGCCTTGTTGAACAGCACCTTTGTCCTGTTTATGGAGATCCTCTTTCAACCACCGAAGCCGATCGAAATCAGATATTTATTCAATGTCAAGAGCCATGGAGACAGCCCTTCTTTCACCTTCTCGGAAGCGGTCAGAAACTGCCACATTGTACTGGGCTCCTGGGGAAGGCTAAGTTATTATAAAACTGAATGGTTTTACGTTCGGTGCCCCCTTGGATTTGCTAGGCGGTGGTTGGATAGACGTAAGTGTTGCCATTTATCTCTTGAATCATTGAGATATTAGTAACTGACTCTAAAACTGACATACTTTTCCTCTTTTATAGCTGCAATCTCTCGTCCTGACGGCGCATACTTCAGAGAGCTTGTTCGGATTCTTCAAGCGTTTCCGAGTGAAGAGAGGCATATCGACTTAGTTTTGTCTGACAGAAATTTGAGGACTGTCGGGCTGATAGAACGAAGGCAGAGCATACATCTGGAAGGGATACATAGAGTGGTCCTGAAGAAACGAGTGAAGCGCAAAGCGCCCACAGTCATGATCGCTGAAGAAGTTGATACAGAAAGAACGCCTACCGATACCGAGCTTCCAACTGGGCCTTCTGCCAATGTCCAGGATTCGGGAGGAAGAAGAAAAGGCAAGGCTGCTGCTCACAAATGCCCTAAATCTGAGAGATTTAAATCTGTGGTCGTGTCATTACCTTTCCCGGGGATTAGAATTTCGGAGGCTCCTCCCCCACAAGTAGAGAGTCCTTTTGCAGGGCTTGCTGATATTCCGATCCTGGATTTTGTGTCGTCTCCACACGACGCCGAGACGGAGGAGCTTGATAGTGCTCTTGAACTGAGCGGGTCGCTTGCTACGAGTGTGGCCGACATTTCCGGTTGGTTAGGGGGTTGCACATGCATACACTTCACTACACTACATACTTCACAACTATACATCATCCAACTTAGGAAGTCACTAACTCTTTCCTTGCTTCTCATTTTCAGGTACTATGTCTGGAAAAGGATCGATGCCCGGGATCTTCGCTCCGCCCGAAAAACTTCTTCTTACTATGATTCCCGTAGGAGGGATTCAGATAGGGATCGCGATCGCGAGTACTCTAACTAGGACAGGTACGGGCGTGATAGGGATAGATAATATAGACATCGGTCTAGATCACGCTCTCCTCCTCCTAGACTTCCATCTCCACCCCTTTCCAAACTTCAAACCCACCAGAGCCTCCTCGTCATAGGCTGTCTTCTCACGCTTCTAGATCTAAGACACATCTTCAGAGAGTTGAGACCACGGCCTCCATAATTGCAGAGCAGGTCCCGGCCAAGCCCACAGGAGAAGGGGCCCTTAAATTGGCTCAAATGAGGAAGGATTTTCCAAATATCTGCTTTGATGGCTAAGTCTTCCCTCCACACTTAAAAAAAATTCCGTCAGGGGTGGAAGGCACGATGCCTGATTACATTCATGACATCTACACCCAGTACAGGGAGTGGGTAAAGGCCGTGGAGAAAGCTTCTAAGGTGGCCTTTGAACGGGCCAAAGCACTTGAGAAACTAGAGATTGAACTTGCTCAAATGGACCGGATCATCCAAGTGCTGACTGCTGAGGCCGAGTCTTCTCGAAAATCGGAGATTGAGGCCACCAAAAAAGCTGATGATGCGAAGGCGGCGATGGTGAAGTTAGGGCAGACACATGTTTCCCTAGTGGAGGAGATGGGCCATTGGAACACCACAGTCACCGCAGAGCGGGATGCGGCGGTCAAGGAACTCACTGAGCTCAAGGCCAAATTCGCTGACATGGCCAAGGAAAGGGATGACGCAAACAGTGCAGCCTAGGAGGCGTGCGACCAAGCTGTTCTGCTTAGGGGTGAACGGGATGCGGCAGTGGCTAAAGTCCGCAAGGTGGAGGCTGAGGTTGAGGATAAAGTAAAGTCGACGGAGTCCAGGCTAGAGGCTGACATCGAGGACCTGCTCGTTGTTTATAATGCTAATGTGTTGAGGCACAGTTGTCTAGCCTGGCTCGACGATTACCCAATGCATCTTTATAACGCATGGGGCCGACTGGTTGAGGAAGAGAAGGAGACGCATCAGGGCAAGTCCGTAGATGAATTTGAGCTCGAGAATCGCATTTTGAATGACGATGAAAAGAAGATTCTACACGAGTCAATGATTCTGCGTGAGAAGGAAAGACTTGGCGCCCAGCACTTTGAAGTTGGAGAGGGTTCAGGGGTTGACCACCATGAAGCAAGTCTTCAAGTTCCCGTGTCAACCCAGCCCGAATCCTCGTCTGCGGTTGATCCCCAGCCTGTTCCTGCTTATAATCCGGATCAGCCGCAGATGTCTCCGGCTGCAGCGCAAGTCACTGATGCTGCCCTGCCACGTACAAGTCATACCGAGGAAGGTATTCTGAACATTCCACCTATCTTTCTTAAGTCGAAGCCTTCGTTCGAGTTAAGTTATAACAGTTCTCTAATTCTTTGTCCAGTGATTGATGCTGCCCATGTCGAGCCTCCTGTTATTCAAGAATCACATCAGACACAGGAGGCCGTCGTTACCGAAGCGATCACCGTGACTACAACTGCTGCGTCTCTAGACGATATACAGGGAGGCAAACTTGTTTTTGACAAGCAATTGATGAAGGAGCTCTTTCGCCGTCATGGCGACCCTTTGGCTGATCTACCATTCGTCATGGGCGGAGGCGTTTCTGCCACAAGTTTTTTGATGCCTACTACTGACGCTCCCAACGAGGATCGGTCGGCTACTGAAGAGAAAATCTTGGCACAAATTGCTGCGGAAATGGATGCCGCAACACATGGCGGCAGTTCTGGAGGTGGGATGGCGGCACTTGGTCCAGCTCCGCTCAGAATGATATCGCCCGGCGGTACATTCTCTGATACCAGTGCGGCTATTCCATCTTCCATGTTTGATCCTATCCCTCCGACTCCTCCTGCAGGAAGCATCCCCGTTCATTCGAGTTCGGAGGAAGACGTTGAAATAATGCCCTCGCCAGAAGACCAACCGTCGAAAGGCAAAGGCTCGAAGAGGAAGATTACCGGTGGCTCCAGTGGGTCTACGCCGAGGAGGAAGTCCAGGAAGAAGAAAGATTAAGCACGCTTCCCCGGTTTATTTTGATTTGCATTTTGTTAGCCGTGTATAAATGCGGGTTTGGCCCATGCTAGTAGGAATTTTTTGGAACAAACTTGTATATGAACTTCTTTTATAAACAATAGAAATGAAAATTTTCTTTTTTGACTTCTTTTTTGTCATTGTGTATTTGCCTAAGTGTTTTAATATCTGAAATGCACTTGTGAAGTTCCAGCTTCCGAATGAAGTTTGTTTTTGTTTGCCAAGTTCGGAGACTGTGGCCATGGTTTACGACCGGGAAGTGAGATGAATTCTGACGCCGCATTGCCTCAATCGATGGTTGGTGTTTAAGTCCTGCCCCCCAGTCTTGGGGATGAGTTGTAGACCATCAGTCGACGATCGCTTCTCACTTATAACATGTTGAGTCTAGTGCCACCGAGCGGATGTCTGAGGCAAGTGGAGATTGAGTAATGCATCCATGCTTGTCTGATTGTCGATGATCATATCCGCACTCCGGGGAGTCCCATTTGATTACTGGTGGTTGGTCACGCCGGCTTAAGTTTTAATCACATGTTCACGATCTAAGGACTTGGAATTGACATTTGTATTCCGACTCGCGCTTAGGGAGTTTGGAGTTGTTATTTGTACTTCGATTCATGCTTTGGGAACTTGAAGTTGGTGTCTATGCTCCACTTTGCACTCTGGGAATACGGAGTTGATGTTTATACTCCGGTTCGCGCTTTGGGAGCTCGGAGTTGATGTTTATACTCCGGTTCGCACTCTGGGAACTCGGAGTTGAATGTTTATACTCCGCTTCGCACTCTGGGAACTCGGAGTTGATGTTTATACTCCGCTTCGCACTCTGGGAAGACGGAGTTGATGTTTATACTCCGGTTCGCACTCTGGGAACTCGGAGTTTATGTTTATACTCCGCTTCGCACTCTAGGAACTCGGAGTTGATGTTTATACTCCGGTTCGCACTCTGGGAACTCGGAGTTGATGTTTATACTCCGCTTTGCACTCTGGGAATACGGAGTTGATGTTTATACTCCGACTCGCGCTCTGGGAGCTCGGAGTTGATGTTTATACTCCGGTTCGCACTCTGGGAACTCGGAGTTGATGTTTATACTCCGCTTCGCACTCTGGGAATATGGAGTTGATGTTTATACTCCGGTTCGCACTCTGGGAACTCGGAGTTGATGTTTATACTCCGCTTCGCGCTCTGGGAACTCGGAGTTGACATTTATACTCCGCTTCGCACTCTGGGAATACGGAGTTGATGTTTATACTCCGACTCACACTCTGGGAGCTCGGAGTTGATGTTTATACTCTGGTTCGCACTCTAGGAACTCGGAATTGAATAAAGGGTTGTCGTGCATCGATCCTTTTTTGACTTTGATGTGACGGCTGGTCCCCGAGCTCGGGATTCACTTAGTGAGTGGTTGGTTGCATCGCAGTCACTCTCTATTTGAATAAATTCCACCGTTTGGTGAAACTTAGCTCTCCATGCGTAGTGATGGTCATATGAAGCATTTCAAGTGAATCACAGCTCTGGCTCGAAGAGATTGCATTTTATTGCTGAAATAAGAAAGTATGGCAAAGTCAGTTGCCTTATTACAAGTTCTAATTTCAAAATGCAGAAACAAATTGCAAAAAATGAAAGTAGACTAAATGGATAAAGATAGCCTGTCATGTGTAATAGCGGCGAAGGCTCTCGCTATTCTAAGCTCTTGGCAGAGTAAGACCGTCAACGGTTGATAACTTGAACGTGCCATCTCCGAGCCTTCGTTCAATAACATACGGTCCTTCCCATGTTGGCTTCATATGCGAAGGAACCAGATAGATTCTTTTTAAGACAAGATTGCCTAGTTCGAATGTTCGCGGACGGACCTTGGCGTTGTACAACCGGGCGACTCGACTTTGATGCGCATCTGCCCTCAAATCAGCTTCTTCACGCTTCTCATCTAGTAGATTGAGAGATTCGGCAAATAATATAGCATTTGTCTTTGGATCATAGTATGTCACACGATGAGAAGGTACTTCTAGTTCAACTGGAATAACGGCTTATGAGCCGTAAGAGAGAGAGAACGGAATGCGGCCGGTCGCGGTCTTGTGGGTTGTTCGGTAAGCCCATAGAGCCATAGGAAGTTCATCGACCCACTTGCCGCCGACCTTTTCCAGTCGTTTCTTCAGGATGGATTTTATAACTTTATTAACTGCTTCAACCTGTCCGTTTGCTTGAGGGTGCGCAACTGCAGAGAATTTCTTTTGGATGTGAAATCGTTTGCAGAAATCTTTAAATTCAGCACTTTCGAATTGGGTTCCGTTGTCCGTAATAATGGTGTGTGGGAGACCGAATCGACAGATGATGTTACGAACCACAAAGTTGATTACTTTCTTCGTTGTAATGGTAGCGAGAGCTTCGGCTTCAGCCCACTTGGTAAAGTAATCCACCACGACGATGGCGTATTTCGCACCACCTTTTGCCAAAGGTAAAGCACCAATGATGTCGATGCCCCACATTGCGAACGGCTATGGGCTGGCCATTTGTGTTATCTTGGTAGGAGGAGCTCTAGGAATCCGGGCATGTTTCTGGCACCTATCACATTTCTTTGCGTAATCTGACACGTCGCGATTCACGGTCGGCCAGTAATATCTGTACCGGAGTATTTTCTTGGCAAGTGCTTGTCCCCCGGTGTGATCGCCACATTCTCCCTCGTGCACATCGTGCATCACTCGTTTAATTTCATCGTGAGCGATACACCGGAGTAAAGGAACAAAGTACCCCCTTTTATACATGACTTCATTCTGAATGGTGAATCGTGAGACCTTTCTAAGAACTTGTCTCTTTTCACTCCTGCGTTCCGGCAGGGTTCCATACTCAATGTAGTTTCTGAGTGGAGTCATCCATGAATCTTTTTCGGGGGCGGTTTTGCATACCCAGTCTATTTCTGCCCGGTCAATGCTTGGAGAGGGTAACATCTCTACGGGAACGAGTCCCATTTGTTGAGCTTCGCCTGTGCTGGCTAGCTTTGCCAATGAATCGGCCTTTTGGTTACTTTCTCGAGGTATACAATAGATGGTGTAATAATCGAACTGATCCAGTACTTCCTACACTCGAGCTAAGTAAGCAGCCAACCTTCGATCCCTCGCTTGATACTCTCCCCGTACCTGACACACAACTAGTTGCGAATCACAATAGATTTCCACGGCGATAATTCTCAAATCTCTAGCAAGTTTCAAGCCAGCTAAGAGGGCTTCATATTCAGCTTCATTATTAGTTGCATGAAAATCAAACTTCAAGGCATAACATATGGATCGGCCTTCGGGAGTTTCGAGTACAACACCAGCGCCCAAACATCGGTCGTTTGATGCGCCGTCGGTATAAAGTTTCCAGACGTATTCGGGGGATTCACTGGTTTCGGGCAAGTCCTCTGGAATGGTAAATTCAGCTATGAAATCGACTTGGACTTGTCCTTGTATGGCCCGTCTCGGAGCGTAAGTAATGTCAAACTGGCTCAGTTCGATGTTCCACTTGAGTAACCTACCAGACGTCTCAGGCCGCGAAATGACCTGTCGTAACGGCTGGTCGGTGTAAATAATAATGGAATGTGCTTGGAATTATGGTCGGAGTTTTCTCGATGCAATAATAAGGCGGTAAGCCAACTTCTCTAGCTTCGGATAATTTCTTTCAGCCCCAGTCAATCGTTTGCTGACGTAGTATACCAGCTTCTGTATCTTGTCTTCTTCTCGGATTAATGCAGCACTGATAGCGTTCTCTGATATCGCCAAATACACGAACAACTTCTCATGGTCGATAGGCTTCGACAGGATAGGTGGTGTGGATAGATGTTGAACTAGTGCTTGGAAAGCGCCCTCGCACTCCGTGGTCCATTCAAAGTTGTGTTTTCCTTTTCGGATCAGATCAAAGAAGGGAATGCATTTGTCAGTGGACTTTGAAATGAACCTGCTCAATGCTGCTACTTTCCCATTGAGACTTTGGACTTGCTTTATAGTCTTTGGAGTTTCAAGATTTCTGATTGCCCAAATCTTTTCGGGTTTAGCTTCGATTCCTCGGGCGTTGACAATGAACCCAAGGAATTTCCCGGAGGCAACTCCAAAGTGACATTTCAGTGGATTTAGCTTCATTTTGTATTCTCGAAGTACGTTGAACATAGTTTCCAAATCTTTAACATGGTCAGTGGAGAGTCGTGACTTCACAAGCATGTCATCTACATATACTTCCATGGTTTTCCCGATTTGATTGGCAAACATCCGATTGACCAATCGTTGATAAGTAGCTCCGGCATTATTGAGTCCGAATGACATAACCTTGTAGCAATAAAGTCCCAGATTGGTCACAAAGCTAGTATGTTCTTGATCGGGTAAATGCATCAGTATCTGATTGTAGCCGGAGTACGCGTCCATGAAGAATAAGAGTTCATGCCCAACTGTCGAATCTACTAGCTGATCAATTCTAGGAAGTGGGAAACTGTCTTTGGGACATGCTTTATTCAGATCGGAATAATCGACACATGTTCTCCACTTTCCACTCGGCTTTCGGATGAGCACGGGATTCGACACCCATTCAGGATATAGCGCATCTTGAATGAATCCATTCGCTTCAAGCTTTTCTACTTCTTCTTTAAGGGCGGCAGATCTCTCTGGATCCATACCGCGCCTTTTTTGTTTGACCGGGACATGCCGCGGATCAATGTTCAGAGTGTGGCTCGCGATGTCCGCCGAGATCCCGCACATATCAGAATGTGTCCAGGCAAATAGGTCAAGATTTGCCCGTAGAAATTCAACCAATTCCCCTTGAGTTTGCTAGCTTAGCTGAGACCCAATCTTTATCATTTTCGAATCATCGTCATCGTCAATAGGGACATCAATCGTCAGTTCGGCCGGGGATGCTTGACTTTCCTTAGATTCTCCTGCGTCTTCGGTCTCTCTGGGGTCAAGATCCTTGAGGAATTGGCTAGGGAGCCCGGGCCTAGGCCCGGGCGTTAATTGTCAATTATCGGTAAAACGAACGCAGAGAGATTCCTCTACGCCCTTTCCCTTCTCCTTTTGCTACGCCTCCCGCAGCTCAGCAACATAACAGGCTCTGGCAGCAGCTTGATCTCCTTGAATGATCCCCACTCCACGATCAGTGGGGAATTTTAAAGTCAAACACCATGGGGCAATGGCTGCCCTGAACTCAGCGAGGGCCGGTCGGTCCAGGAAGGCATTATTTGGGGAGTCTATGTCCAAGACAATGAACAACAACATCCGTACTCTCCGACGTTCTCCAACTCCCAACTCTATTAGCAGTTCCACCATCCTGGTGGGTATAGTAGCACTTCCGTTGAAACCATGGACTCGGGATTGACACGATTTCAAGTCCGTGGCTTCCATTCTCATTTGATCATAAGCTCGCTTAAACAAGATATTCATGGAGCTTCCACTGTCAACTAAGATTCTCTTCATCCAAGTGGGACCCACTTGAGCCGAAATGACCAGTGGATCGATAGTGGGGGCTTCGACTTTATCAGCGTCTCTATTCCTGAACACGATGTTATCTGTCATCATCTTTTGTTGCTTGGCCGGAGCCCCTTCATCAGAGTTACTATAGCATTCATAGCATTCGAAGTCCGCATGCCTGATAGAACTGGCATATGATTCCATTTCCTTCCAGCTTCGATCTGCTGGGTGAGGACCACCACTTATTGTATTGATGACCAACCTCCCGCCTATACGAGCGGGTTCCTCCTATCGTTCCTGATTCGGCGCACGATTCTGATTTGATGGGCCCGCACCACCAGACTGCGGCGCCCGCACATACTGATCCAACTTCCTTTCACGTATCAGTTTTTCGATGAGGTCATGTAAGTGACGACACTCATTGGTGTTGTGGCCATAACTTTCGTGGAATCTGCAAAACTTCCCTGTCTGGATTTGTCTCTCAGTTGGTGGTTTAGAGGTAGGTTTCTTGTATTACATGGTATTGCAGGTCTGCAAATACACATTTTCCAACGACGTGTTCAATGGAGTGTAATTATCGTACATGGAAGCTCTACGCCGCGGACCACGATTCTGATCATGTTTCTTGTTTTGATTTCCATTGTCCCTCTGTTGATTCTGTTTATTTTGCAAATTCAACTAAACTTTTCCAAAACTATCTCCGGATTGTTTAATAGCGATGTTACTGTGGATTCCTTCGATGTTGGGCCCTGCGTCATCCTGCTTCCTAGACTGTTTTGCAACCTCCCTTCTCAAGAATTGGGCTGCCTTGGAATAGAAACGGTCCAATGACATAGGTGGTTTTCTAGCTAACCAACTTCCGAACTCGGAATCAGCATCAATCCCCTTAGTCAATGCCATCCAGATAGAGTTATCATTGGGATTTCTTATCTCTGCACACGCAGCATGGAATCGCTCCAAGTAACGTCTAAGTGTTTCTCCGGGAGCTTGTGTAACACTAGACAGAGTGTTAACGTCTTTAGGCCTTGCCACGTGCATACGTAATTGTTCAACAAACTTTGTGGCCATCTGATCAAAGCTAGAAATGGATCGTGGTGGTAAACGAGTAAACCATATGGTAGCGATGACCCCTAGGGAAATGGGGAAACTACGGCATTTTACTGCGTCATCAGCTCTCACAGCATTCATCAGCCATTCATATTTCAGGATGTGTTGATTGGGATCGGAACTTCCTTCATAAACTGGCAGAGTTGGCATCCTAAAGCGCCGAGGTGGTTCAGCATACAATATGTCATCGGTGAAAGGGGTATGACTTTGGGAGATTCCCCAGTCATCATTAGAGAGACCCTGACTTTCACGGATCATTTGGCGGATTATCGTTGGTATATTCGGCATTCGGATACTCGGAGCATGTTGTGCCAAGGTGTGGTCGGGTTCCACAGCGCGAGTCTGGACCGGACGCGATCGACGGTCTGTGCCTCGCCTCCTTGGTTCAACATCCTTAGGGACATAAGGCTCAGTAGTCTGCTCTCGTTGGTTATGCTGAGGATCAGCTTGGTTTCTAGCATCACCTCCTCGTCTGGCAGTGGTGGTAGTTGCAATGTTTCCTGTGACGTGGTAAGGAGCAGCACCTCCTCGAGATGAAGGTTCTGTACGGAGACTAGCGGATGGTCCAGTTCTAGGTTGCCCAAGGTTTGAAGCAGGTTGGTGTCCCATGGCTTGGGTGTAGCTTACACCTAGCCGTGGGCGTGTGGATCTGGTTTGGCCATCAGAGGAGGCTGAACTCTCTGTGGAAGAATAAGAACCTTGGTCCCTTCTGGATCTTCTTCGCCTTTGGCGATTTAGTTGGTTGGTCAACTCTGTGTTGGCGCGCAGCTGTTCAGTCAGCTGTTGTCGACTCTGGGTCAACTCCTGAAGCAATGTCTGGAACTCTTGTCTGGTGATTGGACCTGATGGATCTGAAGGTCCTACAGCATTTTGGTTCGATGGAGGTGATTGCACGGGATTCTGTCGGTCTCCTGCTCCTTGATCAGCAGCTGTAGAAGTAGTACGTGTGCTCACCATGGTGAGGAGATGAAAGTCCTTTCCTAGATCTGATGCAAATCTGAATAGAATGGAAGGGCTTCAAAATTCTAGATCTGGATCTTCTTCTTAGATTTATGCAATCCGATATAGATAGGAGATCCAAAGAGCATGAGAAAATTTGGGTTTTTCTCAGTGAAAGCACCAAAGTGTTTGTACCAAAATTGGGCACAACCCTCTTCGAAAGTCTTTGAAGAGATAAAGTGAAGAAAATAACTGTAAAAAGAGGATTTATCTAACAAAAACTCCAAATCTCAGATATGAAACTAAGAAAAATGCAAGGAGACACAAGAATTTAGAGTGGTTCGGCGTATTGCCTACGTCCAAAGTGTTTGTACCAAAATTGGGCACAACACTCTTTGGAACTCTTTGAAGAGATAAAGTGAAGAAAATAACTGTAAAAAGAGGATTTATCTAACAAAAACTCCAAATCTCATATATGAAACTAAGAAAAATTCAAGGAGACACAAGAATTTAGAGTAGTTCGGCGTATTGCCTACGTCCACTATGAAGTAGTTTGCTTTATTGATTTTTCTTTGATGTTTACAATTGATTTCAGCAAATTACAGCGAATAACAATGATTTATAGCAGTGAAATTCGTTGGTAGCAGCAGCAATGGAGTTCAGATTTGGATCTGGCGGAGTCCGGGCGTTGGAGATCTCAAAAAGGAATAAGAACCCCTTTTCTGTTGGCTTTGGGGGTCTATTTATAAGTGTAAGAGGCTGATATTTTGCTCAGATCTCGGGAGACCTCTCTGGCACGTGACCAGGCCCGTGCGCCCAAGCCCGTGAAGTTTCGGTCCGATCCGTGATCGATACGAACAGATTTCGTATCGATCAAGATTTCATCCAATGGAGTCGAAATTTGGCGTGGACATTCTTTAGCATGCACGTAGTCTTCTGTGAAAATTTCATAGCATTTGGACTTGTAGATTAGGAGATATGATCGATACGAAATGGGATTCTCGGTGGCTGTTTGGTTCGACTCGCTCTCGTTTCGACTCGCTTTCGTTCGACTCGGTGACGTGGCGCTTGAGTCTTTGGATCACTCTGCCTTTGATGCTATCTCGAGCGAGTTGAAATGTACATCGATTGAGCAAGTCGATGTGTGCCCAGATTGAGCGAGTCGAAGCGTGCACTGGTCGAGCGAGTCGAAGTGGAGCGTCCTGAGGGATTCGAACAAAGGCTCCGCGATGGACATGAAGTGGAGCGAGTCGAAGGAGTCATTTCTGGTGGTTGCGAAGCGAGTCCAAGGAGTCACTTCTGAGGGATGCGAAGCGAGTCGAAGTAGGCATCTGAGGGATGTGAAGCGAGTCAAAGGGAGCGAGTCGAAGGGAGCGAGTCGACCGGTGATTGGTTTTCATCCAATTTTGTATCGTTCATAACTTGAGCATACGAACTCGGATTGACTTGAGATTTGGAACATTGGCTCTCATAGCTTGGCTTGTCATGTCATACCAATTTTGGCTCGATCCAGACTCGGATAAAATTCATCGATATCCATAGTGAGCCTGTGTATAACTGATCTCTAGGACAGGCCGTCATTGGTTACTAGTCAATTCTTTGGTGTCACGGTTTTGCCAAAAGGCGGGATAACAACTTTCGAAATGTTTTCTGCACTATGCACAAATAATAATATCAAAAGAATTTTCATGTATCAAGCATGTTTGACTATCATAAGAAGAAATATCCTCTAAGTGTGCGATTGCATTGTGTGTGTGGCGGGAGGCCTTATGGTAGTTTCATTTTCCAAAAAAGCATTGAGAATTTCTTTTTACTTGTTTTTGTTCAAACCAAATGTTTTTGTTTGCTCACACCAGTCCCATGACTGACCTCGAGTTTATTGTTCTCTTTCTAAACTCTAGGTGCCCAAAATTTTCCACATGGGCAGCCTATAGTCGGGTTTTAGTAGAATCAGAAGCTAGTCAAGTATTAATGTGGATCAAAAGTTTTGGAGTCTTTGGATGACCTACCTTGCTTAATACAATTTGATGGGGGTTCGAGCTATCTTTGGATTGGAGCTTTAGAGATGGAGATTGCAAATATTGGAGTTCTATCTTAAAAGTTCAAGTTATGTTATCATATTCCGCTGTTGTTCCGCTATAGCATTATATTGTAGATCTCTGATATTTGTTGGTGCTCAGTGTTGTATCATTTGGATATTGTATTCATTGGAGATATATGATATATTCATTCTTTTTCCGCTGTGTTCTGTTATACTTAATGTGTTATAAGTTTCGGCGAACCAGATTCGGTTTTCGAATCTGCGACAGTGGAATACAAGTGAGGTATTTGATGTCGATTTTCGAGTCTGGATTTCGGGTCGTCACAAAGACGAAGTCTTCCTGTAGCACAAAACCATTCGGTGCCAACATGAATTATGTCGGCACTGAGAGATTCTGTCCTGTGCAAACCATCACTTTTTCCTTCGCTTCATATTGCATCTTCAAGCCTTTGAGCTTTGAGCATTTATTGGGCATATGAGAGCCTCTTAGTAGCGAAATGTTTGGTTTTTTCCAGTACTTGTCTTTTTCTACATAGCTTCGGGGTTGTTCACCCACTCCTTGAGACATAGGCCATAAAACGACCAACTTATAGTCCTATAATTTGACCACAATGAAATTGCTCAAAATAGTGTTGGGGGTGACCTCTCAGTACAGAGTGCTTATCTCAACCTCTCGGTACCAACTGCTTCCCACTTAGGACACTAAAATTTTGAAATTCCTTTCTAAGGCCATCTTGAGCTTACCATCGGTTCTTGAACCATTTCGTTAGACGTCTAGATTCACTTGAAAGTTGCCTGACTTAAACGTTGGATAACAATATGTGATCAGCATCTGCAACATCAATAACTCTTAAACTCCCACTATTTTAAATGTTTTATTAGTTAAGAATTTGAAACATAATCTCTTTAGTGTATGTCAATTATATGATAAAGGCTTTACGATAAATTTTTTAAAAGGCCACTTGTCACATCTTAGACCTAGATTCTAAAATTATATTTCAAGGAATTAGAAAAAGAAGTATCTATGTATTAAGCATGAAAATTTAAAATGATAACTTTGAAAGTGTGCTATGGATCATGTAATATGGATATATGATAATACAGAGTATAGTGATGATAGCAATACGGTAAATAGTGCGGAATATAAAAGCAGTATAATAAAAATGACACCAGAGATTTTTATACTGGTTCGGAGCTCTGTCCTACATCCAGTCCCAGACTCCTTCTGGAATTTTACTAAAATAACAACCCTCACTTAACCCGAAGGGATAGGTCTATACAACCCCTGAGCAGTAGAACATGGACCTGAGCAGCAGAACAGGATTTTGCCTCAGCAGCTGAAGAGGACTTGACACGCCTGAGCTGCAGAATAGGACTTCAACAATTACAAAAGATTGTTTGACTTTTTGTGTTCTGATAACATGGATAAGTCTGTTTATAGTACACCCTTCCTATGATCTTCTCCTTGAGTATAAATATATATATTTGAAGTTTATGAAGAATAGAAAGGTATAATATTGCTTAGAGTATGTTAATGCAGAATATTTGAAAGTATAGTTGCAAGTAGATTCAAGAGAGTTAGATACAAAAGATAAGAAAATTCGGTAGTTTGGAATCAAGTTAGAGTATGTATTTATAGATGTTAAAAAGGAGCGACTGTTGACGAAGAGTTCCAGTCGAAGTGTTGCATCAAAATCTTTTTGTAGAGATTCGTAACTCTTCACAAATAGTCGTGTATTTTCAGAAAATATAGCTGTTGTAGAAATTCAGTCAACTGAACCTCTGGGTCAGTCGACTGGATATTCAAACGAATTTTTTAATATATATTTGTTTATTTGTGCACCTATGCACCTGTGCATGTTGCACATAAAATGTCAGGTCAGTCGACTGACCTACCAAGTCAGTCGACTGACCTGGTAACTTCTATGCAATTTTCACAGTTTTCACATGTTTTAAATGTATATATATTATTTTAAAGAAAAACTTTGATAATATATATATATATAAATCATTAGGAAGATTATATATAAGCTAATATATACGTTAAACGAGGAGAGAACTTAACAAAATTGACTTAAGACTCAAAACAAGATAATATAAAAATTGATGCATCGATTTTGATGTCTTGTCTCCATGTAGTATATATTCTCTTTTTGTCGTAACAGTCGTCAAATCTGTATGTTGTAGTGATAGCTTTGTGTCATGAATCAAAACCAAGTCTCAACATTCTCCCCTTTTTTGATTGATGACAACCTATAAATAGATATAGATTTTGACTGTATATATAATATAAATACTTACTCCCCCTGAATCTTTGATGATCTATATTTTGCATACTTAATGTTAGTGATAATATTTCTCCCTCTTTATCATCGACAAAAAGGAATAAAGAATATAAAAGTATGATATATAGATAGATATTATGAAGGAACCAAACATTTATACATTACAGTATCACAAACAAGAGTTTTGAAATAATACGAAAAGAGTGGCTATTTATTACAAGCCATAATGTTGTGAAATAAAAGACTAATGTTTTTATAATATTAGAAAAGTAACAACTTACTCCATTATATGCTTACCCCTATCACCGTGCAATCTTTGGCCACCAACATCGCCTCCATTTCCACCATTGTCATTACTACTTGCTTGATCATCGGAAGAGAAAGACCAAGTGAAGACGGGTTACTTACTCGGATCACCTAGTGTAGCCGTGGAAGTGCCGGATGAACACGAGATAGCTTGCCATAACTTTGTGAAAAATCCTTTAACCTTATCAAGCTTTTTGTCAACTTTAGTGATATGGGATTGAAGAATTTGTTGGTTAAGGCATATCATGGAAATAGACTCATGTGGAGGAAGGCCTGGATTAGGAATCAAAATTTCGTCTTGTTGACAAATAGTTGATCTTTGGCGAGTTGGACGGTGAGATGCTTCGCCTTGTTGTTGTGGTGCTTGATCTTAAGGTAATTGGCGTTGAGTCCATTCTTCAAAAGTAATGATAGGAGGAGGTCAAGCAATCGTTAACTTCATTAATGCTAGAGTACGAGAGTTTAAGTAGCCGATGGTAGAAACCGGTGAGTCAGGTTCCGGAATCTCACATTCTTTTAGCAAGCGCATAATATACTCACCATTAATTGCTTTAGATGGGATATGAACAGGTAAATGTTCCATTACATTAAAAAACTTAGCGGAAATATTTTCTCTAATTTGCAGAGCAATATAGGAATATCTACTTAAGGTTTACGTAAACATTGCACTTTTAAAGTAGTCGAACAAAGCTCTTTGTAAAACATACTAAGCTCCGTTACTACCTTCCAAACTTTTAACGGTAGTAGTTCTTTGAACATAACGGGAAATAAAATTTCCATCATTACGTAACAGTCGTGGCTTTTCATTCCGCTCAATCTACCATTTTTAAAGTCAACACATCTATGAAGATTTGATGATATCCCATCAGGAAATCTTAACCCTTCCACCCATTTTAACACAACTTTAACTTGATTATTATCTAATTCGTAACATGCTTTGGGTTTTTTACTGTTATTTGGTTTCATATGAAGCTCAGGACGTTTTCATAATTCTTCTATATCGCGTCTTGATTTCAAATCATCCTTCGTCTTCCCATTCACATTCAAAATTGTGTTAAAAACATAATCAAATACATATTTCTCATTGTGCATCACGTATATATTATGACGAAGCAGAAGTTGTTTCCAATACGGCAACTCCCAAAAAATATTTTGTTTGCACCAGTTATGAACAATCGATTTGCCTTCAATTTCTGTTTGCACTCTAGTTTCATATGTCTTTGGATAGTCCCTTTCAAGTTCATATTTGTCTTTGCTTGACCATATCGTCGGTGGTTGTCTGGTTTCTACTCTATTAACTAAAAAGTTTTTCTTGTCTCCTCTGAAGGGATGATTTACATGGAGAAAATATCGATGACAGTCAAACCATGAAATTTTCTTACCATGAGGTAAAGAAAACGCTCGTGTTTCATCCATGCAATATGAACATGCTAGACGACCGACAGTACTCCATTCTGAAAGCATTGCATAGGCAGGAAAATCACTTATAGTCCACAACAAAGAAGCAAACATACGAAAATTTTTCTTCTTGGACACATCGTATGTTTCTACTCCTTCGTTCCACAGTATTTTAAACTCCTCAATCAACGGTTGTAAATGTACATCGATTCCTTGTGTCGGATCGTCAGGACCAGGAACGACAACAGTAAGAAACATATATTGCGTTTTCATACACATCCATGGAGGTAAATTATACGGTGTGACGTTAATGGGCCAGGATGAATATTTAGAAATAAATTGAGAAAATGGCGAAAAATCATCCGTACATAATCCTAATCTAACATTTCGACTCTCCACTGCAAAATTTGGATACGTTTTATCGAAATGCTTCCATGCTTCTCCATCAGTCGGATGTGTCAACGTACCCTCTTCCTCCGTTCTCACACTATGCCATCTCATATTAGATGCAGTTACAGAAGATGCATATAATCTTTGAAGCCTTGGAGTGATGGGTAAGTAATGCATACGCTTGTACGGAACTTCCTTCCCCTTCTTTTTTCTTGGTTTGTATCTCTCTTGATTACAAATTTTACAATTTCTAAGGTTTGCGTCTTCATTCCATAACAACATGCAGCCTTCTAAACATGTATCTATTTTCTGATAAGGTAAAGCAAAAGCCGACATTAGTTTTTTAATTTCATAGTGATTTTCACACATTAGATTATCGGGCGGCATATGTCTTTTTGCAGCTTGTACAACAGCCGTAAACCCAGCTTCAGTGATGTTGTATTTTGACTTCATCGCAATGTATTCTGCGATTACTGACAGCTGAGTGCCGCTTTTACAACCATCCCAAATAGGTTTCTTAGAAGCATATAGTAAATTAGAAAAAAAAATTTGCTTCAATATTCGGTTCTTCAACATTTCCATCATCGTCGTCAACTTCAACCATAGGAAACATTGATCGTGCTGCATCTTCGACCATATTTTCTATACGGGTCGTCGTAACTACTTCGTTAACGACACTTTTAGACTCTACAGAAGTATTTGCTACAACTTCTCCATGCCGATCCCAAACATAATACTCGGGTACGAAACCGTTTTGGCACAAATAAACTTTCACAATATCTGGTAACAAATACTTCAAATGTCTACACCTACTACACGGACAACGAATTTCTGGATCGTTTTCGTTATTACTTAAAGCGAATTCAACAAATACGTTTATACCATTATAAAAATCTTCTTTTATTGAGCCTCTAAGTCCTTTTCTTTGGTACATCCATCTCCTCCGATCAACAAAATAATCAATCATTTTTCCTATTTGAGAAAATGAGTCACAAGTTCAAAATTTAATATTTATTTTCAAGAATACAAATTCGAAAAAGATTATTTTCATGGTCGTATAATATTTGAATTTAAAGAACTATTTCACAAATTAAAAAAATATTTTCAAATATGACACATTTTATTTTTTAACGTATCGATACAAAATATTGTACAAAAGGATATTTTTTTCCATGGTCAGACATCCTACTTCCCATTACAAACACAGTAAGCATTTACATTTCGTATATTACTTCGTCTCAAACGATTCAAAAAAATTTCGACAGTATTTCCCTTTTGTTCCCTGCATTGTACACAAATGTGTGTACGCAGGAAACAAAAAAGAAAAGTTAGGCCGAAATTTTATGAACCGTTTGAGATGAAGTAGTATACTAAATGTAAATGCTTACTGTGTTCATAACTTGTCCAATACAGGGACAAATCCAACAAACATTGTACCAGATGAATATAAATGGTCGTTTTTTGAAAAAAACGACTATTTATATAACGATCATGTACAACACTCGTCAGACGGGGCCAAAAACTCTCTAAGGGACATTAGTTAATTAAATGTGCGCATTTTATGAAAAAATACAGTTTTAATAACTATATACACACACAATCACAAATTGTACCTACTCTTTAAAATTTCAAGATAACATATGAAATAGGTATACTATGTGATGCTATAAACCATTATTACGCAATTGGAAACAATTGCAATCACTAATTAGCTCTAATTTATCATCTTATGCAAATCTAGATTTAGGGCAAAAATTAGATTTTTGCCCAAATTAAGATATTATACCTGAGATTGAGAACAAAAGAGTTTGCTTAGGCAGCCGTGGAGGATCCAGAAGCTCGAAATTGGAGATTGAAAGCTTGTAGGAGGTATTTGGGGATTTTTGATAAAAAAAATTGTGCTGCAAAATGAGGAAGAAGAAGGCTCGGCTGGGCCTATAATTCGCGAATTTCCGACGGCTTCCGACGGCCGCCGACGGCCCGTCGGAAGCCGTCGGAAATTAGCCGTCGGAAGCTGTCGCTACGTGCTGTCGGAATATTAGCCTTTTTTAGTAGTGTTTTTAACACTTTTATAATAAATGAGATTGAAAAAAATTATGTTAAACTAAAATTTTCTATTTATGTTTCTTGATTTATCGGTCGTTAGTGGATGGAATAATTATATAATATCTATCCATATCCACGGATGTGGATATCTGGTACCCGAAAATGATTTCGGATGCGGAGGTGAATATGACACTGTCCGCATCCGAAAGTATCTGTTGACAGATCTGAAAATGCCACATTACAAGTTAGATATAATATATTAATTCACCGATGTTTTGGAAAACATATTATTTAAGACCTGTTCAAAACACAGGAAACGCTCTTGGAAAGGTACGTAACATCTGAAAATAAAGTCTAACACTTATTTGGAAAGCAGTTGACATCTTCAAAATGGAGGGCGCAACGTGAATTTTACGCCAGATGTAAACCTTTTGGCATCGAAACGTAAAATTTACATTGAATTTTAGCTATTTAAGATACTATTCTCGTATTCATTCACTACACTCATTTATTAATTATATTTTTCTACAAATTCTTCCTAACTTTGTCCAGATACGATTTTGCCTATAATAATTCGGAAAATGATTTGCAAGACATGGATAACTCAATTAATAACAACGATTTTGACTATCCGGACTATTTAGATGAGTACGATAATGATCCCGAAGCTTGGATTGATGGTAAAATTATTTTATTTAATTCCTACTCCACATCATAATTATTCATACATGGGTCAATATGCACATGGTTGATGTTCTTGATGGACATGAGACATCAAAATCTTTTTTGAATGAAGAGTGCTACTTTCAGATGTCTATGTGATGTCCTAACTGCTAGATATAGCTTAATTTTCAGTAAACATCCTAATATGGTAAGAATGTTTGTTATACGATAAGTCATGAAACATCACACAGATTGGTATGAGAAAAAAATGAACTATTAGCAGCGTTAGTACTTGTGTTTCTAAGATCATACAGAGTGTATTACTTATGACCAAAGATATTATTAAACCTAATGATTTTGATATGATTCCTAATGAAATTAGGTATGATACATATTACTACCTTTTTTCCGAAATGTTGTTGGAGCTATGGAAAAAACAAACATTCTTGTGAAAGCTAGTAAAGAGGAATTACCACACTTATAAGTAGAAAGAGGTTTCGAACATAAAATATCCTTGTTTCACTTAATTTTGATTTAAAATATAGTTTTGTAATATATGAGTGGGAAAGCTATACCATGATAGTAGATTGTTAAATCATGCTATTGAAGAAGTTGAAACTTTACCACCTTTGGCACCCGGTAAGTACTACTTTGTAGATTTGGGTTACAAGCTTATAATGAATATCTACTAATTTATCGAAAAGAACATTATCACATTTCAGAGTTTCAACAAATCTAAAATATTCAAAAATTACATGATGAAATCTTCAATTTCTATCATTCTAGTTTGTGCATGACTGAGGAAAGGACGTTTGATATTCTGGAAGAAAAAACATTTTACGAGGCATGCTAACATATAGTTTCACCAAACAACCAAAGTTTGTCATTGCAACTTATGTTATTTATAATTTATAAGAAAATAAAATGGTACATATCTCGGTTGTGAATAAATTATTAATGCAAAAGTTCCATCAAGTTATGTTGAAAATTGACATTAACAGCGTCAACACAACCATGATGGTGTTAGTTCATCAAATACGACATAAACTGTTGCAACAAATAATTAGATAAAAGGCGATTTGATTGTTGTAGGACGATGTTGATGTATTCAATGTTTGCTGGTTCTTTATCATTAATTTGAACTTGTGTTGGAATTTGTAACAATTGTTTGAATTTGTATTTAAATTTCAATTTTAATTTCTATTATTGCTTATTAAATATGAAATATTTATTAATTAAAATTATTAATTATTAATTATTAATTAAAATTATTAATTATTATTTATTAATTAAAAATATTAATTATTCATTAATGATTAATAATCATTAATTATTAATTAATAATATTTATAAATAAGAAATAAACACTTTACATTACACAATATGATGATATTCTATTCGATGCACTATGAGATATATGATAGGTTGTGCTTGGATTCTTCACCCTTGACAATCATCTTACATCGGTCGGATACCATGACAATGCACTTTACATGTTAAATTGGTTATCAAGGTGTAGAGCAGTCATCATAACACCTAATCATGTCAGCATAAAGTGGACCTTCTCTTAGCTTCTCTACAATACCTTCCATGAGACCCAACCGAACTTCCAAGAAAGATAGTGTCTAGGAAACTCTACTCGAACCAGCGCTCGTTCGAAGTGTATATTGCAAGAAGCTAATTTCTCTAAAAAATTCCATTATTCAATCATTGCCAAAACACAACATGGCCGCCACCGACTTAATACATCGACAACCTTATTTCTTTTCCTTAGAGTATACTATATTCCAAAACCATAAGATGCCAAAAAATCTAACCACCTCCATTGTCTCATGGTCAATTCCTTTTGAGAGAACAAGTATCTCAAAGATCTACGGTTAGTTAATAGCTCAAACTTTTCCCTTAATAGGAAATATTCCAAAATCCTTAATGCGAAGATAACAGTTGCTAACTCCAAGTCATGTGTCAAATAACAAACCTCATGGGGTTGCAACTGCCTAGATGCATAAGCTATCGCATTTCCTATTTGCATCAACATCGTTCCTAACCTAGAACCTGAAGCATCAATAATACTTTCATGTATAATGAAAACTGAAGCATTCGTTAACTGAAGCTTCAACTTTTGGAATGATGTTTCGCACTCCTTTGTCCAATCATACTATTTGTTCTTTTGAGCAAGTCTCATCGGTGACGTTGTTATACAAAAAAGTCCTTAATGGATAACTAATAATAACCTACAAATCCTAAGAAACTCTAAACTTCTATAACAGTCTCGGGTCTCTTCTAACCATTCACAGCTTTAACTTTCAAAGGGTCTACAGCCAAGCCTCTCTTCGAGACAAAATGGCCTTCGAACTTAACTTCCCATATCCAAAAATGACACTTGGAAAAAATTTCCCTTAACTTATGTTGTCTCAACATATATAACATAAGCCTTGGATGAATCTCATGGTCTCTCTCTTGTTTTAGTATACTAAGATGTTATCTATAAATACTAACATATACCGGTCTGATTAATCTTGAAAGACCTAATTTATCAAGTCCATAAAAAATATGGGTGCATTAGTCAGTTCAAATGATATTACTAACCATTCATATGAACCATGACTTATTTAAAGTAGTCAAAGGAACACTCTCCTTTACAACCCTCTGTTGATTGAGAACCGAAGCCAATTCTAGCTGCAAGAATATCTTAACTCCATTCAACTAGTCAAATAAATTATCAATCCTGGGTATGGGATATATGTTCTTCATAGTTCTCCCATTTAGCTTTCGATAGTCAATACATAGTCTCAATGAAACATCAGACTTCTTCGCAAACACGGTCCAAACTTCCCATCACGAGCTACTTGGTCTTACAATGCTCTTGCCTTTCAACTCTACTAGTTTCTTCTTCAAATCCTCCATTACTTTTGGTGGCATTCAACTACGGGGTCAGTTGAATTGTTCAGCCTTCAATATTAACTCAATGCAAAACTTAACCGCTCTTAGGGTGCTAATCTTGAAACCAACTCAAACACATCCAGAAAACCTCTTACTATGCGTACTTCTCTGATACCTTCCTCTTCCAAAAATTAAACATTTATCACCCAGCCTTGGCTTTGAAGACATACACACACTCTCGTATTTCTGCATAAATGTCTCAATAATATAGTATTTTCGACGCAATATATCTTTTGTAACGACTCATTTTTTCGAAAATCGAAAATCGGCTCTTAATACATCCACAGTATTAGAATGTTAAGCATCCAAGTACTAGAAAGACAAATCGTTGGATAAAATAAAAATGAAAAGAATAGGGAAATTAAAATCTCACAGCGAAACGACAACATATACTATAATAAAGACAGTAAAAGTTGCCTTTCTAAGGTACATGATATATCAGAGTTTAAAACAAACTTCATCAGTTTGGACAGTTATAACTTCCTGACCTTACAATGGCTGATGGGTACACATAATAATATGGTGGAAAATAAAAATACTTTGGTAGGTTAACATTCGGCTTTCTCCATAAGCGCCATGCTCCAATGACAACCTGGACAAAACTTGGTATGATCCGAGCAATATAATAAAATAACACCTAGATCATTTTGGAAAACCAGTATGAGAAAAATCAAGAAATATGATGAATATATAATCATTTATAAGACCTCATCGCCAAACTCATAATGAGTTTTACCTTACAAGAACAACATCCCACCATAACAAAATAGACATAAATAATTAAACATTTTGAAGAGGGCAAGGCACTTCGTGATGTAATTATGAAAGAATCAATTCAAAGGTTTGAATTAAAAACAAGGAAAAGTAATTTTTCCAACAATGACTGGGAGGGTGCGCCCCTTTACCGAAAGTATACCTCTACAAAATATATTTGAGAAATTCGATGGCTCTTGGAAACTTCCAAGCCGGACCATGTCAACCTTACCAATAATGCAAGTATTTCATATCTTCATGCACATACCACCAAAACTCATCTAGAGTAGATGTGGAAATACCATAATAGGAACAACCCCACATAGCTTGGCCCCACTCACTCTTTATTTAGTCAATTTCGATAAAAGAATATCAATGCCCCAAAAGAGCAATTGTAACAGCCCTAGATTTTTGTATATATTTTATTTGACTTTATTATATTTTGAAAACTATTTTAAACTTGTTTCATTTCAAACATTTCATTTTTAAATATAAATGTTGATTATTATGTAACTTTTAATTTCAAACTGGTATAAATTGAACATTTCCTGAAAAAGGGATTTCTGGTCAAACTGGTCAAACTTTGACTTTTAAAACTTCAAATTTAAATTGTTTAAAATCTTAAATTTTATCTTTTATTATGAAAATAGACTTAATAACATGAATACTGCTTTTTGTTTCGTTGAAAACGGAATTAAATTGTAAAAGTTATGTACATTTCAATTTTGAGTATAATTTGTTTTATTTTGCAATTTTGCCTATTTTAAATTTTATAAATCATATTTTCTTTGTCATATTTTATTTTAAAATGTGTTAATATGTTATTTTATGTATATTTTTGTCTTTTAATATTTTTGAAGTGATAATAAAACTTTTCCAAAATTTATTGCATTTATTAAAGACTAGTTTCTATTTTTCTACTATATTCTTCATTTAAATTTTATTTAATTAAAATTTATTTATTTATTTTTGTGAATGCATTTTTATTTTATGTTCTTATCTTTATTTATAAATATTTTTCCAAGTCCATACAATTTTCCCTAAGTTTATTTCATTTATTTTCAAATTTTCTAGACTAGTTTTCATTTTGTACTATTTTCTTTTTTTAATCATATATAATTAATATTTATTTATTTATATTTTGTATATTTGTTACATTTTCGAATTGAAACTGAATTCTTAATTATTTTCAGTTATTTAAACTTATTAAAAAGAAATAAAAGTGATTTGAAAGGTTTGTGGCTTTTTATTTCCTAAGGCCTTTTGAATTCCCACCTTTTCACATTTCAACATTACTTTTCATTCAATTGGCCTTAACTCCTCATTCTTTCAGCTGCATATCTCATTTTGCAATTCACGTGAAAACATCACTTTCTCATTCCTCATTCACATATGTTTTCAGATCTGAAGAAAAAGAATTGTAATGTCTTCCTCTTTTCTATTCTTTTTCACCTTCTTTTATTGATTTTCCTTTGTAAATTGCCTTGAAATCTTCATGCTTTGCTCGGCCCATAGCCTCACCATCACCACCATCGACCACCATCCCTTCCTCCCCACTAAATCCACGCCCAAACCATCATTCTCCACTGACATGAAAGTGCCATGGCCTCCCCTTGAGCAAAACTCCACAAAAACATTGAAAACTCTACAATTATCGCCTACCCGAGCCATGTATGCAACCTTCCCTTCATTTTACACCACCACCACCACCATAGGCTGCCACCACCACCTTTTCCAGACCTCCCCACACCACTCCAACCTCTGTCCAGACCTGAGCTTGACTGGCCAAGCATATAACCCCATGACCGAGCCCTTTTGGTTGCCAAAAACCATGTTTTAGCCTAAACCCCTTCACATCCCTGTGTTGTAACTTCCTCCATCATGTTCTACCTTGTAGCCTTACCTTTTCCAGACCCATACCTGATCCAAACCAAGTACAAACCTGACCTAATTGATCCCCTAGGCCATGCAAACAAGTAGAGAAAGCAAGGTAAAAAGTTTCGTATTCAAACTGCTTTTTGTTTCAAAGTTATTCAAATTCAATCGTATTGATTTTTAACTATTATTTTGGTTTTGTTTTTGGGTTGTAACACAAGATCTATAACTTGGATCTCTCTCTCCACTCTCAAGTCATTCCCGTGTTGTCGTGCCTTCGTAGTGTCAGTATTGTGTGCTTTTGTGGCTATCTCCAGCTTTTAACAAGTGAGTTATTCTCACCAGACAGTATATACCTATATAACTAGTAAATTGACCACTTTTGAATCTGTAAAATGCATCACCATATTATATCTGCTATGTTATGATTATATGATGTTCACCCATGCTTAAACACCTGTTATATCATATGTTACTGTTATATTATGTTGTTCTGTTATTTTTATCAGTTTATCACACTGCAAGTTCCCTTTAGATTAGAATCACTATGGGTTGAAATGATACATACCCGAACGGACTTTAGAATAAGAGAAAATCGTTATGGACTGAAATGATAGGCCTGAATGATTTTCAATTATTTCATTTGCTTGGGATTGCGGGTTTGAAATGATCAAACCCGGGTATCTTTGTAAATTACGGGTTGAAATGATAAATTACCCGTATCACTTTACCTAGGCTAGAAAATGAAATACAGACCCGTTGTTAAAATATGTTTTATAATTTTTTTTTATTATTTTAGAAATGTAAATATTATAATATTTTGACTTAAACTAAATAAAAATGATTTTTGTAAAGCATTATTGATTTTCTGAAAATTTATAAGTGAAATAAATTAATGGTAAAATTAGAAAATTTGAAATGTAAGTTATTTTGGGAAATTTTAATTTGGTGATAATTGGAATTTAAATTAAATATGAAATGTGATACATTCATGATAATTTGGATTAAAGTGAATTTAAATGATTTTATTTTATATTAATGATTTTGAATAAAGTTAAAATGTGAAATGAATGAATATTTAAGTTGAAATTTTGAAATATAACTAAAATTGGAAATTTGTGAATTTGGCTTAAAATGAATTTTAAGTTAAGTAAATAAAAATGGAATTGAGTTATATTTGAAAATTTAAACTTAAGTGTTAAGTTAATTTAATTTAATGAATTTATAATTTAATATTGGAATTTAATAAGTGAATTATTATTAAATTTTGATTTTTGAATGGAGGTTTAACTTTATAAAATCATGAATATAAGGGTATTTGAATGATTGTTTTAAAAGTGAAATTATATGATTTTATAAGTTAAAAATGATTTATATAAAAATATAATTGTTGTGAAGTTATACTAAATATTTGAAGTTAATTAACTGCATTTCTGAAATGCTATTAATTCTAATGTAAATGATAATACAACATTTGTAAATGTTGTAGTTGATAATAATGAACCAAATGGCTGAATTTAATTAAAGGCTATTATGGCATTTTTGTAAATGTTATAATGGTTGAATTTAACTAAGTTTATTTGAAACTAATGTAACCCTATTACAGCATTTTAAATGCTGTCTTTTGTTAAATTGAACTGTTTTAAATGTGACTTTCCATAGCATTTTCTAAATGTTGCGAAAGTTGAATTTTCATTGTTTTAATTAATTTAAGTGAACGAATGAACTTTGAAAGATTAAAATTTTGGAAATTTAATAATTTAATTATTTAATATAATAACTTCATTTTATGATTTAAAATGAAGTAATTTGTTTCGTAATATAAACTATTTTGAAATATGATATTTTGATATTTTGAACTGGATTTTTGAATGATATTGAATTTTGAAATGATATTTGATTTCGAAATATAAATTACCAATTTTGAAATTTTAACCACGGGATGTATTTAATTTATGGTTTAACTGATCCTTAGAGGATGGGCGATCCCAAGCATCCTTTAAGTTATTATGCATTACTGCTACAGTTCACTTGAGTTGGTTTACATTATATAAGTATATATTGTCCTGACTCGAGTGTTTTGTATTTTGCTTTACGCTCGGGTCAGCCTGAGTATTTACAGCTTAGATTTGGATCTCTTTCTGGAGCTAGGAATCGTTGGAGATTCTGCTTATCTAGTTATCTATCCATTCCAGTTTCAGTTGTTCTATTTCAGCTCTGGTATTATAAACTTCTATGTATTTGAGATTTCTATTGTATATGTTTTCAAACAGATATTATGTATTTTGTTTTGAGAGTTTGTTATAGTAGCTTCATGAACTACTATGGTTTTTATATTCCGCTGCGAGTTATTCTGATATTCTGTGTCTGTGATTCTGTATTTGATTTTATTTGCTCCAAATTTTATTACAATCTGTTATTTTGAATTATTCAAGTCAGACATGCGTGGATTATTGTCGATTTGAATGGTCCAAAATAGTGGGTCGTTACAGTTGGTATCAGAGCTTTGGTTTTAGGCAAACCTTAGCCTGCGGAGCAAAAACTCATTAGAGATAGGGTAGAAATACCCTAGAATGAGTGAAATCTATCTCAGAATCATTTCTTTGTGAGAGAACGTATTTTCGAAGTATAAAATGATTTTCAAATGATTTTTAAAGAATTTTCAAAGATTATTTTGATATAAATTTCCTTGCTTTGAAAGTAAAATATTTCTTAAACTTCATTCCTTTTGTATCCACCTTGTTAGTAATTTCTTTGATTAGGATCCTCTAAAATTTTGAACTTCCCTCTTGATTGATCTAGATCCATTGTTGATAGGAATCTATTTTGAGTATGGAAAAATCAGTAGTTTGTTAAGTTGTTTTGAGTAAACTCTGTTGTATCTTTTGCTTAGCTAAAGTTGTCCAACTAAAGATATTTATGCTTCTGTTTTCGTATGTTATGAATTCGAGTCTTTCCAAATTTTTATGGGATTTTTTCTGTATCGATATAGGTTATATATCTCTAATCTTCGTTTGGATTCTTATCGAATAAGATTCCTTTGAATTTTGGAATGCTCCCACTTGTTCTGAAATCCATTCCTGTCTCCCCTAATTGTATTCTTTTGATTTTGGAGCATTGCATCACTCCACTTTGTATGACCTTTATAGGGTGGCGATTCTGCCAATCTTTGAATGATTATAATTGGCATTGATTCATCAGAGATTTCTGTATCCTCGGTTTACGATGTTTTCTATCTTCTGCTATATTTATATTCTATCTCTGGCAATCGAAGGTCGATTTGCCTTAGATTTTCGCATCGATTATATTCCTGAAGTCACGGTTGACCAGTTAAGGTCGCCCGCGATTCATATAGGCTTATCCATCTTCTATTTGGTAATTTAATTATCTTATCTTCGTTTGAGCCTATCTTTGAATTAGAATTCTATTTGATTAGAGTCCTTCTAAATTTGAATCTCTGTTTTGCTTTGAAATCCATCCTTGAATCGTCCATTGGAAAGTTTGTGGTTGATTGTCTTTTGAAAATTGTGTATTCATCATAGTTTTTATTTTGATAAGGATGGCCATATTTTTATATAAAGATGAAATGTTTTTGATAAGGATTATATACTTTTTTAAAAAATGATAATTTGAGGTTTTGAAAGGATTTGTAATTTTGAAAAAAAAACTATATAAGAAATTTGATTTATAACTGAAGGATTTTAAATTTGAAATTCGAGAATTGAACTCCGGTATTTTGAAATTGGTTTTAAGATTTTGAAATATATAATAATATGATTTAAAAGTATTTTCCGAATAAGAAATGTTTCAAATGATTTTAATAAGTTTTTGATGAGTTTCGAAGAAATTTCAAAAGAAGTTTGAGTAAATAGAAGTCCAAAACTCACTTATGTCGCTGGAAAATAATTTCGGTGATGAGTGCACGCATCATCGACATTGATTTTCGAGTTTCAGAGTGAGGGAAAGGCCACTTTAATAGCATTGCTATGCGAGTGATTTTGTGAAACCATTTTGATTTCAAATTTCGAAGTAAGATTTGATACTCGAAAGATATATGTATATTTGAAATGATTTGAAGTAAGCCGGTGTTCGTTCCTCGAGTTTTGGATTTGATATAACGCTATCTATTAAAATTAATTTACTAATTTGAGCTGATTTCCAACTCTTGAAATTGAAAATGATTTCTTCAACTATTTTGAAGGTTCGAGCACTTCCAAATCAAGGTTAACTTTTCAAAGCTAAGAAATTTTGAAAAGTATAAAGTATATAAGTTTGGTGTGTATGTTTGAAGTATGTAGTAATATGATTTAAATAAGTGGAAACTGTTTTGTTAAGTAAATGAATAAGGAAATTTTAATTTTTTCTAATATGAAATTTAGATTTTTGAAATGTTTCGAAAAGAATTTGGTCTTCAAAATATTTTGAATAAAGTTTAGTTTAAATGTTTTAACTTAGTAACATCTTTATGAAACTATATTTAACAAGTTGGAATAAATATATAAGTTGTATGTATGCTGTTTTATTCGCATAATTACTTTGATCCAGGTTTGAGTACACAAGTTCGAGGTGAATTACACCATTTCGCGTTAGGACTGTTCATTCGATTCTTGATGGCGAACATTTGATATGGATTTTGGGCTTGATTCTAGAATTCTCTATCATAGTATATGGCTATGCAAGGAGACTGATGGCTTCTAGTCGAGAAACCATATCGAAAATCCGCATTAGGGAAGTCGAATGGACAATACTAGTTCGAAAGCGAGCTTGTGTGATCGAGCGAGCGATCAAATGTGATTCTGCGAAATGATGACGTATGTACATCTTATATTCTAATATCATTGATATATTTTGACGCTGAAATTGAAAGCCGTCGAGTTAGAATATCTTTGCTTACTAAAAGAAAATTTCCAATTTAAATTACAAAGATATATAACCTATAAAAGCAAAGATATTCAATCCCATATGGATCTTCATACAGCGAAATTATTTTGAAAATTTGATCCTTATGTAAGATAGACCTTACGTAAGTATAAGATGATTTTGAAAACATTTGATTTTGGAAATGAATTGGTTGACTTAAATTATATTGATTTGGAAATTTGGATTTATTTTCTAAATCTATTATTTTGGAAACTTTGAAACTAAAGATAATTAATTTGAGAAGAAATAATTTGGTGAAATTGTATATGATTTTGAAATTGAACTAATATTGAAACAAATTGAAATTTGAGAACCTTATGTTACTAAACACTTGATTTGGGAGTTGTCGAACTTATATAAAATTGATTTGTATGAGTATGAAATTGATTCGAAAACTATAGATTTGAAAAGGTACTCAATTTGAAAGTGAAATCTTATATATAATGGATATTATATCAGTACGATATTTGAAAGTGATTTGAAAAGGTAATATATGATACATATTTTCGAAGTAAAGATATGGAAAGTGCCTTCTGCTTGATATCCGATTTGTGGCCACATCTTGGATTCATTCTATCGATATTATTCTCTCTGATTTTTGGTTTTCCGGATATGATACTCGAGTGTCCTTCGAATTCCATGGCGTTACCCATGGTCTTACGAACTCGACTGCATAGCGTAATTCGTAAGGCAGTGATTGCTTAAAAGGTACGGATGTTTCCTGGGGGATCCAGGCGTAACCATTGTGTATCTGCGATCTATGGTCGTGTTAGTGGCGTAATCCGCAAGGCAGAGATTGCTTAAGGGGTATGGATGTTTCCTGGGGGATCCAGGCGTAACCATTTTTATGTATCCTGCGGTCCACCGTTTTGTTGCATGGCGAAATTCGCAAGGCAGTGAATGCTTAAAAGGTACGGATGTTTCCTGGGGGACCCAGGCGTAACCATTGTGTATCTGCGATCCATGATTTGATTCGTTTTTGTTTGGATTGTACTTTCCATATCTGTTTTTAAAGGTTTTCCCAGTATTTTCACTAGGTGTTGAAACAAGTCTACTAAGTACCTGGAGAATTCTAGCTTTGCGCCTGATCAACGCACTACCAGAGTCTGCAGGAATGAGGATAAACTTGTTAAGACATCGAGTTATAAAAGTATTTTGATAAAATATTATATAAATGATACTTTGATCAGTTATTTCCTTTTTAAAGGATTTTAAAGTGTTTTAAATATTTTACCTCTTTAACCAACACTTTTAATAAATGGCTCATCCTTGTCTTTCATCCTATTTTCCCTTCTTGCTATTCCTATTCTCCACCTTGTTAAACTTACCTATAACAACAGTTATCAAGTATAATTTTAATATTCTTGTCATCTTGTCTTAATCCTATTCCATTCTATCTTTTTCTGTGTTTTCCATACTTCATTCCTTTTCGAGGACGAAAAGATTTGAGTGGGGGAGAGTGTAACAGCCCTAGATTTTTGTATATATTTTATTTGACTTTATTATATTTTGAAAACTATTTTAAACTTGTTTCATTTCAAACATTTCATTTTTAAATATAAATGTTGATTATTATGTAACTTTTAATTTCAAACTGGTATAAATTGAACATTTCCTGAAAAAGGGATTTCTGATCAAACTGGTCAAACTTTGACTTTTAAAACTTCAAATTTAAATTGTTTAAAATCTTAAATTTTATCTTTTATTATGAAAATAGACTTAATAACATGAATACTGCTTTTTGTTTCGTTGAAAACGGAATTAAATTGTAAAAGTTATGTACATTTCAATTTTGAGTATAATTTGTTTTATTTTGCAATTTTGCCTATTTTAAATTTTATAAATCATATTTTATTTGACATATTTTATTTTAAAATGTGTTAATATGTTATTTTATGTATATTTTTGTCTTTTAATATTTTTGAAGTGATAATAAAACTTTTCCAAAATTTATTGCATTTATTAAAGACTAGTTTCTATTTTTCTACTATATTCTTCATTTAAATTTTATTTAATTAAAATTTATTTATTTATTTTTGTGAATGCATTTTTATTTTATGTTCTTATCTTTATTTATAAATATTTTTCCAAGTCCATACAATTTTCCCTAAGTTTATTTCATTTATTTTCAAATTTTCTAGACTAGTTTTCATTTTGTACTATTTTCTTTTTTTAATCATATATAATTAATATTTATTTATTTATATTTTGTATATTTGTTACATTTTCGAATTGAAACTGAATTTTTAATTATTTTCAGTTATTTAAACTTATTAAAAAGAAATAAAAGTGATTTGAAAGGTTTGTGGCTTTTTATTTCCTAAGGCCTTTTGAATTCCCACCTTTTCACATTTCAACATTACTTTTCATTCAATTGGCCTTAACTCCTCATTCTTTCAGCTGCATATCTCATTTTGCAATTCACGTGAAAACATCACTTTCTCATTCCTCATTCACATATGTTTTCAGATCTGAAGAAAAAGAATTGTAATGTCTTCCTCTTTTCTATTCTTTTTCACCTTCTTTTATTGATTTTCCTTTGTAAATTGCCTTGAAATCTTCATGCTTTGCTCGGCCCATAGCCTCACCATCACCACCATCGACCACCATCCCTTCCTCCCCACTAAATCCACGCCCAAACCATCATTCTCCACTGACATGAAAGTGCCATGGCCTCCCCTTGAGCAAAACTCCACAAAAACATTGAAAACTCTACAATTATCGCCTACCCGAGCCATGTATGCAACCTTCCCTTCATTTTACACCACCACCACCACCATAGGCTGCCACCACCACCTTTTCCAGACCTCCCCACACCACTCCAACCTCTGTCCAGACCTGAGCTTGACTGGCCAAGCATATAACCCCATGACCGAGCCCTTTTGGTTGCCAAAAACCATGTTTTAGCCTAAACCCCTTCACATCCCTGTGTTGTAACTTCCTCCATCATGTTCTACCTTGTAGCCTTACCTTTTCCAGACCCATACCTGATCCAAACCAAGTACAAACCTGACCTAATTGATCCCCTAGGCCATGCAAACAAGTAGAGAAAGCAAGGTAAAAAGTTTCGTATTCAAACTGCTTTTTGTTTCAAAGTTATTCAAATTCAATCGTATTGATTTTTAACTATTATTTTGGTTTTGTTTTTGGGTTGTAACACAAGATCTATAACTTGGATCTCTCTCTCCACTCTCAAGTCATTCCCGTGTTGTCGTGCCTTCGTAGTGTCAGTATTGTGTGCTTTTGTGGCTATCTCCAGCTTTTAACAAGTGAGTTATTCTCACCAGACAGTATATACCTATATAACTAGTAAATTGACCACTTTTGAATCTGTAAAATGCATCACCATATTATATCTGCTATGTTATGATTATATGATGTTCACCCATGCTTAAACACCTGTTATATCATATGTTACTGTTATATTATGTTGTTCTGTTATTTTTATCAGTTTATCACACTACAAGTTCCCTTTAGATTAGAATCACTATGGGTTGAAATGATACATACCCGAACGGACTTTAGAATAAGAGAAAATCGTTATGGACTGAAATGATAGGCCTGAATGATTTTCAATTATTTCATTTGCTTGGGATTGCGGGTTTGAAATGATCAAACCCGGGTATCTTTGTAAATTACGGGTTGAAATGATAAATTACCCGTATCACTTTACCTAGGCTAGAAAATGAAATACAGACCCGTTGTTAAAATATGTTTTATAATTTTTTTTATTATTTTAGAAATGTAAATATTATAATATTTTGACTTAAACTAAATAAAAATGATTTTTGTAAAGCATTATTGATTTTCTGAAAATTTATAAGTGAAATAAATTAATGGTAAAATTAGAAAATTTGAAATGTAAGTTATTTTGGGAAATTTTAATTTGGTGATAATTGGAATTTAAATTAAATATGAAATGTGATACATTCATGATAATTTGGATTAAAGTGAATTTAAATGATTTTATTTTATATTAATGATTTTGAATAAAGTTAAAATGTGAAATGAATGAATATTTAAGTTGAAATTTTGAAATATAACTAAAATTGGAAATTTGTGAATTTGGCTTAAAATGAATTTTAAGTTAAGTAAATAAAAATGGAATTGAGTTATATTTGAAAATTTAAACTTAAGTGTTAAGTTAATTTAATTTAATGAATTTATAATTTAATATTGGAATTTAATAAGTGAATTATTATTAAATTTTGATTTTTGAATGGAGGTTTAACTTTATAAAATCATGAATATAAGGGTATTTGAATGATTGTTTTAAAAGTGAAATTATATGATTTTATAAGTTAAAAATGATTTATATAAAAATATAATTGTTGTGAAGTTATACTAAATATTTGAAGTTAATTAACTGCATTTCTGAAATGCTATTAATTCTAATGTAAATGATAATACAACATTTGTAAATGTTGTAGTTGATAATAATGAACCAAATGGCTGAATTTAATTAAAGGCTATTATGGCATTTTTGTAAATGTTATAATGGTTGAATTTAACTAAGTTTATTTGAAACTAATGTAACCCTATTACAGCATTTTAAATGCTGTCTTTTGTTAAATTGAACTGTTTTAAATGTGACTTTCCATAGCATTTTCTAAATGTTGCGAAAGTTGAATTTTCATTGTTTTAATTAATTTAAGTGAACGAATGAACTTTGAAAGATTAAAATTTTGGAAATTTAATAATTTAATTATTTAATATAATAACTTCATTTTATGATTTAAAATGAAGTAATTTGTTTCGTAATATAAACTATTTTGAAATATGATATTTTGATATTTTGAACTGGATTTTTGAATGATATTGAATTTTGAAATGATATTTGATTTCGAAATATAAATTACCAATTTTGAAATTTTAACCACGGGATGTATTTAATTTATGGTTTAACTGATCCTTAGAGGATGGGCGATCCCAAGCATCCTTTAAGTTATTATGCATTACTGCTACAGTTCACTTGAGTTGGTTTACATTATATAAGTATATATTGTCCTGACTCGAGTGTTTTGTATTTTGCTTTACGCTCGGGTCAGCCTGAGTATTTACAGCTTAGATTTGGATCTCTTTCTGGAGCTAGGAATCGTTGGAGATTCTGCTTATCTAGTTATCTATCCATTCCAGTTTCAGTTGTTCTATTTCAGCTCTGGTATTATAAACTTCTATGTATTTGAGATTTCTATTGTATATGTTTTCAAACAGATATTATGTATTTTGTTTTGAGAGTTTGTTATAGTAGCTTCATGAACTACTATGGTTTTTATATTCCGCTGCGAGTTATTCTGATATTCTGTGTCTGTGATTCTGTATTTGATTTTATTTGCTCCAAATTTTATTACAATCTGTTATTTTGAATTATTCAAGTCAGACATGCATGGATTATTGTCGATTTGAATGGTCCAAAATAGTGGGTCGTTACAGCAATAAATCGTCCTAGATTGATAAAACTTAAAGAAGATAGTAGAACCAATAGTCATAAGTCAACCGTCGGGAATAACAAAACAATCATATATGGAAATTAAGTCTCATATACTTACCACCATTCATTGGTTTCAAACTTGTAATATCCTCGGTTAACAGTGAAACCAGACAAGTTAGGGCATTGTTACCTTTTAGACCTTGCCTTGATATACATTTTTGTCTTTTGAGATAGAGATGAGTTTTCATACCTCAACGTTTAGTGTTAAGTATATTTCTAAATCCTTTCCATATATGTGGTTTCGCATATGGAAATTAAATATCTTACCCTTATCACCAAACTTTGATTTCCAACTAGTACTATCCATCGATTAAAAACAAAGCCAGGTAAGTCGGAGCATTGGTTGCTTCTGGTCTTGCCTAGATACTCCAATTTTTAAATCTCACAAATAGTAACGAATCAACCATCTTGCTGTTTGGTACTAAGGATAAGACTAAATCCTTTCAATGAACAAAATCGAACTTTTAAACTTTTTAAAACATTTCACTCACACTTGTGCGTGATTTTCACACGCAAATATTTGTAAAACACTTTAAAAACACTCTTTGAAATATTCTTTCAAAGTGTTAACTATATTTCTCAGCGTATCAAAAAGAAGGGTTAAAAAATGTCATTAAAACATTGTAAACTATAAACACAAAACCAATTACACTTAGCTCTATCTTTAAAACAATCATTTTAAAGACCTTTTCATTTATAAAATATCATTTATAAATAACTCATTATTATCTTTAAAACAAAACTCCTCTAAAGATTGAAGAATGTCAATATTTATTATGTCAAGTAACAAGTTTTCTTAATAACTTTACGAAATCATTTATTATAACAAAAGTATTATAATCCATGAATACTTTTCTAGCTTCCTAAATCATTTATCATAACAAAAATGTTATAATCCATGACTTCTTTTTCCCATCTCGGAAAACATTTATTACAACAATGGTGTTGTAATCCATGCCTCCTTTTCACTTTCAATAAACTACAAAATACTTAAAATATAGTTTTTTAAAACATCCATTTCAAATATTACTTAAAAAGAAAATCTCAAGTTTAATATATATTAGAACTCAAAACCATTTCCTTTCCTCATTTTCAAAATAAAAAATTCTTCTTTTAAATATTTGTATAAATTCCAATCCTCTTTTAAAACACTTAAATGGATGTTAAAATAGTTTACTAAAGAGATTGAAGAAGAAAAATCAAGTTTAAAATCATTTTATAAAAGTTGGAAATAATGCCGCAAAAAAGAGTATGGAAAATTCCTTTTAATCGCTTCTTTTCAAAATGAAATTTTCTTCACATTTTTACGAAGTATAAATGCTATATTTTAATTTTTTAAAAAATATCACGAGTCTAGTATATATTCACAAATACCTAGAGAATTTTGACGCCAACAAAACCTATTTGAAAGTTTTTTAAAAACTTACTTTCGAACTACAAAAACGCTACCAAAACTTTTCTAACTTTTAAACACTTTGGAGTTAGGTTTTATAACCTTTTCTGAGCCATCAAAACTTGGTCCAAACAAAATTTTAAAAGCGTAAAAGTATGACCAAATATTTAATGATGCAAACATAAGAACAAGATTTAAAGATATGAAATTTCAAAGTGCAATAATGGGATTTCAAACTGCGAAAGTGCCTATTCCACTATTCAACATTTTGCTACTTTAACATCTTAAACAACAACCTAACATTTATATAAGGAAGATGCATATACATATAAATCAATAATGGCAAGAAACCACTTAGGGTATCTCTACAAAGTCCCCTTTAAGTCACATAAATGTATGTTCTTCAAAGTGTTTCATAGCGACCTTTTCGCTATGAACACACCTTGACTTCCTCTTGCTTTTGTCCCCTACAAAATAATGATTACTTATTATAAACAAGAAATATACACAATTATAAACAATATAAACAACAATTTATATTTTACAATATTTTTTCAATTTTAAAACCACATTAAACTGAGATTAACTCACTTTTATAACCTAGCACGACAACCAAATTAAGCGCAGGAACCTAGGAATAACTTCCTACCGTCACCAAACATCTAAGCTACCACCTTTGCTTGCCTTAGCTCTTGAAAAATCCTCCTCTCTCCTTTTATTTCTCATGCACATGGCTTAAACCCTCCTCCTATCTATTTTGCTCTTGGCCATGGCATGGGGGGGAGTTGTGCTCCATTTCTCTAAGCTTCAACTTGCTAGATGGTGTTATAGTAGTATTCTAAGGCCATACTAAAGAATGGTTTGATTTGGAGAAGGTTTGGATGGTTTTTGAGAAGAGGAAGTGGAGACAGAAGAGATAAAGAAAAGGTTAAAAAAATATGAATGAAAATGAAAACAAAGATGGAAAAACTGAAGTGGAAGGTGGTCATTATATAGGATTGGAAAAGGTGGAAAACTACTTCAAATGCCCCTTAGCCAAATTACAAACCTACCATTCCTTTTCCACACATCTTTTCCACTTTCCAATGCAAGCACATGTTTATGTACTTATTGTTACCTCGCCTTTTGGTCAAGCCCGGGATATCAACAAAATTGGCTAAAACGGATGGATATGGGGATTAGAGATCGATAGGAAAACATGGCTATGATCGATATCGTCAAAATTTGACCAAGCTCCAATCTAGACGGGATCAATGGGGAACGATGAACTAGGCTTAGAAAAGCTAAATTTCAAATTTCAGGTCAATCGAAGTTCGCATGCTCGAGATATGGATGGATCACTATTGGTGAGAAATGGTTCTAGATCGATATCTTCGTATCGATCAAGGTGATGGGTTCGGATCGATTGGTCTTCGACTCGATGCATCACGTGTCGATGGTCACTGCATTGATCGGTCGACTTTAGGCAGGAAATAGGTTTATGGGTATGGAGCTCAGATCGATATGCACGTATCAATTGGATGGCAAAGTACATCAATACGCTTCGTATCGATCAAGGCTGGAATCGATACGAAGAATGGAGCAATGGTTTCAAGGACTCGGATGGACATTTCATATCGATCACTTATTGATCGATACAAAGAGGGAGAGCGGGGATCGATACGAGCAAGGGAGAACGGCCGATGGATATGAAGAAGAGGCAAGGCATGGATCGATATGAAGCGGTCAAGAGTGCATAACTTGGATCGATGCGAAGTGGTGGATACGAAGTCTATGGAAATGAAGGTTCCAGCCTACTCCCAAATACAAACTTGGATCGATCATAACTCTCATTCTACAACTCCAAATGCTATGAAATTCTCACAAGAGCTTTCTTATTCACTCGAGAACATCCATGATCGATCTCAATTCGATTGGAGCCAATTTGGATCAATACGAATTATACTTGGATCGATCCCTAATCACTCTGGATCAATCTGGTGGGCCCACCTGCGCATGAGAAAAGGTATCTAGGTTTTGGGGTCGATATTTTCGGATCTACACCTATAAATAGCAGTCCTATGGCAACTAAAAAGGGGATCTTCTTCTGCTCTTTACGTCGAAACTCTGCTATTTTGTTCATTGATGTTCAAAGGCTTGTGATTGTAATCTCAATACAAAAGGAATAAAAGGATCAATTCAAAGTAGACGTAGGCCGGAGATAGACGAACCACTATAAACCTTGAATTCTTTGCTTTCTTACTCATTTTAATTTTGTTATTTCTTCATTTTTATTCTCTACTTTATCTATATCTGAGATCCGTTTTTGGATATTGTGGATCTGTGTGCGAACACTGGTGCTTCCACTACTTATGGTGTTTGTGACCAATTTTGGTGCAAACACATTGGTGCTTTCACCGAGAAAGACTAACACCCGCTATACCGGATTTGGATTTTAGATTTGGAAAGCTAAAGGATCAGATATAAAAGGAACTATGACAAAGCAATCAACAAGGAGACAAAGAATGGAAATGAGTTAGCATGAAGTGAGTCAGGAGGCTTCCTCAGGAGCAAATCAGGCCTTAGTTTTCATCACCAGAGATGAGATGGAGATGATGATGGGAGCTATGCGGGAAGAATTTTTGAAAACGTAGGAGGAAATGATGCAAAACTTTCTCAGACAGTTTGGACAGGCAGGAGCAACGGGAGCTGCTGGAGTTCAGATCCACGGAGCTGGAATAGAAGGACCCAACAAGTGTGAGAAATAAGGATTAAGGATCTTAAGGCTAGAATTAACACTAGAGGGGGGGTGAATAGTGTTTTAAGAAATTTGTTAATCTTTTTGAGTTTATCTTAATTTGTTAACAATGTATGCACTAATCAGACACAGATATGAACACAGAATCAAACACAGATGCAAATATAAAGTAAAAGCAGTAAAGGAAAGAACACACCAGATTTTATACTGGTTCGGAGTTACCCTACATCCAGTCCTGCACATCTAAGTACGGATTTTCTTTCAAAATCAATTCAACAATTACAACCCTCGGTTTCAAGGCTACGAGGTACACCCTCCAGAATCACAAACCTCTGGGTAGAGATACTTGATTTCCGGGGCAACAAGTTCACCCAATTGATTTCCAGGGCTACAATCACACCTTCTCTCGCTCAATTGATTACAAAAAGTCTATAACTCAGATTAGCACTTGGATCTTGTAGAGATAGTGGAGAGAATAAAAACCAAAAATTATCTAGTTAGATTCGATATTGATTTCGGCAGAGTAATGGTGTAATTTTTAAATAAAAAAGTGGAGAAGAAGAGGAGAAGTTAAATTAGAGAAAAGTATAATAAAATTCGTTGAAACTGACCCCTATTTATAGAAGAACAACAGCCATGACCATTCATGAAAAGTTATGGCGAATAGACACTTCTTTTGAAATTTGAATTTTGAATTAAACTGTCACCATGTCGACATGTTGCCTATGGGCATGTCGACATCCCTCAGCCAAATTTGATGTTTTGAATTTCTATAAAAATAATATTTATCTTATATTAAAACTTTATAAATATACTTGAATATAGTTGAAATTCATAAGTAAATATTAAAGAACAATATATATATATATATTATTTAACTATAATTTAAATCAAAGTATAAATAATTTAAAAGTTAAATATATTATTTGAAAAGATAGTTTAAAATCAGGAGAAATTTTGACTCTGAAAATAAAGATGTTTTGAGGCTAAAATTATTTTAAAAACGGAATCGAGGGTTTTGAATCTTTTTAAAAGGAAAGTTTTGAAATCATTTCAAAAATAAGATAATTTTGAAAAATCATTTGAATTAAGCTTAGTGGATACAAAACAATGTCCCACTAGATTTTCGTAGGTTCCATCCTACTTAGGGTTCCATCCCTTTAACGGGCTCAAAGTGGATTCCATTCCACGAATAAATTGGATATTAAGATGCTAGTGCTTTTCTACGAGTTTTAACAAATGTTCCTAATAAAATAAACTTAACCTTGAAATCTTGAACTCTTGATAATCTTGATACTCATGAGTCTTCTATCTCTATATCTAGAATCTCTATACTGTACAGTCTTCATTCTTGATACCTGCATGGTTAGATCCTGCATATACATATATATCTAAACTTGTAATGTTAGTATTTATATTTTATAATCTATTCTAAGGTTGTTTTCATCAAAAGCATCATCTCATGGACTACCAATCTCCTCCTTTTTGATGATGACAACCTTTGTTTATAAAATATTCCTTCTATCCTAATAACTCCCCCTAAAACTAACAACTCCCCCTTAATTTATGCCTAACTACCCTATTTTATATTTCTCCTCCTTTGTCATCAACAAAAAACTTACTCCCCCTTATTCTTGGACTTCAGTACCTGCATTGATAAACTATACAACGGAATATATAATATATAGATTAAGAAATAATGATACTTATGAGCATAATAACTTAATTAAAGACTATATTCATTTCAATGTATATATATAGGTTTCACACACCAAACTTCAAACCAAATAAAATCAATCCACACAAAGTATCAATTCAAACCAAATTAAATCAAACAAATTAATTCAAACAAATCAAACAAAGAAAGAAAATTAAACGTTACGAGGAACATCTACCCATCCATCTTCTCCAAATATAGGGTCTGCTTTAATTGCATCCCAATTCTCATTGTCATTGGTGAGAGAGACAAGAGGATGTGCTTCATTATCATCCTTGTGTAGAGAGGAGATCATCCATCGTATTGCATCGAAGTGTCTCTCTTGTTCCTTGATCATCTGTATTTGACTCAATTCTAAGTGACGTTGGTTTCGTAGAATAAAAGAGAGAATATTCTTGAATGAATTTAGTGTTTCTTCAAGATTTTCAGATAGATTGTGAATAGGATTGGCCATAATTGAATTGGAGAAAGAAATGAAGGACATAGATAATGAGAAATAAATTTCAATGAAGATTTCTGGAAGAAAAAGGTATATATAGGTGTAGAAATTCATTTGAAATGAATAGACATTTGGTAGTTATTCAAATTTCAAATTCAAAATCACTAATCACTTCTGACCAGTATATGTCGACATGGTCTTCTAGGGGATGTCGACATGGGTTAGTGAAAATTTATGACAACTTTGATTTTGTGAAAAATTGTGTATATGTATATATTTATATAATATACTAACATTTATTCTAGAGGTAAGATAAGATAGATAACAGAAAGGAAATTTCATTTCATTACGATAATATAAAGATTAAGCAAAATGAACTACATGAACATTCGAAAAAACAAACTAAGACAAATACAATAAGATACTAAAAGATAAAACTAGTTAGAAGATGAAGATGATGAAGATAGTCAAGGTTTCTTGCTGACTTTTGAAAAGAACTTGTTCATCTTCGAAGAAATTTTATCCAACTTCTTACTAACGGATCGTTTTAAAATCCTTTGATTCTCCACAATTATCTTTTGGTTTTTGAGAAGGGTTTTGTTGGATGGATTGGAAGGATATTTGATGCTTTCCAAAGAGGTTTCACCTTCTTTTTCTATTTCCATTTCATCCCTTTCTTCTTCTTCTTCCTCTTCCATTTCATCATCAGCCAAATGCTCTTCCTTTTCGGTAAGAGTCTCATAAGGTTGAAAAACATATGGGATTTTCATGAGAGAAATGTTTGAGATAATAAAAACTTTTCTTAAAATAAATTCTTCTCCTTTGAAATTTACTCCAAAATAGTTGAAAATCCGAGTAAGGTAAATTCCATGATATAAAGTGTTTTCTCCCATTTCAAAATTTTTAGGACGAAGTTCATCCAAAATAACTTGCGCCCAATTGATATCATAATTTCCAAAAATAGCAAAAAGTGCTTTGCACACCTTTGAAGTAGGATTGTTAAAATTTCCCGATCTTGGGGTCAAAGTATGTTGTAAAAGAAGATTGACAATTCTTGCTTTAGGACGAAAGTTTCAGTTTTTAAATTCAAAGTTTTCATCTCCTTCAAAAATATGATGAAATGTCTCACGATCATGTTCATCGATTTGAAAACTAGAAAGATCTATTCCCGTGCTTTTGCAATTGAGAATGGTACCCAAAAAATCACAATTTAAAACAATTTGAGTGCCTTTGACACTACTCCAAATTTCATTCTCATTTCCAATATAAAAACCACGGTTTAAATTAGCATAGAAGATTTTGACAAGATTAGGATAGCAAATAAAATCATTTTGAGAAGAGTCAATAAGACTTAAAACACCATTGTTTGCAAAAAGAGAACCAATTTCATAAGAAGAAAAATCTTGAAAAATAGCAAATTTTCTGGAATGGACTTTGGCATAATTAGCATAATTGATGTATGCTTTAATTGCCTCCGGATCATTGAATAATTGCTCTTTGATTTTTCTGGAAATTCTCATGGTTGAGGGGTTGCTTGAAGAAGCCATTAGAGTAGAGAGTAGAGAGCTTGAAGATATGAAGAGAGAGTTTGAATTTGAAAATGAAAGTGAAAAGATATGATAAAAGATAGTGAATAAATAGACTTTCAAAGGACATATTCTCTGGTCAAAAGGTATCTTTTCAGAGAAATAAATGAAGTGAAAAGGTGGAGGGAAATTCAAACATTTGAATTCAAAATTTGAAATTCAAATTCAGGTAGGCATGTCGACATCATGGTAGGGGCCATGTCGACATGTGGCTTTGAATTTTCATGACATGATTTTTCCTAAGTTATCTAATATACATATATAAATATTATTATTAATGTCTATATTTCTGAAATATTATTGTACTTATAATATATTTCAGAATGTGTCAAAAATAATAAAAATAATAATAAAATAATAAAATAATAGTAAAAAAATAGAAAATAAATTTTAAAATTCAAACAACATATCAATTCAAAATCAATCAATCAATCAATTCAAAAACAACCAATCAATCAATCAATTCAAGCATGCAATTTCAGCCAATGTATTGTAAACCTGTACCTTTTTCAGAGTCCGTGTCTTTGGTATCGACTAAATCGAGAATTGTTGTGAAACACAGATTTGAATTATCTTTCTTCTGTTCATTGTCGCTGGAGGATGAGTCAGAGTCATCTAGAGTAGCAGTTGTTTGCACAAAAAATGGACAAACACCTCAAAGTCGTATGATTTAATAGATTTTATGTTGTTCTTAGTGATTTGGGTGATTTATGCAAATATATGAAAAGCAGGGGCTAAGTTGTAAAAGACACGCAGATTTATAGTGGTTCATCCAGAATGTGCCTACGTCCACTTTATATGTTATTTCTCTTTATTTTGTTTAGATTACAAGTACAGAGCTTTGATACAAATAAAAGAAAGTTGTTTGAAAGTTCTCTCCGTGCTTGAGCTCTCAAACTTTGTCCCCCATTGTTGTACCCCTGCCCCTCTATTAATAGAGTGGGGCTGGGGGCAGGGGTCTTGGAGGTATATAGCTGCTGGTGGGCCTAGGCTGATGCAATCTGGCCTGGCAACTTTGGTTCGGCAATGCCTTGGTTCCGTAGTAGATGGTTGGAGATGAGGTCTTGGTCCGGTAGTACTTTGGTTCGGTGGGACTTTGGTCCGGTGGTAGGTGGAGTGGCTTTGGTTCGGCAGTGCTTGGACCGGTAGTGGATGGAGGGTGGCTGGTTCGGTAGCACTCTGGTTCGGTGGAGGTTGATTCGGCAGGGATGCCTTGCAGTTGGTTCGGCAAGGATAGCCTTGTAGTTGGTTTAGCTATGTCTCGTCCGGTAGCATCTGGGAGGTATTCGGTCCGGTAGTGTCATCGTTTCTCCTGGTTCGGTGGAGTCGCATCCAACATTTTCCCCCCAAAGCGGGGTGTATGACGGCATACGTTGCGCTTTGTTTTCTTCTAAGTGCTGAATCGTTTGGTCCGGTCCTCTTGCGCTCTTCTATAAGTATGGGACATATGCCTCCGTGATTTCTTGCCAAACGAGATAGCCGAACCAGATTTCCGAATCAACTGCCGAATCCTGTTGAGTCAATCATTTCCCGATTTCCTTCGTATACCGAACCAGGTGATCTGCCGAATGACCTTTGTGTGTCGCATCACCGAATGAATCCGGGGTTTGAGTGCCGAATGACCCTACGTGCCTCGAACTGCCGAATGAGTTTGTGATGCATGAGTGCCGAACGAACTTTTTGTGGTTTTGCACTGCCGGATGAGTTTGTGATGCATGAGTGTCGAACGAACTTTTCGTGGTTTTGAACTGCCGGATGAGTTTTATGACTACGAGTCCCGGAGCTTGAATGTCGAACGAACCTTGAACCTTTTATGTTTCGAATCACAAATGAAATTCTAGATTGTACGCACTTGCTTGTTTATATCTCTACATCCTTTGTTTTAACGACGTACTTTTTCGTGTTGCAGATAATGTCTTACAGAGTTGAAACCCGTTCTGACAAGAAGAAATCTACGGATAGAAGAGAATCTCCCGTCGTGCCCCTAGTTCAGCCGAATCCAGAACGACATGGGCCCACCCCGAGATCGCTAGTGGACGGGTACGGTCCTCAAGAGCTTCTTAACTTGCCTCCTGATTGCTTCCCTAGCTCACTCAAGGACGAGCAACTTGATGTTATATCTCGCTCTTTCGGGATCGACCGAGCGCGCATGTTATTGCCAGATGCGGGAACGATGCCGTATGATCCTCCCGAAGGATATTTTTCCTACAGCAGATACCATTGCATGTGTGGTGCCATCCCGCCTCTCAACGCCTGGGTAGTCAGCTTTCTCACATATCTAAAGGTAGCTCCATTCCAGCTTCAGCCCAACTCTTATGCCATTCTGGTGAGTCTCTTCGTCATCTTCCAAAGGAGATATGGGCGTCCTCCTTCCAACCGGGAGATCCGGTATTTGTACAACTTGAGAGGCTATAAGAAAGGGTCTCCCTACATCAGCTTGGAATCGGCCGTATCCTTTAAGCCGGTCCTGGATTTATACTCCAAGTACAGCATGTTCAAGAAGGAATGGTTTTTTGTCAGGGATAATTCCGTTTCTATTCGGCGCTTCACCTCCGGATGTAAGTCAAAGCTTTATTTTTAATTCCCGTTCTGGTTGCAATGCTCCTTCTTATGTGCTTTTATTTCTTGCTAGCGATAGGTGGTTTTGCGGTCGTGGAGAATGATCGCCTGGTTCAGACGGCAGCAGAAATAGAAGCTACTACTGGAAGAGATAGGTCGGCTGCTTACCTGATCAGGAACGCTACACTTTTGGAGTACAACTTGATCCTTCCACAGCAGTCCGTGGTCAAGTAGAGGGACACGGCTGAAGAGAAGGCTGCCCAAGCTAAAGAAGGGGCCGAGTCGAAGAGCAGTAAAAGGAGGCCCTTTCCGAAACACCCGGTTGCCGGGGGGAAGAAGCTCAAAAAGTCTGACGGTCCCTCTCCCAGCACATGTCCAGATATCTCGGAGGAGGGAGATGTGGAGGAGGAGCAAGGCGAAGATGGAGGAGAAGGCGCTGGAGGTGGCTACGGTGTCGGGGCTTTGTCTTCTGGGCAAGTAGGCGAGATGCAAGAGTGGACGGATGACGCTTTCCGCCAAGCCTTCGAAGGTTTGGAGGGGACGGAGAAGTCCAAGAGAGCCGATAAAGTTGGGACCGGCGTTGATTTATCTTCCAGGAGCGCCTCTACTGAAGCAACTTCGGCGGTTCAAGGTGAATTTCTCTTTACTCTTTTAATTCTTGAATGATGGCTTAATACATATTGGTGACACTTGGTTTTCATATCAGGAGCGGGTAAAATGGCCAAGACCTCAGATCTTCGGCACAGGCTTGAACAATACAAGCTCTCCAAAGCTTTTGCCAGGCCGAAGCCTTCTACTAACCGCCCGGGAGACATAGTCGGCTATCGTCCTCTTCTTGGAGTTATCGAAGAAGATATACAGAAGAGGAAGAGGAGTCGATCTTCGTCTAAACCTCTTCTTGAACCCCCGGCCCCATTCCAGCCTATTCACGACATTACAGAGGAGGATACCGAGCTTATGCCCTCTCCCCATCCGTCTGAGAACCCAACCGTCATCCCAATAAATCATCCTGGCTTAGCACGCAATCCGTTTGCGGGTCATCCGGACCTGGACCCGGCATCTCATGACATCTCTTTTGATGAGGTTACTGGCGAGCACCTTCTTCCTCGCAATCCTATGGTAAGGGTGCTTGATGAGGCCAAGTCCCTGGACCTTGATTTGCTTACTACTCGGGTTGTCGCTATGGGAAACGAAGCTAAAGCAAATATCGACCAGGTTGCTGAGGAGACCAGGAAGTTGATGGGGCATCATGCCCGACTGGTCAAGGCCGGGGAGGAAATTGGGAGTGCCAACATAAGACTGCGGTTAGTGGTTTTCGACCAGGCCAAGCAACTCGCTGATCAGGCCATCCAGATCTCTCAGCACGAGACCGCCTTCGGACGTCTAAAGAAAACTATGGAAGAGGCCAGCCGGGCCGAACTGCGGAAAATGGAGGCTACTTGCAAGGAACGGATCGATATGGCCATTTCCACGGTGGACGAGGTTCAGAAAGCGGATCTTGAGCAGATAGAGGAGTTATCTGGGAAGCTTGAGGCTGCAGAGCTTGCTCAAGCCAAGTTGAGGGAGGAGATGGAGGCGATGTGGAAATCCCTTCAGGCTGACTGCTCGAGATACCAATTGGAGAGAGATGCCGCCGTCGTAAGGTTGTCGGATTCCGAGGCCCGGACGAGGGAGTTTGAAGAGAACGAGGGGCTGATGGAGGGGATGCTCCAGGATATGTACTTCCGTACTTGGAGGCAGGGTAACTTGTCCTGGATGGATGATTACCCCCGGGTTATGGCTAGGATCTATCTCAGGGCTCTAGAGGAGGCCCAGACTGAGGCAGATAAGGAGGGTGGTGTGGCCTTTAGGATGGATGCTGGTACTGCCCAGTTTACCAAGGAGGAGAAGGTGGCGGTGAAGGAGGGCATGCGGTTGCTTGCAGCTGAGGAGGCAGGTGTGCAAGTGGAGGATGATGATCAAGTTGATCAAGGAGCAGATGCTGGTAAGTCTTCATTTTTAGTCTTTCCGTTAACTTGGTTGCTTATCACTAATGAATTCTTTCTCTGACCGGACAGGTGGGCAACAGGACAAGGATAAGACTCCGACGCAGCCGGCTCCTTGATTCGACCTGGAAAGTTTTTTTTTGTGGACTTGACATGGTTGTATATGTTAGTCTTAAAACAGTAAAGTAACTCTTAGGTTGTAATTTTTGCTACTTGTAATAAATAGCTCTATTCTTGACGTGTAATTCTTTAACTTAAGCTGATTCTGTTGTCTTTCGAATGTTTTTTGCTATTTTGACATGTTGTATGAGAAATATAGCTATGCATATTCTTGTAATTAAATTGTGTTTGATGTCAGGTTCTTGTTTAAAACATAATTTCATGACTTGCAATGTTAGCGTGAGGTGTGAATAAATTACAATCATGTGTTCACATATGGAAGAAGGAAATACCGCCCTTTATATTTTGCTTGTGGATGGCAGCTTTGAATATCCTGTATGATCAAGTAAGGGATGCGGTCCAGTATCTTGCTGTGAGTATCCGCTTCTATTAGTGAATGTCTCCTGTTTTGTGTCCTGTACTTCAGGGATTGTTACAGAGGATAGGAGAAAAATTTCTTAAGTAAAATTGAAATATGTGAAAAAGTTAAACTTCCAATCACGGAAGGCCTTCGATGTGCTTAAGTTCGTGGCAAACGGGCTTTGTAGTCACTTTCCCTAGCCGTGGGTCTTGGAGACATTCATCACCCATCTTACGCCTCCGCGGGGAGTTAATTCTTTTTTACCACAGCCGCACTTAAGACACATCGGAGCCGAGATCGCGCACAGTAACTACCCGGGCCATTATGGCCCGTAACCGTGGGTATTATTCGATTTACTGTGGCTGGCTAGCGTGGGTGCCGATCGTCAACCATGAACTGCCCCTGGCTGGCCACACCTTATGTTGGGGCTTATAGTCGGTTCACAGTTGCCGGCGAGCCGAATGCCGTAATGAGCTGCCTCGGCTATAGTCGGCCTTCTCGGTGGCTTATAATCCGCTCATTACAGTTGGCTTTAAGGGCCGTCGCGAGCAATGAGTTAACCCGCAGCAGAGGGATACCGGAGCAAAAGTGTCTCATTGGCGAGGGCATAGATTCACATAGTACCTGTTAGGTCTTGTCCAGGTGAAGTTGCGCTGTGGAGTGCTTTGAGTGGAAATGCTACAGGATTTTGTTCAACAGAAAAGGATAAAGTTAACAAGCAGCCAAGATATAAAGGAACAAGTTAAAAAAGAGACAAGGTTTTTTAAAGTGGTTCGGCACGAAAAAGGCCTACATCCACTGATTCTCTTTGTTAATTCACTTCATATGGGCAATACAAGTTAAGAAAAGTATCGACGGAGGTGTTGGATGTTCCATGCCCTCTGGAACACCTCTCCTTCCACTGTTGACAAAATATAAGCTCCATTGTGGAGATCTTTATGAATTACATATGGTCCATCCCAGATTGGATCTCGTGCTCCGGGGCGAGGAAAAATTCGTTTGAGGACAAGATCCCCTTCTTGTACGGTATGATGCTTGACTTTGGAGTTGTATTGTGCTGCCACTTTTTGCTTGTGGGCCGCTGCTTTAAGGACTGCATCATTTCTTCTCTCCTCAACTAGATCCAAAGACATGTGAAGGAGTTCTTCGTTCTCTTCTGGGTTATAGTGGATCCTATGGTGGGAAGGCACAATGGTTTCAACTGGGAGCATAGCCTTCGATCCGTATGCCAAAGAGAAAGGAGTATGCCCCGTTGATGTTCTAAAGGATGTGCGATAGGCCCACAGTGCCGTAGGGAGTTCATCCACCCAAGCGCCCTTTGACTTTTCGAGTTTCTTTTTTATTAGAGTTTTCAGAATTTTGTTGACGGCTTCGACTTGTCCGTTTGCCTGGGGATATGCTACGGATGAGAAGCTTTTGTGAATTCCGTGCTCTCGGCACCAGTTCGCGAATTCCTCGCCGTCAAACTGAAGTCCATTGTCTGATATGATTTTGAGTGGGACTCCGTACCTGCACAGAACATTTTTGATCAAGAAGTTAATAACTTTTGCTGAAGATACTTTATTCAGAGGTTCCGCTTCCACCCATTTGGTGAAATAGTCGACTGCCACTATAGCATATTTGGCCCCGCCTCGGCCCATTGGTAGCTCACCGATTAAGTCAATTCCCCATATTGCGAAGGGCCAAGGGCTGGTCATTTGAGTAATCTCAGTTGTTGGTAGCCGCGGAATCTTAGCAAACTTCTGGCATCTGTCACACTTTTTGACGAAATCTAAGGCGTCCTTGCTTAAGGTGGGCCAGAAATATCCATATCGGAGTATCTTTTTTGCTAATGTTTGCCCTCCGGTGTGATCTCCGCAGCTTCCGTGATGAATGTTGGATAAGATTTCCTTGGCTTCCCTCCTAGCGACACACCTTAATAACGGGTTAGAGAATCCGCGCCGATAGAGGATGTCTTCTTGTATTGTGTAGCGGGAAGCTTTCCTCAAGATTTTCTTGACTTCGTTACGCTCGTTGGGTAGTGTGCCGCTTTGTAGGTAGTCTCGGATGGGAGTCATCCAAGTTGCTTCTTCGGTTGCAGCTATCAGATTCACTTGCTCAAAACTTGGGATCAGTTGCTTTGAGATGGTTACTGCTCCGAAGATGGCGCTGTTTCTCACACTTGCTTGCTTTGCCAATTCGTCGGCCTCTTGGTTCTCTTCCCGAGGGATGTGTTTGACTAAGTAGTGGTCCAATCGGCTGAGAAGTAACTTGGTCTTCTTTAAATATGCTATGAGTCGTTCTTCTCGAGCTTGGAATTCTCCTAGTATTTGATTAACAATAAGTTGAGGATCGCTATGAAGACACAAAGAATTGGCTCCGATTTCTATGGCAAGTTCTAATCCAGCTATCACTTCTTCATATTCTGCATTGTTGTTGGTGGCAGCGAACTCCAACCTTATAGCATAGTGTAGCTTATTTCCCCCGGGAATGATTATTACCACAGCTGCCCCCGAGCCTTGTTCGTTTGATGCACCATCCACAAAGAGATTCCACTTGATGTCTTCTGCTATTTCCAATTGCTCCTTATCTTCGTTGGTAGTGAATTTTGCAATGAAATCAGCCATGGATTGTCCCTTGATGGCGGTGCGAGGATGATAGGTGATATCATACTGACTTAGTTCAATGCACCATTTAAGTAGTCGCCCAGAAGTGTCAGGATGATGGAGTACCTGCCTCAGTGGTTGATCGGTCAGAACTTTGATGGAATGGGACTGGAAGTAGTGACGCAGTTTCCGTGATGTGATTAGTAAACAGTATGCCAGCTTCTCAAGTTTAGGGTATCTGACCTCTGCCCCCGTAAACCTCTTACTTACGAAGTAAACTGGCCGCTGCGTGCGGTTGTCTTCCCTTACCAAGGCAGCGCTTAGGGCGTGAGATGACACAGCAAGGTATAGGTATAACTCTTCGCCTTCGCTTGGAGTCGAGAGTACCGGTGGTTTCTGGAAGTGTTCGATTAAGTTAAGGAAAGCGGTTAAGCATTCGTCAGTCCATTCGAACTTTCCTTTGTCTTTCTTTAGAGCTTCAAAAAAGGGGACGCACTTGTCTGTTGCTTTGGAGATGAATCGGCTTAGGGCGACCACTTTTCCATTCAGGCTTTGCATTTCCTTTCGAGTGGAAGGTACCTTGATATCCCTTCGCGCTCGGACTTGTTCAGGGTTTGCTTCAATCCCTCTGGCATGGACGATGAATCCTAAGAACTTTCCTGATGATACTCCGAAGGAGCATTTTAGAGGATTCAACTTCATTCCATACTGGCGAAGTACTTGAAACATCTCGCCTAGGTGGCTTACGTGATCGTCGGCTTTCCTTGACTTCACCAGCATGTCATCCATGTATACTTCCATAGTTTGCCCTATTAGACCTGCAAACATCTTGTTGACGAGGCGCTGGTAGGTGGCTCCTGCATTTTTAAGTCCGAAAGGCATTACCTTATAGTAGTATAAACCCCGGTCAGTGATGAAACTAGTGTGGTCTTGATCGGGAGCATGCATAGGAATTTGGTTATATCCTGAGTATGCGTCCAAAAAAGATAAGAGCTCGTGCCCGGCTGTGCTGTCTACAAGTTGGTCGATTCGGGGAAGTGGGAAGCAATCCTTTGGGCAGGCGTCGTTTAGGTTGGAGAAGTCAATGCATGTTCGCCACTTCCCATTAGCCTTCTTTACCAGCATCGGGTTAGCGATCCATTCCGGGTAGATGGCTTCTTGTATGAAGTCATTGGCGAGTAGATTCTTTACTTCTTCACCGAGGGCTGCTGATCGCTCTGCCCCTATACTTCTCTTTCTTTGTTTTACGGGCGCCTTGGTAGGATCAATGTTTAGTACGTGGCATGCTACGTCGGGGGAGATTCCGGTCATGTCAGCGTGTGACCATGCGAATACATCCAAGTTGTGGCGGAGAAAGTCGATGAGTTGCTCCTTCAACTCTGCTTTTAGTTGGGACCCAATTTTTAGTAGTCTATTCGAGTCATGCTTGTCTACAGATACAAACTCCATAGCCTCTGCAGGCTCGGCGGTGGCCTCCTCCTCTTTGTCCCTGGGGTCTAATTCATTGAAAGGGTCGCTGGTATATCAAAGAGGAGGGGCTTTCTTTAGTTCTACGCTTCTAGACTTTTCATGCAGAGGGCAACCTCTACACCCTTCCCTTTATCCTTCCTGAGGTTGTTGCAAAGTTCAGTCACATAGCAGTCTCGAGCAACGTCCTGGTCTTTTTCTACTTCCCCTACTCCATTGTCCGTTGGAAATTTCATCTTTAGGCACCATGGGGCTAGGACAATTTGGAAGTCAGACAAGGCTGGCCTTCCTAAGAAGGCGTTGTAGGCCGAGTGGTTTTCTATTAGCACAAACGTCTGTTTTCGTACAACGGAGCGGGGATGGCTTCCAATTTCAACGAAGAGGTCCAGTTGCCCGAGGGGCATCTTCGCATCTCCAGTGAAACCGTGTAGTGGTTTATTGTAGGGAGATACATCCTTCATTGATAGCTTCATTTTGTCGAATGCATGTTTGAACAGGATATTCACTAAGCTTCCAGTGTCTACTAGAATTCGGTAAACTTCGGCGGGACCGAGCCGGGTAGAGATAACCATGGGATCCATGTGAGGGTATCGCCTTCCTTCTAGGTCACGCTTACCGAATGTGATGTCATCACTTTCTTTCCGCTTCGGGTGGCGCTCTTCTATAACCGAATTGACACAGTCTTTATTGTCTCTAAGCGACTTTCCATACCTTTCCATCTCCTTCCAGCTTCTATCTGCGATGTGCGGTCCTCCTGAGATGGTATGGACCACTATTTTCTCTTGACTAGAGCCGCTAGTGTTGCGGTTTCCTCTGCCGATCTCCGGTGAGGGTAGCCTTGGGTTCTCATTGGCAGGAGCTGGAGTCCTGTCCTGACCTTTTACATAGCGTTCCAATTTCTTCCTTCTGATGTGTTCTTCAATCAAGTCCCGGAGATGATGGCACTCATTGGTATCATGCCCATGAGATTCGTGGAAGCGGCAGAACTTTCCGGACTTCTGCGTGTTATTTGATTCCTTCTTATATGGTGGGCTTTTGTATCTAACTTTGCCTTGGGTGGCAAGGAAGATGTTTTCGACGGTTTCGTTTAAAGGAGTGTAAGTGTCGAATCTCGGTCCTGGCCGATATAGGCGCTTTTCTCCTTTCTTGCCCCCAGCATTGTCTCTGGAATCATTTCTTCGAACGTCCCTTGCCACAGCGGGTGCGTTGCTGTGAGTTGCCTTATTTTGCTGTCCTGGCTGCCCCTCAACGGCATCATCCTCAAGCCTCATATATTTCCCGACTTCATGGAAGAAATCGGGTAAAGTAGCTGGTTTTTCTTTTGTCAACCTTCTAGCAAATTTAGTGTTCGGATGCACACCACTACAGAGGGCCATTAGGATAAGCTTCTCACCTGCATCTTGGACTGCGGCCGCTGCGGCATTGAATCGGGTTAGGTATTGCTGCAGTTTCTCTCCAGGTTTCTGTTTGACGCTGGATAAGGAATAAGCGTCCTTAGGTTGTTCCACATGAATGCGGAACTGACTGATAAACTTTTCTTTCAACATTTCCCACGAGCTGATGGATCCTTGGGGTAGATGACAGAACCAGGAGGTAGCGAGATCTGCTAAGAATAGTGGAAAGCATTTGCACAGTACTCCCTCTGTCGCTCCACTCATGAGCATGTGTTGTGTGTATCTCTGTAAGTGTACAACAGGGTCGGAGGTTCCTTTGTAAGGTTCCATTGTTGGCATCTTCCATTCTCGGGAGGTGATAGCAATTTCGATATTGCGGGCGAAAAGGCTGGTTACCCTAGCGCCTATCCCTCGATCTCTTTGCTCCCGTTGGACGCACTCCCTGAATAAGCATGCCATCCTTTCATCAAAATTTGTAGCAGATAGAAACGAGTTTGGTTCTGTTATATGGGATTGATTCCGTCCAGATGACCTGTAGGGATGGTATCGTCTATCATTCCTCATATTTTCCAGTGGCTGCCTTTGGTCTTCTGGGAGCATGCTAGGGTCAGCTACAGTTGGCCCTTGCCTTGATCTTCCCCTGTTGGGTTCTGATCTAAGCACTTCCTCGGGTCCAACTTCGGGATGGACTCTAGCTCGGCCCCGTTCACTGGCGTTTCCGTGGTTAGGAAGTATGATAGGCTCAGCTACAGTTGACCTCCACCCGGTACCTCCCCCGTTGGGTTTGGTTCCAAACGTTTCCTCAGGCCTAACTTCGGGCTGTGCTCGATCTCGGCTCCTACCATGGCTGCTTCTGCCGTTAGCTCCTTCGAAGAAGGAAGATCTTTGTTGTCTCTGAGATCCTCCAGACTGGGACTCGCCCCATGATTCAGTGTTGCGGTTGGACTCTTCAGCATCCCTTAAGCGTGACATGAGATGGTCCACCAAGGCTTCCTGCTGGGACGTGAAGCGGTTAGTTACTTCAACCACAACCCTGTCTAAATCTGCCCTAGTAATTGTTGCGGGCTGTTCTGTGGCAGGAGTGGTTGGATTAGCCTGTCCTTCATTTGGTACTGCTGCTAGAGGAGGACGATTTACTTGATCCGTGACCGCTGGATCTGGAAGACTGCTGGATGCGATGTTTTTTCCTTTGTTAACATCTTTTTTCTGCTTGGGAGGAATGTTTTCCAAACGATGAATGATGATGTTAGGAAAAAGGTTAAGTGGAAGAAGCTGAAGCTTCGAGCTTCTAGTTCTCAGTGAAAGCATCAAAAATGTTTGCACAAAAAATGGACAAACACCTCAAAGTCGTATGATTTAATAGATTTTATGTTGTTCTTAGTGATTTGGGTGATTTATGCAAATATATGAAAAGCAGGGGCTAAGCTGTAAAAGACACGCATATTTATAGTGGTTCAGCCAGAATGTGCCTACGTCCACTTTATATGTTATTTCTCTTTTTTTTGTTTAGATTACAAGTACAGAGCTTTGATACAAGTAAAAGAAAGTTGTTTGAAAGTTCTCTCCATGCTTGAGCTCTCAAACTTTGTCCCCCATTGTTGTACCCCTGCCCCTTTATTTATAGAGTGAGGCTGGGGGCAGGGGTCTTGGAGGTATATAGCTGTTGGTGGGCATGGGCTGATGCAATCTGGCCTGGCAACTTTGGTTCGGCAATGCCTTGGTTCAGTAGTAGATGGTTGGAGATTAGGTCTTGGTCCGGTAGTACTTTGGTTCGGTGGGACTTTGGTCCGGTGGTAGGTGGAGTGGCTTTGGTTCGGCAGTGCTTGGACCGGTAGTGGATGGAGGGTGGCTGGTTCGGTAGCACTCTAGTTCGGTGGAGGTTGATTCGGCAGGGATGACTTGCAGTTGGTTCGGCAGGGATAGCCTTGTAGTTGGTTTAGCTATGTCTCGTCCGGTAGCATCTGGGAGGTATTCGGTCCGGTAGTGTCATCGTTTCTCCTGGTTCGGTGGAGTCGCATCCAACAGCAGTGAATGCACATTTCCGTTTCTTTGCAGAATCATTGTTTGTAAGAGGGTTTTGCTTATCTGGATGCGGACAGTCTCTTTTTATATGACCTGGTTCGTCACAATTGAAGCATTTGATAAAGTTTGGTACTGTAGTCTGATTACCGAAATTCTTAAAGTTGTCTCTCTTGGAACTATTCAATTTTCTGTACTTCAGGAATTTCCGAAAATTCCTGGTCATAAATGTTATCTCTTCATCATTATCACTGTTTGAGTTTGATTCGTTGATTAATGCATTGAATGCCATTGATTTCTTTTCAGATGCTTTGCTTTCTCTTCTCCCGATCATTTGAACTTCAAATGACATTAGATTTCCAATCAATTCTTCTATCTTTAAAGTACTGATGTCATTTGCCTCTTCAATTGCAAGTGTCTTTTGTTCCCATTCTGGAGTGAGAGAATTTAAAAATTTTCTGACTTGATCTTCTTTCGAAAATTCCTTTCCTAAAGATATTAAAGAATGCACAATAACTTGAAATCGACTATACATATCTGAAATAGACTCATTAGTATTCATTTTAAATAACCGAAACTGATTTGTGAGCATGGAAATTTTGGTCTGTTTAACTTTGCTTGTTTCTTCGTAAGTTACTTGCAAAGTTTTCCAGATTTCATATGCAGACTTACAAACCGACACTCTATTAAATTCATTTCTTTTAAGTGAACAAAACAGAATATTCATTGCTTTAGAATTATTTTGTGCAATAGTCCTTTGCTCAGTGGTCCACTGTGCAAAATTAGTTGTGGGTTCAGAATATTCAGTTTGTGTGATATTCCAAGTATCTAATCCTATAGATTGTAAATATATTTTCATCCTACATGCCCAATATGCATAGTTACTGCCATTAAAAAGTGGTGGTCTGGCAGTAGACTGACCTTCTACAAATGAACTAGTGTTGGTGGTAATAGCAGTACTAGTGTTAGTAGCCATTTTGAAATTTTTCAAAATTCAGATAATGAAACTTTTGAAAACAAGGCTCTGATACCAAATGTGAGAAATGCAGATTAAGGATCTTAAGGCTAGAATTAACACTAGAGGGGGGTGAATAGTGTTTTAAGAAATTTGTTAATCTTTTCGAGTTTATCTTAATTTGTTAACAATGTATGCACTAATCAGACACATATATGAACACAGAATCAAACACCGATGCAAATATAAAGTAAAAGCCGTAAAGGAAAGAACACACCAGATTTTATACTGGTTCGGAGTTACCCTACATCCAGTCCTGCACAACTAAGTACGGATTTCCTTTCAAAATCAATTCAACAATTACAACCCTCGGTTTCAAGGCTACGAGGTACACCCTCCAGAATCACAATCCTCTGGGTAGAGATACTGGATTTCCGGGGCAACAAGTTCACCCAATTGATTTCCAGGGCTACAATCACACCTTCTCTCGCTCAATTGATTACAAAAAGTCTATAACTCAGATTAGCACTTGGATCTTGTAGAGATAGTGGAGAGAATCAAAACTGGAAATTATCTAGTTAGATTCGATATTGATTTCAGCAGAGTAATGGTGTAATTTGTAAATAAGAAAGTGGAGAAGAAGAAGAGAAGTTAAATCAGAGAAAAGTATAATGAAATTCGTTGAAACTGACCCATATTTATAGAAGAACAACAGCCATAACCATTCTTGAAAAGTTATGGCGAATAGACACTTCTTTTGAAATTTGAATTTTGAATTAAACTGTCACCATGTCGACATGGTGCCTATGGGCATGTCGACATCCCTCAACCAAATTTGATGTTTTGAATTTCTATAAAAATAATATTTATCTTATATTAAAACTTTATAAATATACTTGAATATAATTGAAATTCATAAGTAAATATTAAAGAATAATATATATATTATTTAACTATAATTTAAATCAAAGTATAAATAATTTAAAAGTTAAATATATTATTTGAAAAGATAGTTTAAAATCATGAGAAATTTTGACTCTGAAAATAAAGATGTTTTGAGGCTAAAATTATTTTAAAAACCGAATCGAAGGTTTTAAATCTTTTTAAAAGGAAAGTTTTGAAATCATTTCGAAAACAAGATAATTTTGAAAAATCATTTGAATTAAACTTAGTGGATACAAAACAATGTTGCACTAGATTTTCGTAGGTTCCATCCTACTTAGGGTTCCATCCCTTTAACGGGCTCGAAGTGAATTCCATTCCACGAATAAATTGGATATTAAGATGCTAGTGCTTTTCTACGAGTTTTAACAAATATTCCTAATAAAACAAACTTAACCTTGAAATCTTGAACTCTTGATAATCTTGATACTCATGAGTCTTCTATCTCTATATCTTGAATCTCTATACTGTACAGTCTTCATGCTTGATACCTGCATGGTTAGATCCTGCATATACATATATATCTAAACTTGTAATGTTAGTATTTATATTTTATAATCTATTCTAAGGTTGTTGTCATCAAAACCATCATCTCATGGACTAACAACAGGTAATTAGATGGAGAAGCTCAATAGGGCGCAGCCCTGAATCAGCACACTGTTACCAATTTGGATGGATCTAGACTCAGGGGCACAGCACCATGAAATGATAGACCAATTCATGGAGGGATCCCAGGTGACACCACACAACAGGATGCCGTTAGGAGCACAAGAGTACGTGATGAAGAGTATGTACCAGAATTCCCTCGATGACTCGGGAGGCAACCCTTAGTGGACAACACCGGATTAGCTGAGGTTATCAGGCGAACTATGCGCGGAGGTTTAGCAAACGGAGATCTAGAGGGAGTAAATAGGAGTTTGTTTACCTGTGATATCAGAATGGCTAGGAATCCACCAGAGTTCAAGCTACCTACTCTGGAGGTGTACTACGGCAGAGCTGATCCTACCGATAATTTGATGAGGTACATGAGTCATATGGAAGTGCTGGGGGCATTGGAGGAAGTTATGACCCGGTTTTTCCCTCTGTACTTGATGGATATAGTTGCTATGTGGTTCAGGCTGTTGGAAGATGGATCTATTAGGACATGGACAAAATTGGTGGACAGGTTTCTGAAGCAGTTTCGGGTTCATATCAAGAGACCGAACAATGTGATGACACTGACATTGGTAAAATAAAGTTCAGGGGAATCACTCAGGACTTTCTTAACTCGGTTCATTGCAGCAGTTGCTTCGATGGATCGACCAGATCCATTGATGATTTTAATGGTGGCAGTGTCAGGAGTTAGGGACAACTCGGATTTCAAAGTATCATTGATACGGGATCCACCAATGGATCTCGAGGAATTCTTTCATGAGGCCGAAAGATTTCTTCGATAGGAGTACACGAGTCTGGATATGAAGCTAAAGGAAGTAAACGTGGTTGAGGATGGAGAACCTTCTGATGAAAACTCGAGTAAGGATAAGGATAAAGGGAAGAGGAAGTCGAATGACGAATCTGGCAAAGCAAGGAAGTGGTAGGGAGAGCCAAAATTCTCCACTTACACCGGGTTGAATGAAACATTGGAGCGGATATTCATGGAAACTCGGGATCGCCTTCCTTATTGAAGGCCGACAAGGAGAGAACCCTTGGAACGTGAGAGGGCCTTAGGGAGGCACTGTCTCTTTGATGACCTGGACGGGCATGATACCAACAGCTGCAGAAATCTAAAGGATATAATCGAGGAGCATGTAAGGAGTGGTCAGTTTTGGCAATATGTCGGAACTTGAAATGCGGCAGTGGAACAGGAGTAGTCACCGTCTACCTCAAATAACGATGGCGTGAGGCCAAGGAATGATGGTCGATTGGTTATCGACTGACAGAGATGGTATGGAATAAGTAGCAAACTCTGGGCAAACGACCAGGTCACTTACTCATGTATGGGGACAGAGATAACCCCTAGGCACGCTCTGAGATGATGATAAACCACGACGCTCTAGTTTGTGAAATCTGCTTTTTTCTTTTGGTTTGGACATTTTCTTTTTTCTGGTTTGGTTTTGGAGTTTGGTTTGAACTCCTGGTTTAGTTTGTTTTCTGGTTTGGACTTTGGTTTGGATGCTTGTTTTCAGGTTTGGATATTGGTTTGGACTTCTGGTATGGATTTTTCGTTCTCTGATTTAATCTGGATTTTGGATTAGATTTTGATTGGATTTTTATCTGGTTTTTGGTAAATGGTCGTCGAGTATGGATTATGCCTGGCAAGGGGTAAGTCGCTTCGTACGAATAAGGCGAGTCGGCTTATTCAGGTCGTCGAGTATGGACTATACTCGGCAAGGGTCCAAAGAGACCAAGGTTTGGCTTAGGACTTAGGCCCCATATTATCTGTCATATGGTAATATAGGTCGTCGATTATGGACTATGCTCAGCAAGGGTCCGCAGTGACCAAGATTCGGCTTAGGACTTAAGCCACAACACATTACTTAGCATTCAGGGACACTGAACCAGGATCACCGTTGAGCAAGACATTGCTTGACACAGGTCATCGAGTGTGGATTGCACTTGGTAAGAACCCAGAGAGGTTATGGATTCAGATATTGGCTATGAACAACTAAGGATTTGGACAAGGGCTCAGAGTGGTCCCGGATTCGGATGTCGACCTGGAGAGGTCATGGATTTGGTTATTGGTTATTGGATATGGATGGATTAATACTCAGTTGACGGGTTCAGATGGCTATGGAAATAGCTAAGGATTTGGTTACTGGATTCGAAATCTGATATCGACTCAAAGCGGTCGCGGATTTGGATAAGGATATGGCTATGTCACTTGGATAGAATGGCTCGGTAGTGGATTGGATTATGGATCGAATGGTATGGCTTTGGACGGAATGTGGACTTTGGATGTGGGACTTGAGGTTATTCAAAACACGCCTTCCTATCGAAAGGCATGTTTTGGGGGGCAAATGTTACCCCGCCTTTTGGTCAAGGCCAGGATATCAACAAAATTGGTTAAAACGAGTGGATATAGGGATTAGAAATCGATATGAAAACATGGCTATGATCGATACCGTCAAAATTTGACCGAGCTCCAATCAAGACGGGATCGATAGGGAATGATGAACAAGTCTTGGAGAAGCTACATTTCAAATTCCAGGTCAATCGGAGTTCGCATGCTCGAGATATGGATGGATCAATATCGGTGAGAAATGGTTCTAGATTGATATCTTCGTATCGATCAGGTGATGGGTTTGGATCGATCGGTCTTCGACTCAATGCATCACGTGTCGATGGTCTTTGCATTGATCAGTCGAACTTAGGCAGGAAATAGGTTCGTGGGTATGGAGCTCAGATCAATATGCACGTATCGATTGCATAGAGAAGTACATTAATACAGTTCGTATCGATCAAGGCTGGGATCGATACGAAGAGTGGAGCAATGGTTTCAAGGGCTCGAATGGACATTTCGTATCGATCACTTATTGATCGGTACGAAGAGGGAGAGTGGGGATCGATAGGAGCAAGAGAGAATAACCAATGGATACGAAGAAGAGGCAAGGCATGGATCAATACGAAGCGGTCAAGAGTGCATAACTTGGATCGATGCGAAGTGGTGGATACGAAGGTTATGGATACAAAGGTTCCAGCCTAGTCGCATCATGGCTCTCATTCTACAAGTCCAAATGCTATGAAATTTTCACAACAGCTTTCTTGTTCACTCGAGAACGTCCATGATCGATCTCAACTCGATTGGAACCAATTTGGATCGATACGAATTATACTTGGATCGATCCCAGATCACTTTAGATCGATTTGGTGGCCCCACCTGCGCATGAGAAAAGGTATTTTAGGTTTTGGGGAGGATATTTTTGGATCTACACCTATAAATAGCAGTCCTATGGCAACTAAAAAGGGGATCTTCTTCTGCTCTTTATGCCGAAACTCTGCTATTTTGTTTATTGATGTTCAAAGGCTTGTAATTGTAATCTCAATACAAAAGGAATAAAAGGATCAATTCAAAGTGGACATAGGCTGGAGATAGCCAAACCACTATAAATCTTGCGTTATTTGTTTTCTTACTCATTTTAATTTTGTTATTTCTTCATTTTTATTCTCTACGTTATCAAGATCTGAGATCTATGTTTAGATATTGTGGATCTGTGTGCGAACACTGGTGCTTCCACTACTTCTGGGGTTTGTGACCAATTTTGGCGCAAACACTTATATCATGATAACTGTACTAATGCAAATGAATTTTTGTACTATTTAGTACTTTATTATTTTTAAAATAAGAAGAAAAGCCTTCTTTACTTTTTTATTTTATTTAATTACATTTTAAACAATTTAATTACACTTACTTTTACTAATTCCTTTTGCTCTATTTTGATATGTTATTATATGTGTAAATAGCAACAACTCAACAACTTTCGTTCGATGAAAAGTCAAAAATTCGAAAATGATTTTCGATCACATTTTCGATTTTTCACCTAACTGTATTTTATGTAAACAAATTTACAAAATGAGTTTACCATTATTATTTATTAGTCAAAAGAAGTTTAATACGGCTATTAAATCCATTTTAATTAATATTTAAATCAAAATTCAAATATACAAATAATCACTATATTTGAGTGTAAAGTATTTATATTTTTCTGAGATGTTACATTCTGCACCTTAAAATAGTTTTGTCCTCGAAATTATCACGAAGCGGAAAATGTTATATTTCTACTTAAAAATCAAATTACTTACTTGGAGTTCAGTAATATAATTAGTTATATTTTTCTTTATAGTAAATACATATTAAATGCTGCAACACAAGCATAGAGAATACTCTATAGTAAAATACTATACATCCAATCTTTTCAAAAATAAATTTAGAACTAAATGCCTAGGTTTTTGTATTCAAAATATATTTTCAAATTCGTCTAAAGAGAAATTTATCAAAACTAAAATCAATGATGACAAGGAAGAGGCACCACCTTCTACCAAAGCATGGTATAACTCTAGAATCAAAACAATATAAAGCATCCGTTGATATTTTAGTTTATCCTTAAAAATTAACTAGAGTAAGCAAATATACCAGGCAAGTTTTCTAAATCGGAAAACCCCAAATCGCCCAATTTTATTCATAATAAAATATTTGAAAAAAAATCAGTTCATAAAAACTCTTTTCAAGTGTCCTGAAATAATAATACTTCACCAAAGTTTTCAAAATATTATTATTATTTCTTTCACAATTTTTTTTATAATCACTTTTTCAAAACCGGGATTTAAGTCCTAATAACCAACTTTAAAATCCTTTGCTCATAAAATTATGCTTTATAAACCATAATATATAAAATCACATTGTTAATCAAAACAAATTCCATAAATGAATAAACTAACACTTAATATTATTTAAAATGTTAAATGACTAACAAACAAGATATAGTTTTGCTTAGATTCACAAGTTTCTCGATCGTCCAAGGATATAGATAATTTCCTAAGCGTACCATTACAGTCATTAGCCTTTGGTTATTGCTTAGAAGATTATCTAAGCTACCTCAGAACAAAATTGAAAGCCACTTCCTAAACTTCCCTAAGCCACAAAACATTGTATACAAATATAGTTAAGCCTGTATTATATACATCGATCATCCGTACGCAATATCTGATCCGACCACTTGCTCGAATATATAAACTTTACTTTCGAACTAGTATCGCTCATTCGACCTCCCTAGTGCAGATTCCAATCAGATTCCTTGATTAGACACCTTTGTTCTCTTACATAGCCAAATACTATGACATAAAACCTCAGTATCATACCAAGAATCCGAATCAAGTGTTTGTCGTCAAGAATCAAGTAAGAAATCCATATTCAGACTGGTGTGAATCACTTCGAAGTTATGTACTCGAATCGTAGATCAAGAACCATGTGAATAAAATGATCTATGTACAGCTTATGTACTTAATCCTCTTGGTTTCTTAACTACACTAATCTCTTTCTAAATCACTTTTATTTTCATTTATAGTATTTCATTCAATACTGAAATTATTTATGAATCATTTCACAAATTTCCACTTAAGTTTATAAATATTTTATAAAGAGACATCTTTACAAAATATTAAATTAAAAACTTACTCCACTCTTATTTACTTGTACAATACTCTTCTACATCCTAAGAGTATATACAAAATGCCAATTTCATTTTCTTTTCAAAATTCAGATGGAGACCCAAACATAATATGGGTCTTAAAACTAAGTAAATTACATTGACCACAATACTTATTCGATCCGGTAAGTAGCAAAGAAGAGTAGAACGGTGGTATCCAAACTCAGACCTAGAGTCTACTTTTCCTTATACATCCCTAAGTTAAAGATGTTTATTAATCGGCCCAATAGAATTAAATAGTTTATTTGACTTAGATGTTTAAATAAAGATATAGTTTTAATAAAACAAATTGCATTAAAACCTTCTTAACCAATTTAACCCATTTAAAACTTGTGTTAATTTATTTCTTTTCTGTCCTAGAGTTAAAATTTTCATTTATCAAAATATTCTTTTATCGAAATATCTTTTATTTTAAATCAATATCCTATAAGGAAACTTAAGAACTAAATACTCGATTTTTATTCCAAAATCTTTTTTGAAATCATATTACATGTATATTTTTTTAACAATTTATTCACTGACACTCACTTTGGGTTTTTCCTGATTCAAACTCATTTCGATTGTATAATGATAAAGCGAATCATTTACCAAGTGCACTAAAACATTCGCCTATGCAAACATTTGATCATCGCTTAGGAGATTATTCAGATTATCACAAAACTAGTCGAGATGCTTCCCCGAACTATCCAAAGAAAATGTATCCTTCTTAAAAATTATGTTTGAAATATTTATACCTATAAATACTTCCAAGTAATACTACCATTACTTTTCTCAAAATCCTTTTAAAATCATTTCAAGCAATACCGGGATTTAAATTCTCAAAAACCCTTTATATAAATCACTTTATATACCATACTCGTATAAAATATATTTCAAAATCATCTTATATTATAAACTTTTCATAAATTTTATTCTCGAATGTCTTATCTTCTCATTTAGATTATATTAACAACTTTATTAAAATATGACTTTTAAATCAACATTTTCTCCGAACACCTTATAGTTAAACTGTGAAACTTAATTCACAAGGGTTTGTTTTAATGCACTCACAATCATCAAAACAATAAATGCTCATAAACTGGTTGAGCATAAATCAACAATCAACAAATAATAGTCGATGCTCTTAAACTTCATGAGCATGAAAAATCAAACGACAATGATAATAAAGAAATATTATCATTTTCTAATAAAAAACATACCATAAATCGCTATATAAATTTGAAAATCATTATATATATAATATAATATAATCCTAGGTAAAATATTTTATCTACCAATTTTTCAAAAATAAATATCGTGTATATTTTCCTTGTTCGAATGTTTAGAGATGCCTATCGGTAATGGTGATCATGAACATCGACCAGAATCCATAAGCCACTCAACAGTCCAATTAACATAATATGTTTTTATAGCAATAACAAATATGCGTTCGTACATATGATACTCTCAACTCATTCAAGGTTGTCACTTATCCTATTTCTAATGAGCCATATCCTACCAAAGTCAATCTTTATGCTTAACCCTTAGCTCTGACACTAAATGTAATGACTCGCCTTTTTGACCCTCAAAAGTCGATACTTAATAAATAAACTATATTAGAATGTCGAGCATCCAAGTTTCAGAAAGATAGTTTTTAGGGTAAAATAATGAAAAAGAATAGGGGAAAATGAATCTCATAACGAAAAGACAACATATAATATAACAAAGATAGTAAAAGCTGTCTCCCTAAGTTACATGGTATATCAGAGTTTAAAACAAACCTCATCGGCCTACACAGTTATAACTTCCTTACCTTAAAATGGTCAATGAATATACATAATAATACGGTGGAAAATAAAAATACTTCGGCAAGTGAACATTCGGCTCTTCTCTATAAGCTCCACGCTCCTACCAACGACCTCGTGGACAAAACTCTGTCTAACCCAAGTATTATAATAAAATAACACCTGGATCAGTTGGAAAACTAGTGTGAGATAACTCTAGAAATATGATGAACATACAATAAACTTTGAGACCAGCCGCCAAACACGGAATGGTTTTTACCTCACAATAACAACATCCCAGCATAAAAGAATGGACATAGATAATTAAGCATCGTGAATGGTGCATGACCCTTCTCGGTGTAATTAAGAAAAAATCAATTCAAAGATTTGCATCGAAAACAAGGAAAATGAATGTTTCCAACAATGACTAGGAGGGTGCTCCCTCCTTACCAAAAGCATACATATAGAAAATATATTTGAGAACTCCAAGGGCTTTCGAAAACCTTTTCAAGCCAAACCCCACATACCATACCGAGAATCTGAGTATTATACATCTTCGTGCGCATACCACCGAAACCAATCAAGATTAGATTTGAAAATGCCCTAATGGGAGTTATCCCATATAGCTTTGCACACACTGGCTCTTTATTTAGTCATTTCCGATAAAGAATATCAACTCCTCAAACGAGCAACAAATCATCTTAGATTGATGAAACTCGAAGAAGATAGCAGAATCAATAGTCAATGAATTAGCTATCAGGAATAATAAAATTATCATATATGGAAATTAAAACTCATACACTTACCACCACTCATCGATTTCAAACTTATACTATCCCTCGATTTACAATGAAACCAAACAAGTCAGGGCTTTCTTCTCAGATCTTGCCTCGACGTACATTCTTATCTTTCGAGATAGAGATGAATTTTGATACCTCGACATTTAGTGTTAAAAATATTCCTAAATCCTTTCCATATAATTAACTTTACTTATGGAAATTAAATTTCTTACCCTTATCATCAAACTTTGATTTCCAACTCGTATTGTCCCTCGCTTAAAAATGAAGCCAGGTAAGTTAAGGCACCGGTTGCCCTTGGCCTTCCTAGACACTCTATTTTTTAAATCTCACGGATAGTAACGAATCAACCTTCTTGATGTTTGGTACTATGGATAAGACTAAATCCTTTCCATGAATGAAAACAAACTTTTAAACTTTTTAAAATGTTTGACTCACACTTGTGCTTGATTTTCACATCGCAAATATTTGTAAAACACTTTAAAAACATTCTTTAAAATGTTATTTTAAAGAGCTAATTATATTTCTCAAAGTATCAAAAAGAACAGTTGAAAACAAATGTCATTATTTACTTCAAACCCAAAACCAATACACTTAGCTCTATCTTTAAAACAATCTTTCTAAAAACTTTTTCATTTATAAAATATCATTTACGAATCAAATTATTATTATCTTTAAAACAAAACTCCTCCAAAGATTAAAGAATATCAATATTTATTAAGTCAAGTAACAAGTTTTCTTAATCCTTTACAAAATCATTTATTATAACAAAAGTGTTATAATTTATGAATTCTTTTCTATCTTTCGAAATCATTTATCATAACAAAAACATTATAATCCATGACTTATTTTTTCCTTCTCAAATAACATTTATTATAATAACGATGTTGTAATCCATGCCTCCTTTGCACTTCCAATAAACTACAGAATATTTGAAATATAATTTTTTTAAACATCCATTTCAAATATCACTTAAAAGGAAAATCTCAAGTTTAATATATATAAGAACTCAAAACCATTTCCTTTCCTTATTCCTAAAATAAAACATTCTTCTTTTAAATATTTATATAAGTTCCAAATCACTTTTAAAACACTTAAGTAAATGTTAAAAATTTCACTAAAAGGATTGAAGAAGAAAATTCAGATTTAAAACCATTTTATAAAAGTCGCAAAAATACCGCTAAAAATAGTATGGAAAATTCATTTAAATCAGTTCTTTTCAAAATGGAATTTTCTTTGCATTTTTACAAAATATGAATACTATATTTTATTTTTAGAACAACATATTACGAGTCTAGTATGTATTCAAAAATATTTAGTGAATTTCAAAGTCTGCAAAACCCATTTGAAAGTTGTTTTAAAACTTGACTTTCGAACTGCAAAAACGTGACCAAAACTTTTCTAACTTTTAAGCACTTTGGAGTTGAGTGCTATAACCTTTTTCGAGCCATCAAAACTTGGTTCAAATAACATTTTAAAAGCGCAAAAGTGCATCTAAATATTTATTAATGCAAATATAAGCACAAAATTTCCAACACAAGATTTAAAGAGATGGGATTTCAAAGTGCAATAACGCGATTTCAAAGTGTGAAAGAGCGATTATTCCACTATTCAACATTTTTGCTATTTTAACATCTTAAACAATATTTTTACTCAATATATATATATATATATATATCTGTGTGTGTGTGTGTGAACTAGTTTGAGCTTGAACCATTTTGAGCTGAACCAATTATTGAATTGCTTTGAGCTTCTCCTACGTGCACTGACACTTGAGTCCTGTTGCTCCTATATCGAAACTGTCCCTTGTTTATCTATATGTATGTTTTCATATACACTTTAATGTTTTCATATTTTCCTATGTTTTCATATGTTTCCATAATAGTTGAAACTTTCCCTAGAATTTCTATATAGGAGCAGAATGTTTTCATTATCCCTTGTTTATCTGCTCCTACGTTTTCATGTACATTGTCACTTGCTTCTCCTTGTTGCTTTGAGTTGAACCATTTTGAGTTGATTGTGTTGCAATGAACTTTGATTTCAGTATCATCCATGTATATACATACATATGTATGTAAATATGTATATATGAATGTTGGTGGTTGATTTATACTTGTACATTGCTTTACTGCCTGAATGTTTGTAGCACTGCCTTGTTTTAATTTATGGAACTGCCTTGCTTTAATTTTTTGAGCTGCCTTGTTTTAATTTGTGGCACTTGCTGTTAGTGGCACTGCCTTGTTACAATGTTTCATTGTTGGCATTGTTCATGTATTTGCACACTGCATTGTTCAAGGCAGTGCATATTGCATTGTTCAAGGTATTGTACTGCCTTGAACAAGGTAATGTACACTGCCTTGATAATGGTTGAATCCCTTTCATGTGCTTTGGTTTCTTGTTTGTGCACTTTGATACTTGCTTCAGCAGTTATTGTTTTGCCTGAGCTTGTTTATGTGCACTGTTATTTCTTGTCACACCTTCAATTGCAAATCTTGTTCCAATTCAGTTCTTGTATATATACTTGTGTATACTTGTATGTACTTGTATATACTTATGTACACTCGAGCTTGTATATACTTGCTTCAACACTATGATTTTTTGTTTTGCCTGAGCACTTGTTGTTTGATCCTATGTATATGTATACATGTTTACATATTTACATATATATATATATATACACACACACATACATGCTCACTTTGATAATATATACTTGCCGCCTATAGCATGAAATGCTTATCATTCATGTACCATTATACATGCTTCGTGTGTGCATTTTATGTTATTCCTCATTCACACCTTTATATGAACTACTATGAGTTTCTGAACCATTTTGATTTGAACTTATTTTGAGTTGCCTTGAGTTGCTCCTATATGCATTGTAGTTTTCCCTGAGCTTGTTTATGTGCAGTTTAATTCTTATTTATGTGCACTGCAGTTTTGAACATTATGTCCACTACATTTTTGCCTTGAATTCATACCTAGTTATATTGTTTTCATTTCTTGGATGTGCAAGTGTGCATTTTCATGTATATACATACATATGGATGTATATATGTGTGAATGTGCAAGTGTGCATTTCCTGGTTTGAGTATTCTAGTTGTATTATCTCACACTTGAATTGCATATATTCTTGGGTTGAGTATTCTGGTGTTTCACCTGTTCGTGCACTTGTTTTTAACTTGAATTGCTGAAATCTGTTTTGAACTTGAATTTCTTAAACTTGTTTTGCGATTGTGCACCTGAGTTGATCCCAAGAAGGCTTGGGCTTGACCTTGTGCACATTTGCACTATGTTGAGCCTTCGGGCTTGACCTTTGCAACAATCCGGGAGATTTAATCAATGCCCATCCTTATGGTATTCACTATGATACACTGTGCATATCATAAATTGTCTATGCACATATATATTTATCCCTATCTAAAACATGAAGCGAAAACAAACCCATAAACCGAGGCAATATTGATATTCAATTCAATTTTATTTTTGCAATTTAGGTTTGTTTCCTTTTCCATTTTACTACGTTGTTTGTTTAATAGGTATAGGAGATGGTTGAACACAAGCTGGAGCAAGCAAATCAAGATCAACGTAAAAAACAAACTCATGTGAGTAAAAAAAATGTTACATATGAGAGTGTAGAGAAATGTTGTATATATGAGAGTGATATTGAAAGTTGTATTTGAAAATGTAAGTAGAGTGATAGTGAAAGTTGTATTGTATTTGAATTTGATTTGAAATAAAATATATTTTTAAAATGAAATATTTGAATTTCATTCTGTGAACAATTATTCATATTAGTCAATTTTATATGCTGCCTAATAGGAATTTCAGAAATGATACTATAACTTCAGATAACATTAATTTTTTATTATTTTTTATGCTAGTGCATATCAGACGACGTGACATCTATGTGATCTGATGTACAATGAGACGACACGGCATTTAATGATAGATAGATATTAAATCAGACAATAGAGCATATCTGTCGTGTGATTTGTTTTTTTCCATAGCGAGTGGTCCAGATTGTTGTTGTATGTTTTTATATTGTTCCATATTTATGCAATGTGCATTTTTTGTTAACTGATAAATCAATGCGTGTTCTGAATTTGGACATTGGAGAAAGGTTTCTACTACCGAACAATTACCTAATTCTAACAAGAAGTGAAGTAGATAACACATCTGTGGTTTTGCAATTGAACTATTCAAGGCAATGTTCCTCTCGCCAAAATTGAACACATTTCTTTCAAGTCTTATTATCAAACAGAGAACATCCGCAATCAAGTTCATCAGTAATGACATCACTGCTTTTATATTTATATATCCTTGATCTCTATGAGTATATATATATATATATTTCAACAGAATACATCAATTCTTGCATAGCTAACAAAAACAAGTAGTCAATTTGATCAATGAACACATCAGTTGAAGATGTGGTGATAGTTGGTGCTGGAATTGTAGGTCTTGCAACTGCACTAGGTCTCTATAGTTAAGATATCCTTTAATATAAATTATGTATAAATATAGTATGCATATTATTAACCGTTATTTTAATTATATCGTTCATAGCATAGAAGTAACTTTTTATTTTAGTTTTTTACCTTTTCCTTTCAAAGGAATAAAGTCATAACAAATTATTTGTATATTCTTCAGTTTTAAATGCAGCTAATTTTCATGTAAGAATAAAGCATATTTGGGCATTCAATTTTGTAATATAAATCAATGTATATGTGTGTATGTATATACACATGTATATAATCAACACAATATAAGAAAAAAAGATATATTTTTCATTTAGTTTTGTCATGTAAATGTATGCATTTGTGCATGTATGTTTTCTTATTTTCTCATGGACTTCCTTGTTAGAAGTAAGTTTTTGTAGACCGGATCTTTTTTCAGTTCAAACACAATATATATATATATATATATATATATAAACAAAATGTACTAGCAATGAAAATAAGTTGTTTTCTATGTACTAACTTGTGATCCCAAAAAATTAAACTTTGAATTGTTTATAATGTCATGCCTCTTTGAAAGGTCGCGTCCGTTTGTTTGAATTTGGCAGTCATTAGCAACAGTCACATCCATGTCCCTTTAAAGAGTCACACGATTTTTCAATCTCGGTACGGGATGGACGGGCGACGGCGTGTGCGTGTGTTAGTCCATGGCCATATAGGTCCTCCCCCTCGCACAAATTTACCTGACCGAAAGGGTCAATATGGGTTTGAGGGAAAGGCTATATAAGCATGAAAACATACTTATTTTTGACGATGTGGGACTTTAGGCATATATGTTCATTCACATTTTCTAGGATTTCTAACATTATATAACATAATTATTTGTGAAATATATGGTATATGTTTAAGTATGCTATTCAATTGAGCAAATTATTTTGGTAAATCGGTTATACAAATTTATAACATAGTGAAATATATGGAACATGTTTGAGTATGCTATTCAACTTGTACTATATATATTATCTAATCTAGATGGTCTACGGGAATAAGTTATAAATTATTTTTGTTCAATGGAAAACAATGAAAATGATTGAGAACGAGATAAGTAAGTTAAAGGGATCCCAAAATATTACAAAGAGGAATATGGCTCCCGTAACCATAAAATTTCTAAAGTAAGTTACTAACATTTGTGACGACCTGGATTTTGACGTCGGATAATTGGACAATTAACTGATTTAAATTATTGGGATATTAATAGATCAAACAAATAAATTTCTGATATCTAAATATCAGGACATATGAGTTAATTTAAAGGCCCTATTATATTTGAATTTTTAAAATCTCTAGTGATGGTAAATCTTATAGTAAATAAATAAGTAATATATTTGTGACAACCGGGATTTTGGCAATATTATTTTAATAAGAATTTAATCTAATAAATTGAAATACAAACCTATCATTTTAAAAACAAAAATATGTATATGTATTTTGTAGAAACTATGATTGAAATTTAAAATATAGAGTTTTAAAAAAATATTCAAAATAAAATCTAGCTTGTTCACCTTAAAGTAAAATAAAGTTCTACTATTCAACTTTTGATATATATATATATATATTGATGTAATTTTGGTAATAATGTTTAAGAATAAAATAAATCTTATTCATATATTAAGCATAAGTATAAAACAAATATATGGTTATAAACCTAAGTGTAAATATATATAAACATAAGAAAACTATGATATTGACATAAGTACAAAAATAATATAATTGTAATGAAGTGCTTGGTAGTTTAAGCTAGAATAGAAATAAATATGTATAAAGTAAATTATATGGATATATGAAAACACAAGATAGTTCTGTAAAATGATAAAATGTATACAAGTTTGTACAAAATGTAAAAAATTGGATAAGTAATGAAACTGTAAAAAAGACAGTGTTAATTAATGCTAGCACAAAAAAATATCATTTCAGCCTCCATAGAAAAAATCTCTGACCAAACTAATAAAAATCTTGTACCAGTAAAACTAAACAAAGCCTGTACTATCTTTTTATATATCAATCCCTCCACTACATTCGTTCATCAACTTTACAAACTAGACTAAACTCAGAAAAAAAGTATAATCCTGCAACTAGATCAACAACAATAACATCAACGAAGGAGAAAAAAATATAATCCAGGCTGATAGCTTTTCAAGACAGGCTGTGTTCTTGTTCAAAACCAAAAGCTGCTCTCTGTTCAAAGTTTTTCAAGTGAGTAAAACAACTAACCTTTGTTTTAAATTTGTGGTTTGTGATGTATTTAAATAAGTAGCTGTATATGTGTGCATGTCTGAAACTTGAGTAAATTCCTGTTTTATAACTGACAGGCCTAACTTTTGATCAAGGATCAAGTGCTCTTCAATCATTCATCTATAAGTTGTGACATTTGGACAAAAGGTGTTGTTTTTACCTAAGCTAAGTATTAAAAATAAAATTTAAGCATGATAAGAATGAAACTGTCTAAAAATCTAGAAATACAGTAGAATTTAAATATTTCTCTAAATCTCGACATTTTATTTTTATGGTTTCAGGATTAAAATTGGATTAGTTATCAAATTCTAGGATTTTTGAAATAAAATTTTTGATTTTTATGATAATATATTGAGAGATTTTGGGAGTTGGCCAAAAATTGGGATTTTAAAAATTTCCGATGATCGGATTAATGTGGAAGGCTGTAATCTAGACAGGAGGAGAATTACGTGCTGTAGATCATGGAAAAAATGGGTCTTTATTTTTCTGATCATCGTCGGTGATGATACGATGATAACTAGGGTTTTAGATGTGGGTTTGTCTTATCTGGGTTGGAGGAGAAATTCGAAGTCGCCAATGAACGATTGGTGATCGGACCAAGTAGGGTAGAGGAGTGGTGATGAGGCGGAGCTCTAGACCAATTCGCGTGGTTCCTGGTGAACTTGGGTGACGGAACGAGGCGTTTTGGGTTGATCGGGGTTGTTTCAGACTGGGTGAAGTACTCGATTTCATAATAGACAATGATTCTCTGCGCAAGGTGGTCCAGAGGATCGAGGTGGTTGACGTCGACTCGTCGAAGGTTGAGAAATTGATCGGAGGGCGTTGGATCATGGGTGCATGTGCACGCGTGCACAAGAAATTCTGGAAGATGGAAAGGGATTGGGAAAGAAGATTGTGTCGTGTTTAGCTCGCGTTTGTCTCGAAGGGAGAAGGGTTCGTGAGTAACCAGGGTTTTGGACTCGTGCATTTTGTCTTGTGCCTGAGTATTTTCTTCAGGGATTGGAATTGCTTTGATTTCTTTTATTTAAGGATTTACAAAAGAAATTTGTAACCAGTTTCAAAGCAAAGAGAAATGAACGAGTTTTCAAAGCCTTTATCAAATAGGTTGCAAAATATAAGTATATTAAAATCTTTAATAAAAGGTATTTTGAATAAAGAAATTCCAAACCTTTGAATTCAAATAAGTTTATTGTTGAAATTAAGCAATTAATTGAAGTATGGGGTTTATCTTAATTATTTAAGATTTTCCAAATGGGATATACTTTAGAAATGTAGTTAAGGGATAGGTAATTACTTAGTATAAGTGATCAACGAAATTTCTAAATGTAGTTAATTAGAGAATAGTTAATTACTTAAGGTGATTAATTAAGGGTTAATAAATGAATGATATTAGTTAAAGATAATTAACTAATCAAAGTGAGTAAGGTTAATTAATTTAACTTATGTAATTATGGGATAATCACTTGATGAAAGAATTAATTAAAGGGAATTATTGAATGGAAATAATAAGGGATTAATTATTTAGTATAATTAATTAATTTATTTGTAATTAATTTTCATTTATTAAAAATGGTGTGACTAATAAATCTTGCTTATTAATGATTAAATGATGTTAAATGCTTTGACTTGGTTGATATATCTAATATGAATTGCTTTGTAATATGATATGTTGAGTGGACTATGATAATGTGGTTATCTATCGATGATGAATTGCTATGTAAGAAGTGACATTTTGTATTTAAAGATTGAATTGCCTTCCACCTTGAGTAACTTGGATTAAGATGGTACTGAATTCGAAGAGACCTGAGTCGGGTATTTGTAAATACCCGAACCCACTTTGATTCTTTATAAATTTGTAACGACTCGGGTTTTGCCCGTTCGAAAATCGACATCCGTACTTCACATTGTACTAGAATGCCGCAGATTCGACCGTTCAAATCCGATTCGCCGGAGCTATAACAACATTAAGTAAATAACACAGCGGAAGAAAAGAATAATACATTGATATACAATATCTGATACAACAGAGTGATACAATGAATATCAATATACATCAGAGATATGATACAAGAAATAGCAGCGGAAAAGAAAAGATAACATCAGCAGCGGAACAACATCAATAGAAGTGATGACTCCAAAATGATCTTCAGACAAGAATGAATCCACAACTCCAAGATAAGCAACTCCGATGAATGAACTAGCTCCAGATAATCTACTAAACTTGAATATCTGAAAAGAAACCCAACTATAGACTGCTCGTGTGGAAAATCATGAGCACCCAGAGTTTAGGAAGGGAACAATAAACTCCAGGTCAGTCATGGGACTGGTGTGAGCAAACAAAAGCAGTTTATCTTTAAACAAACACAAAAGGCTTTTAACATTGAAATCCGCAATGCTTTTCGAAAATGAAACTACCATAAGACCTCCCACCACACACACAATGCAATCGCAGAATTGGAGGAGATTTCTTCTTATGATAGTCAAACATACTTACTACGCAAACAAAACTCCTTTGATATTATTACTAGTTCATAGTGTAGAAAAACATTTCGAAAATATAATATAAATCTTAGCCAGCATACAACATTTCATCGTATGCCTACTATAGCTACTACGTTCAATAGCAGGTTACCGCCACATTCCATAGCAGGTAATACAACTAAAACCGTACTGGGTTCGTATTGTTTCTTTGGATTTCCAACAAATGGTCAGGCTAAGGAACTTCCTTACCGAAATAGAAACGCCTCTGGAAAGACGCCCCGGATCCTAACCGGATCTCTGCAAACAAAAGGCCGACGCTACCTTACGCTGTACAGCTGTAACTAGGTAACTAACACACTGACGCTACCTCACGCTGTACAGCTGTAACTAGGTAACTAACACACGAGTCATGTCATCCCCCGGTCGTAACCAACCTTTATCCGAGCGCTCGATAACCAACATCACACATAATAAATAAAGTGTATCCACATGAGTAAGTATCTGGGCTACATACCATGATACCACCCTTTATTCAGAAGGAAATGACATACCCTAGGGGCGCTACCCCTACAAACCTTTGTCGCAACATTCCTGTTTCGACCATTACCGGGTTGTGAGGCTCGACGAAGTCTCGTCCACAAAGCCACGCTTTTTCACAAAGCCACGCTTCGATCAACAAATGATCAGCAGCACTTCGTATGCCACATTACAAAATTGGGAATGTATCACTAGTAACCATCAATTACATAACCTCTGAGCTCGTACGTCTCAGAGAAGGGTGTTAAGCTAAGATAATAAATTCTCCGCCACCAACAGAAATGTATTTGATAGAAACCAGCTTTACATCTCAAAGTGTAACGTCAGACACACATCCATACAAGTATGTTCCGGGTCCGAACAGAACCGAAGGCACTTCCAAAGAAGCCCTTGCACATCCGGGTATTCACAATCTCGATCGGACTTCCCATCACTTAGGGAATCTCTATACCGGAGCCATGATGCAGAGAAAATCGATAGGTCATCCTATCACTCTCGCAAATACCCGGTCTTCACCACCGGTCTTCAAATGCTATCCATATCGTCGTATCACTATTCGGAATGGGTTATATGACACAAAGGTCCTCTCCCGGCTAAACCGAATAACGAGCGCAATTAAAAATCATATGGATACTGGGGTCTCAGTTAAATCACAGCTTAAAGCCCAAAACTTTTCATTCGAATGGTTAAAACAATTTACCATTTCCAATCTTTTAAATAAAAAGATTCATTTCAAAAACCTTCAATGGTTTAAACAATTTCCACACTTTTAATCTTTTAAACAAAAAGATTCAATTCACAAAGTTTACCCCGTTCACAAAGATTCATTCATAGATTTTCAAAACAATTTCCATTTCAATTGAATTAACTCGTTAAATCTTTAAGTCAAGATTTAACTTATAGCTTTCAAAACTCGTTTCCAAAGATTCATTCATAGCCTTTCAAAACAATTTTATTTCAAGTTAGATTAACTCGTTCGGTCTTTGAATCAAAGACTCATTTCATAAATTTCAAAACATTTCAATTCTATTTCAAACTTGAAACCGTTCAACACAATTTGGAAATCCTTTACTTATGTGAAAGCTTTTACTATTTGAAAACGAATAGTTTTCGTTTCGGAAAATCCAGTTATATTTACACGAGTCAAAACCCTTGAATTGAATTCAAAATCCCAAATCAATACCTTTAAAATGGTTTAACCCATATATAACTTGTATAGCATCTTTAACCCTTAGTTTCAAATTATAGAATTCAATTTCAACTTGAATTCAAATTTAAATCAAATTATTTAAATTTTCAAAACTCGATTAAGTTATTCGAAATAACTTTTATCTTTGAAATTCCATTTCAAAAGCTTTTCACTTTAAACCCAAATTTCCAATTTCAAAATCAATTGAAATTAAAATTTCAATTTCAAAAACATTGAATTTACATCATCTGTGATTTAACCGATTTCCACGTGAAATCCATATTTGTGTGTGTAAAGGTGTAGTCCAGGAGTTTTACACAATAGTGCAACATCAATCATCATAGATATATCGATAAGCGGTATAATCGATAACGCTTATCTTCATTCACAGATTCATAGAAAAAAAATAAATTCATCAGTCACAAAGATTCACTATTACAATTCGATGTGGGTTTCGGATAACCAACTGGAATCTGACTCCCTGTCGCATCGAAATTCAAATGCCGTTTTACGGGCAAAGGGTTTCATATTCACATAGTAATATATCACAGAAATAGAAATCACAGATCACGACAAAGTAATTTATATCACAAAGCATCACAATCACAAGCTGGGATATCAAACAATTCATATCATTCAACAGAATCCAAACATTCATAAGTAAGATCAATGAATTTATCTGATTAATTTAAATCAGATTTATTACTTATGAATAAATTACTAATCCTGGTTAATTAATTATTAATAATTTACAAACCATTTTGATAAATTATTCTTTAATCGTTTATTAAATAACCATTAATAATAAATTAATTAACTTTAATTATAATTCATCAACCTATAATTATTAAAGAATTAACCTTTTATTATTTAATTCACCATTTGATTAATTGTCTTTAAATTATTGAACAAATTAGATTTGAAACTTTATTTATTTTCAAACTAGATTTCAATCCAAACTCGAATTTACTTTTAGATTTAAAATTCAGTTTTTAAAGCCTTGATTTAAAATTTACATTTTTTTTTAAAATTCAGTTTTGAATTCCTGGAAGACTGGTTCAGGTAAAACCTGGAACCAAACTTTTGACTCGAGACCCCGACTCCCATGCTTCGAGTTGCTCGTCCAATTTACCCGAGACACAATCCCAGGTACGCAACTTCTTCTTCTCCCTCTTTTTTTTTCTAAGTTATAAACTGTTGAAAACAAAACTTCATTTAAATGCGAGCATCCCCTGACACGCGACCATCCCCGTGCACGTGCACATGAACCCCCGCCACCTCCAGTTGAGTCGCCACCCACCACCAACTCGACGATGATCACCAGAATCAACACGCAAACCCATATTTTCAAATTCGACTGAGAATAAAAATTTTGCAGTTTCGAGTATTTCCTGAAACTCAACCACCACCACAAATTTCCCCGACGCCGAGAACCGGGTCCATCAGAAACCACGCAGCTTTGACCCAAACTTCGCCACACCACGACGCTTCATTTCCCCCCAGTGCGATGCGTTCCGGAGCGACGTCGACGACGAGAACTACACATGACTTCTACCTTCAAAACACAGGGTTTAAACCCTAAATTTTCCTCGTTCATCATCCACGATGAAATAGAAAATCAACGAGCATTTTTCTCTGACTCGTCAACCTCTAAGCTTCCTCTGACATGAATCTCGAAGCTCGATTTTACATTGATCATCGGAAATCGACACGTGAACCTTTTTCGTTCAACCTCAAAATTTTCGAGCATTACTTGCTTAAAAAATACAAGATCTTTACCTAAAATCACCAATTTGTAATACGAATAGGTTTATAAACTCAGATTTTAAATTCAAAAAGTTCGATTTTTCTGATGTATGATGATCTTACTGTAATCACCAAATTCCCAAATATTTCTTGAACATCTTCTACTTAGAATTATTTTTAAAACTTAGTTTACAATTCTACCATCATCTTTTATTTAGAAATCAAAACCTAAAATTCACTGTACATAAAGATTTTGAATTTAAATTTGGTGTGCCTAAACCTATTTATAACAGAACAGGTGTTCAGACATGCACAAGTATTTTAATCTTGATATACATGCATTTATTTTGATAACAAGATATTATCACCCAATTATTGAAGCAAAATCCAGATCATACTTCAGAGATTCCTAAGATAAAGATGGTTTAAAATAAAGTTTGCTCACCATTGTTTACCCAGAAGAAGAACAGAGAAGCAAAGCTTGAACTTGAATTAGTTACTTTACTCTTGTTTTCCAGGTTTTGAAATCTTCCCAGGTTTGAAGACTTTGGTTGCATCAATTTGTTTTGATCTAAGTTGTTGTTTCAGTTTAAATGGTATTTACTTTAGTTTCTCAGCTAGAATGGAACGAAGATGAAAATGATGGAGATTGATATATGCAAAGTGAACGAATTACAGGGTAATGCTTCTTTTAGTACAACATAGCAGTGATATTTTCTTTCTATGGTGGCTGATACATTTCGAGTTGACCTTGTTTATGCTTAGCATTAAATGCAAAGTACTTTATGTCTCATATGTTTCTACTTAAATATATATCTGCTGCCTTCCTTTGCAAGCACACACACACTTTTGTTTCTTGCTTAACTAGCCTATACTTTTGTTTCGGCTGAAGATACTTATATTAATCATTGTTGTCAATCTTGCTTGGTTTTATTTCTTATTTTATCTTTTGTTTGAACACTTGAGTGTATTTTTATTCCTATCTTCATTATTTATTTCATTTTTATTTTTAACCCATTTATTTACAAATTAAATTCAAATCAAATATCCACATATATACAATATTTACAACATTTAAATTTTAAATGATTTAACATAGAATTTATTTTAATCCGGGGAAACTCGCATCACTTTTCTAATTAAATTTACAAATTTTTATCCAAAATTTTATTTAATTATAAATTTAATTCAAAAATTCAATAAATTATTAATTTAAATTAAATTAAAATCTGGGGTCGTTACAAACTTCCCCCCTTAAAAGAATTTCGTCCTCGAAATTGCCAAGGAGACAAAAAGATAGATGAAAGACATTTCATCAAATCAAACTGAACAGCTATTCTGCATTTGGCTAACCAAATCAGAATATCAATAACAGATACAAGAACGAATCTGTCTTAACACTTCAGAAGATACTCGGGTTATCCAGATCTACGAAATATGTAGTGGCATCGGTTAGTTCGAAGTGATAACTAACCATTCATAGAATATACTGGGACCCAAAGAATAGATAGATATATGGATACAATTTCAGAACTTTCAGTTTAGAACTAGAGTATACCTATCAACCATAGCAAACAAAGCAAACAATACATCCAAACAAACAATTTTTGGTCCATCCGGAGTTTACGTCCCATATTAATATATCGAATTCCTTTCTGGATCTACCAGAAACTATCGAAGAATTGAGAAGAGATATTTGAACAAAAAAGATTAATAGAGAAAAGATGGCTTCCTCGTTGTTACAGAGTATTGACCATTTATAGTCGTATTCCCTCTGTCCCCTATCTCATCCTCTTCTCGCACTCATACTCACTATCAGTAGATAGCAAGAGAATTTACTGAGGCATTCAGACGGATATCTGAGAATTACTCATTCTAGGGTATACTTCACCCCATCTCTAATGAGCTACTTAATGTGTTATACTCCTGAGCTAAAGTTCAACCTTAGCTCTGATACCACATGTAACGACTCGGGTTTTGCCCGCTCGAAAATCGACATCCGTACTTCACATTGTACTAGAATGCCGCAGATTCGACCGTTCAAATCCGATTCGCCGGAGCTATAACAACATTAAGTAAATAACACAGCGGAAGAAAAGAATAATACATTGATATACAATATCTGATACAACAGAGTGATACAATGAATATCAATATACATCAGAGATATGATACAAGAAATAGCAGCGGAAAAGAAAAGATAACATCAGCAGCGGAACAATATCAATAGAAGTGATGACTCCAAAATGATCTTCAGACAAGAATGAATCCACAACTCCAAGATAAGCAACTCCGATGAATGAACTAGCTCCAGATAATCTACTAAACCTGAATATCTGAAAAGAAACCCAACTCTAGACTGCTCGTGTGGAAAATTATGAGCACCCAGAGTTTAGGAAGGGAACAATAAACTCCAGGTCAGTCGTGGGACTGGTGTGAGCAAACAAAAGCAGTTTATCTTTAAACAAACACAAAAGGCTTTTAACATTGAAATCCGCAATGCTTTTCGAAAATGAAACTACCATAAGACCTCCCACCACACACACAATGCAATCGCAGAATTGGAGGAGATTTCTTCTTATGATAGTCAAACATACTTACTACGCAAACAAAACTCCTTTGATATTATTACTAGTGCATAGTGTAGAAAAACATTTCGAAAATATAATATAAATCTTAGCCAGCATACAACATTTCATCGTATGCCTACTATAGCTACTACGTTCAATAGCAGGTTACCGCCACATTCCATAGCAGGTAATACAACTAAAACTGTACTGGGTTCGTATTGTTTCTTTGGATTTCCAACAAATGGTCAGGCTAAGGAACTTCCTTACCGAAATAGAAACGCCTCTAGAAAGACGCCCCGGATCCTAACCGGATCTCTGCAAACAAAAGGCCGACGCTACCTCACGCTGTACAGCTGTAACTAGGTAACTAACACACTGACGCTACCTCACGCTGTACAGCTGTAACTAGGTAACTAACACACGAGTCATGTCATCCCCCGGTCGTAACCAACCTTTATCCGAGCGCTCAATAACCAACATCACACATAATAAATAAAGTGTATCCACATGAGTAAGTATCTGGGCTCCATACCATGATACCACCCTTTATCCAGAAGGAAATGACATACCCTAGGGGCGCTACCCCTACAAACCTTTGTCGCAACATTCCTGTTTCGACCATTACCGGGTTGTGAGGCTCGACGAAGTCTCGTCCACAAAGCCACGCTTTTTCACAAAGCCACGCTTCGATCAACAAATGATCAGCAGCACTTCGTATGCCACATTACCAAATTGGGAATGTATCACTAGTAACCATCAATTACATAACCTCTGAGCTCGTACGTCTCAGAGAAGGGTGTTAAGCTAAGAGAATAAATTCTCCGCCACCAACAGAAATGTATTTGATAGAAACCAGCTTTACATCTCAAAGTGTAACGTCAGACACACATCCATACAAGTCTGTTCCGGGTCCGAACAGAACCGAAGGCACTTCCAAAGAAGCCCTTGCATATCCGGGTATTCACAATCTCGATCGGACTTCCCATCACTTAGGGAATCTCTATACCGGAGCCATGATGCAGAGAAAATCGATAGGTCATCCTATCACTCTCGCAAATACCCGGTCTTCACCACCGGTCTTCAAATGCTATCCATATCGTCGTAACACTATTCGGAATGGGTTATATGACACAAAGGTCCTCTCCTGGCTAAACCGAATAACGAGCGCAATTAAAAATCATATGGATACTGGGGTCTCAGTTAAATCACAGCTTAAAGCCCAAAACTTTTCATTCGAATGGTTAAAACAATTTACCATTTCCAATCTTTTAAATAAAAAGATTCATTTCAAAAACCTTCAATGGTTTAAACAATTTCCACACTTTTAATCTTTTAAACAAAAAGATTCAATTCACAAAGTTTACCCCGTTCACAAAGATTCATTCATAGATTTTCAAAACAATTTCCATTTCAATTGAATTAACTCGTTAAATCTTTAAGTCAAGATTTAACTTATAGCTTTCAAAACTCGTTTCCAAAGATTCATTCATAGCCTTTCAAAACAATTTTATTTCAAGTTAGATTAACTCGTTCGGTCTTTGAATCAAAGACTCATTTCATAAATTTCAAAACATTTCAATTCTATTTCAAACTTGAAACCGTTCAACACAATTTGGAAATCCTTTACTTATGTGAAAGCTTTTACTATTTGAAAACGAATAGTTTTCGTTTCGGAAAATCCAGTTATATTTACACGAGTCAAAACCCTTGAATTGAATTCAAAATCCCAAATCAATACCTTTAAAATGGTTTAACCCATATATAACTTGTATAGCATCTTTAACCCTTAGTTTCAAATTATAGAATTCAATTTCAACTTGAACTCAAATTTAAATCAAATTATTTAAATTTTCAAAACTCGATTAAGTTATTCGAAATAACTTTTATCTTTGAAATTCCATTTCAAAAGCTTTTCACTTTAAACCCAAATTTCCAATTTCAAAATCAATTGAAATTAAAATTTCAATTTCAAAAACATTGAATTTACATCATCTGTGATTTAACCGATTTCCACGTGAAATCCATATTTGTGTGTGTAAAGGTGTAGTCCAGGGGTTTTACACAATAGTGCAACATCAATCATCATAGATATATCGATAAGCGGTATAATCGATAACGCTTATCTTCATTCACAGATTCATAGAAAAAAAATAAATTCATCAGTCACGAAGATTCACTATTACAATTCGATGTGGGTTTCGGATAACCAATTGGAATCCGACTCCCTGTCGCATCGAAATTCAAATGTCGTTTTACGGGCAAAGGGTTTCATATTCACATAGTAATATATCACAGAAATAGAAATCACAGATCACGACAAAGTAATTTATATCACAAAGCATCACAATCACAAGCAGGGATATCAAACAATTCATATCATTCAACAGAATCCAAACATTCATAAGTAAGATCAATGAATTTATCTAATTAATTTAAATCGGATTTATTACTTATGAATAAATTACTAATCCTGGTTAATTAATTATTAATAATTTACAAACCATTTTGATAAATTATTCTTTAATCGTTTATTAAATAACCATTAATAATAAATTAATTAACTTTAATTATAATTCATCAACCTATAATTATTAAAGAATTAACCTTTTATTATTTAATTCACCATTTGATTAATTATCTTTAAATTATTGAACAAATTAGATTTGAAACTTTATTTATTTTCAAACTAGATTTCAATCCAAACTCGAATTTACTTTTAGATTTAAAATTCAGTTTTTAAAGCCTTGATTTAAAATTTACATTTTTTTTTTTAAAATTCAGTTTTGAATTCCTGGAAGACTGGTTCAGGTAAAACCTGGAACCAAACTTTTGACTCGAGACCCCGACTCCCATGCTTCGAGTTGCTCGTCCAATTTACCCGAGACACAATCCCAGGTACGCAACTTCTTCTTCTCCCTCTTTTTTTTTCTAAGTTATAAACTGTTGAAAACAAAACTTCATTTAAATGCGAGCATCCCCTGACACGCGACCATCCCCGTGCACGTGCACATGAACCCCCGCCACCTCCAGTTGAGTCGCCACCCACCACCAAGTCGACGATGATCACCAGAATCAACACGCAAACCCATATTTTCAAATTCGACTGAGAATAAAAATTTTGCAGTTTCGAGTATTTCCTGAAACTCAACCACCACCACAAATTTCCCCGACGCCGAGAACCGGGTCCATCAGAAACCACGCAGCTTTGACCCAAACTTCGCCACACCACGACGCTTCATTTCCCCCCAGTGCGATGCGTTCCGTAGCGACGTCGACAACGAGAACTACACATGACTTCTACCTTCAAAACACAGGGTTTAAACCCTAAATTTTCCTCGTTCATCATCCACGATGAAATAGAAAATCAACGAGCATTTTTCTCTGACTCGTCAACCTCTAAGCTTCCTCTGACATGAATCTCGAAGCTCGATTTTACATTGATCATCGGAAATCGACACGTGAACCTTTTTCGTTCAACCTCAAAATTTTCGAGCATTACTTGCTTAAAAAATACAAGATCTTTACCTAAAATCACCAGTTTGTAATACGAATAGGTTTATAAACTCAGATTTTAAATTCAAAAAGTTCGATTTTTCTGATGTATGATGATCTTACTGTAATCACCAAATTCCCAAATATTTCTTGAACATCTTCTACTTAGAATTATTTTTAAAACTTAGTTTACAATTCTACCATCATCTTTTATTTAGAAATCAAAACCTAAAATTCACTGTACATAAAGAATTTGAATTTAAATTTGGTGTTCCTAAACCTATTTATAACAGAACAGGTGTTCAGACATGCACAAGTATTTTAATCTTGATATACATGCATTTATTTTGATAACAAGATATTATCACCCAATTATTGAAGCAAAATCCAGATCATACTTCAGAGATTCCTAAGATAAAGATGGTTTAAAATAAAGTTTGCTCACCATTGTTTACCCAGAAGAAGAACAGAGAAGCAAAGCTTGAACTTGAATTAGTTACTTTACTCTTGTTTTCCAGGTTTTGAAATCTTCCCAGGTTTGAAGACTTTGGTTGCATCAATTTGTTTTGATCTAAGTTGTTGTTTCAGTTTAAATGGTATTTACTTTAGTTTCTCAGCTAGAATGGAACGAAGATGAAAATGATGGAGATTGATATATGCAAAGTGAACGAATTACAGGGTAATGCTTCTTTTAGTACAACATAGCAGTGATATTTTCTTTCTATGGTGGCTGATACATTTCGAGTTGACCTTGTTTATGCTTAGCATTAAATGCAAAGTACTTTATGTCTCATATGTTTCTACTTAAATATATATCTGCTGCCTTCCTTTGCAAGCACACACACACTTTTGTTTCTTGCTTAACTAGCCTATACTTTTGTTTCGGCTGAAGATACTTATATTAATCATTGTTGTCAATCTTGCTTGGTTTTATTTCTTATTTTATCTTTTGTTTGAACACTTGAGTGTATTTTTATTCCTATCTTCATTATTTATTTCATTTTTATTTTTAACCCATTTATTTACAAATTAAATTCAAATCAAATATCCACATATATACAATATTTACAACATTTAAATTTTAAATGATTTAACATAGAATTTATTTTAATCCGGGGAAACTCGCATCACTTTTCTAATTAAATTTACAAATTTTTATCCAAATTTTTATTTAATTATAAATTTAATTCAAAAATTCAATAAATTATTAATTTAAATTAAATTAAAATCTGGGGTCGTTACAAAATTGATAGGTGAAATCAATAAGCTGAAATGGAATGATTTAAGTGAACTGGACCATTTAATCTAAGTTGGTACTTAGAAATTGATGTGTGTAATAAAGTGTTGTCTATACCAAACCGGGAAATTTGGAAACAAGTTACCCCGGATTTTATGTAAGTTTTATGCTATTGTATTCCATGTTAGATGGGTTTACTCACGCTAGTTTCCAGCCTGACCCAGGTGTTACTTTGATGTAATGCTCGGGTCAGACCGAGTATTACAGATTTTCAGGTAAGGACGTTCTGGAGCTCAGGAGACGAGCTGGATGGCAGGAACGTATGGAGTGTTTCCGCTATGATATATTGTTATATATTTGGACATGTTGATTATATATGTCCAGTGTTTGTGTATATGTTGTAACTCTGATGTATTAAAGTGTAATTTAACTGATACAGTTTCTTTGTATAAATGATATTATATGATATTATATTTTGATCCGCTGCGAATGTGAGATTCTATGTCTTGTTTTCTGTTTTCTTCTTCTATCTCTTTTCTTCTTTTCCTAACTATCTTGAATTTTTGTGATCGAAAATTTCGGGTTATTACAACATTCCTGAATATACAGGCATACAAAAGCCTAAACAAAGATCAGTATCCAACCAAGTGATGACAGTACTTGCATCTATTGTGGTTTTTGTTTACGATGCAGTTTGATATTCGAATGAAGAATCAAATCTGAAGTGCTATAGGTTTTAGAAGAAAATATGTGGTTTTATATAAAAATAAAAAAACTAATGGTTAAAAAGAAATAAAGGAAAAAACTTGAAAAGAATAAAGAGTAAATAAAGAAGAAAAGGAAGTAGAGAAATTAGTGGGTCAACTAAAAAATTGAAAATTTGGAAATGGCCATAAAATTTTATTATCGTTTTTATTTTAACTCAATGTATTTTTACATGGAAACTGATTTTAAATGATTATAATTACATTAAAAAAATTTGACACTGATATAAAAGGGTAAAGTTATCAATTTCATTTCCTTTTATTTTGGATAGTAATGCCATTCTAATTAGCGTGTACCATATAATTTCTCAAGCAGCCACAATATGTATTGTTCAAATTTAAGATATTTGCGGTCATATTTATGTCAGCGAGATGCATTGTACCCGCATAATGTACATACTGTACTATATAATAGTAAGCAGAATATATTTTTGATAATAAATAAATTACATGAGGGATTTATTTATTTATTTATTTTTTAAAATCGACTGCAAATGTCCTTTTAGGAAAATTTACAATTCTTAGACTGAAAATCAAAGGAAGCCAATTCACTTGTCCTTTTTTAATAACATTTCTGCATAAATAAGAGATGCTGACATAAAAATAAACTTTCTTACTAAAATTATAACATAGTGAAATCAGATTTAAACAGATTCAGGTATCTTTGGTAATCTTTACTGCTGAAACAAGGAAGATACATGTATTTTGGTTTCCAGCAAACCCATGATTGTAGGATTATAATTATATATATATATCATCATTAATAATAGTTATAATATCTTTTGTGTCATACTTTTTTGGTATTAACGTGAACTACCAAAAACGCCCCTCTATGTATTATCAAATCTTAATCACTTAACAATATGATCTAATATTAAACTTCTTTTACAAATTCAAACGCCACTAAAAGTATGATCTAATGTTTTACAAATTTAAAATGCTTCTAAAATAGGACCTAAATTAAACTTCATTTACAAATTCAAAATACCTCTTTACAAATATATTTCCTTTACAAATTCAAAATACTTCTTTACGAATATACAAATCTTAATATCACTTAAAAATAAAATAACCTTTTTTATTGATTCAAACACATACAATTTATAAGAAAAATAATTCACGCACGAAGCATGTACCGTAATATTTGTTTAATAATAGTTGTAATACCTTTGGTATAACACTTTTTTGTTATCAGCGTGAACTGCCAAAAACGCCTCTCTAGAGGCATTATCAAATCTTAACATCACTTAAAAATATGATCTAGCTCATCTATGGGTATTACTAAATCATCATAACACTTAAAAATAGGATTTAACAGTTAAACTCTTATGTTACAATAAAAATATGAACAACAGGATATGGTGTCATATCCTACAAGTGAACAGTAACAGATAATAGCATATATAACAATTTAAATAACTACAACAACATATTTTAATTGTCGTTTCAATTGAAATCAAATTTAATATATATATGAACGTTAATCGTGAGTGATTGCTCACCTTTCAAGGCTAGAGACGAACGAGGATGAGATGAGTTACAAATCCAAGCACAAATTTCAAAGCAAAGCAAGATTGGCACGAATTCGACGAACAAGGCTAATAAATAGGAATTGATGAAATAAATCAGAGTCTGCTTGATATGTTGAAACGAAATATATATATTTTATGTTTTCTTTCTTAAAGTCAATATTCAATTTAAAACACAAATCAAAATAAATCTTTTTATATAGTATTTTTAAGTCATTAGTTCTTTCCAAAAATTTCAAATAATTACTTAACATATTCTATACATAAGAGTTATTATAAATCAACTTTAAAAGAAAGCTATACATTGAATAAAAAAATATATAATAGGTAGCATACAATATCAATGTTCAAATATAAACGTTTAAACGTATAATATTAAAACTTGAAATATTTCTGAAGCCTTCATGCTTTTTTTTTCAAAACCTAATATGTTTAAACGCATAGTATAAATTTGCAACTATGCTTTTACAGCCCACTCAAATATCAAATCTAAGGTATGGAAAAAAACTGGTATAAATTTGGAACTGTAAAACTATTTTCCTTTCTTCTAATATATATATATATATATATATAACTTTATGTATTTCTTTTCCAACCCATATTTATAATATCGACGCATATATATATATATATGTATACACTACATATATGTACACACACACTTACACATACACTGACACGTAGAATCAACTTTATATACTGACCAAAACTGTCATATATATACATAAAATATGAACACTATTATCTATATATATAATTAAAATAATAACAAAACTTGTTATATCTATACAAACCGTAAAATATTCAAACCGTCAAATATAAAACAAAAGAAACAAAATAGCTCTGTATACACATTCAGAAAACAATATTCTTACTATGTTATATAAACAAAACATAAACTGACATATTATATATAACTAATATATATTCCCTTCAACAAATTATATAAATTTATACCTACGTATACCATCACTCTTTATAAACAAATATAACCCATACCAGCTTATACTTATATATATATATACTAAAATACTAAAAAAAGAAAACAATACTACCACAAATTATATATATATATAAAGCAACCTATATTGTATATATAAAATGGTAATATACAACTTACGCCAGCATCAGGAAGTGGACTCGAGTTGTTTGGGTAGGAGCTTAGGCAGAGGAGGAGAGGCAAGGGCGGTGGAGGAGAGGCAAGGGTGGTGGGTAGTGATGGCTTCGGTCAAGAGAGGGTAAAGGTGATGGGTTGCGTGCCTGATGGGTCAGAGGTGGTGAGAGGCTCGGCACTAGCTTGGGCGAGGAGGGTTTGTTGGTGGTGTTGTGCGAGCTTGTGTGGGCACGAGGGTGTGCATTGGATTCACTGGCAAAGGGGTTTTGAGGTGGCTGGGAAGAAGGACAAGTGCTTGCTTCAGATCTATATAAATATGCTTTCATATATTATGGTTTTACTGGGCAGATCAAAAGAAAAGAAGCAGAAGGAATGAAATCAGTCAGAAAAAAAAATGAAATAGGAATGGTAATGGATGTGTTCGTAAATATAGGAGATGAACCGGAAAACATATTATAACTTTTATATATATATATATATATATTACTCTCTTAAACTTACAGATGGAAGAATACGAAGAGAGTGTGAAATGGATGGTACAATCAAATAAATCAAATAGTGGACGAATAAAATAGAGTGAATGAAATGGCAACGGGCTTCCCTAGATTCAGCTGCAATAATTAAAGCAATTAATAGTTGTTTGGGATGCACGTTTCAAAGTTGAAAAGGCAAAGGAAAGCTAACAGTCACAATTAAGGGTACCGATACGACGTACCGTTTCATTATTTCCGTCGCGTACCGAACCTCAAAATACCGAATTGAATATACCGTAGAGATCAGCTCGACGAGACGATCAAAACGGTATACAGATATTGGTAGTATGATCATCCTATCGAAAGCCGATAATCGGTACCGAAAAATGCTGCAAATTTGCAGAAAATAAGATAAACGGAGCTGGAGAAGATCAAATTTGAAGAAACGAAATATGACGTCTCACTCAGAAGATGATTTACAAATTTATTATATAAGAATATTCAGGTTTTGAAAATATTTTTTATCATCAATTATTAACTGATTTGCATTAAAATAAAATTACACAACAAAATAAACTTCCATATTATCAGATGAAAATTTCTCATTTGCTATGTTTAATTAGACGTATTTCAAATATAAAAAATTTATTTCAAAATTCAACTATAAAAATTTTCACAAAATTTCTAGTTAAATATATTTTAAAAACTGTTAAAATATCTGGGTCGTTGCACTCTCCCCCACTCAAAACTTTTCATCCCCGAAAAGGAAGGAGGTAGGAGAATAGAACAACCAGAAAGAAAATATAGATTGAAACGCAAAACAAAGCAATTAATTTTATACCACATGTAACATCCCAACATTTTACTTCAACTATTCAAAATCATACAGATTTAAAATTTAGATAAATTAATATCCAACAATTTGGTTTAATCCATTTTATTAAATCAATAACTATTTATTATATCCATATTTTATTGATTCGATTTAATGTATTAAAATCAATAGATTTGATTTCAATTTATTAGCATCTGTTACAAAATTTCCTTTTCAAAACTAAATTTATTTGATTTAGCTCATTTATTTACCTATTTATTAAATCTATTTGACCCTAGTTAAGTTGCTTTCCCTTAAAATTTCAATTCCACTATTCTTACGTTCATATTTATTTGCTTAACAAGCGTCCTCCTTTATTTATTTAAAATTTTCCACTTAATATACATTTTGCAACATATATTACGTGTATAGACATCTTATAACCATATAATATTCAACAAATAAATTTTTTCCCTTTTTCTCTCAATTCTATTATTAGTAAATTCCCTTAACAAATATCATCTTTGATATTCTATTTCTTATCCTGGTGTATACTATCTAATTTACATTCTAATTACATTTAAACTTTTCTAGGTAAGTTATATTAATGTCCTGAGTGTAATTAAATACTACAAAAATTTTCCTTCTATCTACAACCTTTATACGAAGCCAGATTTTAGTTTGGTCAATTTATTACTTAAGTTTTCTTCTTGTACAACCCTTTATTATATCCTATCATTTTGACTTTTTGAATATTCTAGGCAAGTTATATATATTAGAATGTAATTTAGTGTTATACAAATAAGTTTGTTTAAATTCATTATTTCAGGTTGGTTTGATTCTATTTATCATTTCAGATATTCCAATTATTCAAATATTTCACTTTATTTCAATAATTGAAACCATTTCTTAATATAAAACTTTAAGATTCAAATTTTCGGTTTCACTTATTTATATAAAGATCAATCACTTACATAAAACACTAATAATTTACTATTAAACCAGGTAGTATATAAATTAACAGTATTTTAAACATTTTATATTATTTAGAAAGAAAGAGAAAAAAAGAAAAAGAAAGAAAAGTGATCAAAATATCCTTTATATAATACTTTATCAAAATACTTTTATAACTTGATGTCTTAACAGGTTTATCCTCATTCTTGCAGACTCTGGCCATGCGTTGGTTAGGCGCAAAGCTAGATTTCTCTAAGTATTTAGTAGACCTGTTTCAACACCCAGTGAAAATACTCGAAAAACCTTCAAAACCGATATGGAAAGTACAATCCAAACAAATCAACTGAATCGAATCATGGATCGCGGATACACAATGGTTATGCCTGGGTCCCCCCGGAAACATCCGTACCTTTTATGCAATCACTGCCTTGTGATTTACGCTATGCAGTCGAGTTCGTAAGACCATGGGTAACGTCAAGAAATTCGAAGGACACTCGAGTATTATATTTGGAAAACCCAAATCCGAGAGAATAATATCGATAGAATGAATCCACAATGTGGCCACAAAGAGGATATCAAGCAGAAGGCACTTTCCATATCTTTACATTGAAAATAAGTATCATATAGTACCCTTTCAAATCAATTTTAAATATCATAGTTATATAAATTCCATTATATATAAGATTTCATTTTCAAATCGAATACTTTCCAAAATCAATAGTATATCAAATCACACTTATATAGACTTCGATTATATAAGATTTTGCTTTTCAAATTAAGTACCTTTCCAAATCAATAGTTTTCGAATCAACTTCATACTTATACAAATCAATTTTATATAAGTTTGATAACTACCAAATCAAGTATTTAGTAAAACAAGGTTCTCAATTTCAAATCGTTTCAGTTTCATTTCAGTTTCAAAAAATCATATACGATTTCACCAAATTATTTCTTCCAAATTAAATATCTTCAGTTTCAAAGTTTCCAAATCAACATAATTTAGGTCAAACAAATTCATTTCCAAAATCATCATACAAATACTGGGTTTTAAATTCCAATATATTTCGAAACCAAATATTTTTCTCAAAATCAATTATACCCAAAATGATACCAAGTTTATAACAATCCCTTTAAACCTATAAACTATTTATTTCTATTTGAAAGATCCAATTTACCTTTTGAAAATTATTATTCTATATATATATATATAGTTTTATAAAAGATGTTACTAAGTTAAAACATTAAAACTAAATTTTATTCAAAACATTTCAAAACTAAATCCCATATTAGTATAATTCAAAATAGTATTATTCATTTACTTAACAAAATAGTTTCAAATTTATTTAAATCATATTACTTCATACTTAAACATACAAAATTTAACTTATATACTTTATCAAATAATTTATACTTTTCGAAATTACTTAGCTTTGAAAATTAAACCTTGATTTGGAAGTGTTCGAACATTCAAAATAGTCGGAGAAATAAAATTTTCAATCCAAGAGTTGGAAATCGGCAACCAATCAGTAAATAAATTTCAATATATAAGGTTATACCAAATAAAATCCAAAACTTGAGGACTGAACACCGGGCTCACTTCAAATCGTGTCAAATATATATACATATATCCTTCGAATATCAAATCGTACTTTGGAATTTGAAATCAAAATTGGTTTCACAAAATCAATCGCATAGAAAAGCTACTAAAGTGGCCTCTCCCGCACTCTGAAACTCGAAAATCAATGTCGATGATGCGTGCACTCATCACCGAAATTATTCTCCAGCGACATAAGTGAGTTCTGGACTTCTATTTTCTTGAAAACATTTTTGAAATTTCTTCGAAATCATTGGAACTCATTTGAAGTTATTTGAAACATTTCTTATTCAAAAAATACTTTCAAATTGTATTATTATATATTTTCAAAATCTTAAAACCAATTTCAAAATACCGGAATTCAATCTCTCAAATTTCAATTTAAAACCCTTCAGTTATAAATCATTTTTTTTATTATATATAAATCAATTTCTTATATAATTTTCAAAATTTTAAATCCTTTCGAAACTGAAAATTCTCGTTTTTAAAAGGTATATAATCCTTATCGAAAAAAATTTCACTTTTATATATAGAATATAATCATACTTATCAAAATAATAATTTCGATATATAAAACAATTCCTAAAATACAAACAAACACGATTTTTCAAGGGATGATTCAAGAATGGGTTTCAAAACAAAGATAGAGATTCAAATTAGAGGAACTCTAATCAAATAGAATTCTGATTTGAAGATAGGCTCGAACGAAGATGAGATAATTAAATTACAAAATAGAAGATGCATATACTTATACAAATCGCGGGCGACCTTAACCGGGTCAACCGTGACTTCAGGAATATGATCGATGCGGAATCCTAAGGTAAATCGACATTCGATCGCCAGAGATAGAATTCGGCATAACAAGAGACAGCAGCATCTAAACTGAGGGTATAGAAATCTCCGATGAATCAATGCCAATTGTAAAGGAGTTTCACCCCTTCACAAATCATTCAAAGATTGGCGGGATCGCCAATTTTTATAGAGATCATTCGAAGTGGAGTTATGGGATACTCCAGATCAAAAGAGTACAAATAGAGAGAGACAAGAATGGATTTCAGAACGAAGGTAGGGTTCCAAATTTCGAAAGAAATCCGAATCAAAGAGGAAGGAATTCAATGCTCGAAAGAAGGTGATTCTGAAATGAAATTTACTACATAAGCTAAGTTTTGCCTAAAACCAAAGCTCTGATACCAACTGTAATGGCCCGATATTTTCAACCATTCGCATCCGCATATGTCGGACTTGAATTGCTCAAATACCATATTGTTAATTTATATTTGCCAAAACTTAGCATATACAGTAAATAAATCAATCACAGACACAGAGTAATATAATAATGCAGCGGAATAGATAAATAGTAGTTCATGAAGCTACTATATAAACAGCAGAGTTTGAAATAAAATACAGCAGAATATCTCAAATACAGTGGAGTTTCAAATACAAACAGATGACATCTCTGAACTAATCAACTGGAAAAGCTGAAAGCTAAATCGATAGTTGGATGTCCAAGCGAAGCTCCAGACTCCAAAGATGAGTCTTAAATGCTGTATCACTCAGTTTGATCCGAGCGTAAAGCAAAACACAAAACACTCGAGTCAGGATTAACATTCTTATATCAGTAAATCCAACTCAAGTGAAATATCAACTAAAATACAATTAACTTAGAGGATGTTTGGGATAACCATCCTCTAAGGATCCGTGGAACTATCTACTATGTAGAAATATACGCTATTAACAACCAACGTCATTATAACACCGTGGTCATTTCAAAATAATTTACACTTCAAAACCAAAATGTCATTTCCATTTCAATTATATATATTTCCAAATTATAGCACTTTTAAAACTAAATTGATAATTTCATATATATCCTATTTTAACTTCGCTATTATTAAGTTTGAAACATTCACTTAATAAATCCATTATCATTTAAATAACCTTAAATTAGATTAAACTAAATATTTCCTTCGATTTATTTAAAACTTGAAATATCCATTTAATCACTTTAAATCAAAATCAATATTTATTAAACTATATATTTCTTTCCAAATCCATAGAAATCATTTTCAAAATTATTTATATATATATAGACCAATGGTGTTAGTATATAATTTCCTATCCTATGGTCAAGCGATACGGATATTTATCATTTCAATCCGTAATTTAATTATATACGGGTATATATCATTTCAACCCGCAATCTCAAATTCAATTCAAATGAAAATCGCTTGGGCTTATCATTTCAACCCATAACGATTTTCTCCTATTCTACAGATCGTTCGGGTATGTATCATTTCAACCCATAGGGAATTCTATATTAACAGGGAACTTGCAGAGTGATAACAAATATGATACTAATAATAACAGGCATATATTATCAATAACAATAAAAATATGAAGAACATGATATGGTGTCATATCCCACAGGTGAACAGTAACAGATAATAGCATATATAACCATTTAATTAACTACAGCAGCATATTTCAATTGTCGTTTCAATTGAAATCAAATGTAATAAATATAAGAATGTTAATCATGAATGATTGCTCACCTTTCAAGGCTAGAGACGAACGAGGATGAGATGAGTAACAAATACAAGCACAAATTTCAAAGCAAATCAGGATTGGCACGAATTCGACAAACAAGGCCGATAAATAGGAATTGATGAAATAAATCAGAGTCTGCTTGATATGCAGAAATGAAATATATATATTATATGTTTTCTTTCTTAAAGTCAATATTCAATTTAAAACACAAATCAAAATAAATCTTTTTATATACTTTTTTTAGGTCATTAGTTCTTTCCAAAAATTTCAAGTAAGTATTTAACATAATCTATACATAAGAGTTATTATAAATCAACTTTAAAAGAAAGCTATACATTGAATATATATATATATATATAATATGTAGCATACAATATCAATGTTTAAATATAAACTTTTAGACATATAATATTAAAACTTGATATATTTCTGAAGCCTTCATGCTTTTTTTTTCAAAACCTACTATATTTAAACGCATAGTATAAATTTGCAACTATGCTTTTACAGCCCACTCAAATATCAAATCTAAGGTATGGAAAAAAACTGGTGTAAATTTGCAACTGTAAAACTATTTTCCTTTCTTCTAATATATATATATATATAACTTTATGTATTTCTTTTCCAACCCATATTTATAATATCGATGCATATATATATATATATATATGTACACACTACATATATCTACACATACACTGACACGTACACTGACACATACACTGACACGTAGAACCAACTTTATATACTGACCAAAACTGTCATATATATTCATAAAATATTAACACTATTATCTCTATATATATTTATAATAATAACAAAACTTGTTATATCTATACAAACCGTAAAATATTCTAACCGTCAAATATAAAACAAAAGAAACAAAATAGCTCTGTATACACATTCAGAAAACAATACTCTTACTATGTTATATATACAAAACATAAACTGACATATTATATATAACTAATATATATTTCCTTCAACAAATTATATAAATTTATACGTACGTATACCATCACTCTTTATAAACAAATATAACCCATACCAGCTTATACTTATATATATATACTAAAATACTAAAAAAGAAAACAATACTACCACAAATTATATATATATATAAAGCAACCTATATTGTATATATAAAATGATAATATACAACTTACGCCAGCATCAGGAAGTGGACTCGGGGTGTTTGGGTGGGAGCTTAAGCAGAGGCGATGGAGGAGAGGCAAGGGCGGTGGAGGAGAGGCAAGGGTGGTCGGTAGTGATGGCTTCGGTCAAGAGAGGGTAAAGGTGATGGGTTGCATGCCTGATGGGTCAAAGGTGGTGAGAGGCTCGGCACTAGCTTGGGCGAGGAGGGTTTGTTAGTGGTGTTGTGCGTGCTTGTGTGGGCGCGAGGGTGTGCGTTGGATTCACTGGCAAATGGGTTTTGAGGTGGGTGGGAAGAAGGACAAGTGCTTGCTTCAGATCTATATAAATATGCTTTCATATATTATGGTTTTACTGGGCAGATCAAAAGAAATGAAGCATAAGGAATGAAATCAGTCAGAAAAATAAAAATCAAATAGGAATGGTAATGGATGTGTTCGTAAATATAGGAGATGAACCGGAAAACATATTATAATATATATATATATATATATATATTACTCTCTTAAACTTACAGATGGAAGAATACGAAGAGAGTGTGAAATGGATGGTACAATCAAATAAATCAAACAGTGGACGAATAAAATAGAGTGAATGAAATGGTAATGGGCTTCCCTAGATTCAGCTACAATAATTAAAGCAATTAATAGTTGTTTGGGCTGCACGTTTCAAAGTTGAAAAGGCAAAGGAAAGCTAACGGTCACAATTAAGGGTACCGATATGACGTACTGTTTCATCGTTTCCGTCGTGTACCGGACCTCAAAATACAGAATTGAATATACCATAGAGATCAGCTCGACGAGACGATCATAACGGTATATAGATATTGGTGGTACGATCATCCTATCGAAAGCCGATAATCGGTACTGAAAAATGCTGCAAATTTGCAGAAAATAAGATAAACGGAGATGGAGAAGATCAAATTTGAAGAAACGAAATATGACGTCTCACACAGAAGATGATTTACAAATTTATTATATAAGAATATTCAAGTTTTGAAAATATTTTGTTATCATCAATTATTAACTGATTTGAATTAAAATAAAATTACACAATAAAATAAACTTCCATATTATCAGATGAAAATTTATCATTTGCTATGTTTAATTAGACGTATTTCAAATAAAAAAAATTATTTCAAAATTCAATTATAAAATTTTTCACAAAATTTCCAGTTAAATATATTTTAAAAACAATTAAAATATCTAGGTCGTTACATATTTTCGAATGGTAAAGAATATAGTTTTAAAGGAAAATATTTTAGGCCAAAAGCAAGATTAATTAGTCTTATTTTACAGCGAAGTATCAGTTTCCAAAGCTATTTTTTGCTATTTTTGGAAAATATGATATGAATTAGGCTGAAGTGATTTTGGATGACTTTGTTCAAAAGAAAATTTCTATACATAAAAACACACTTTATCATGGTGTGTAATTCACTAGAATTTTCAACTATTTTGATATTGATTTAAGAGGTGAAAACACTTTTCCTCATAAAATTATCGACAAAACAAACCTCTCTCTCTCATGCGCATCCATCTTTAATTTGAACCTTATAAGTCTTTTACCAAAAAGGAAGAAAGGTTAGCAAGAGAAGAAGAGCAAGAGATTCTTCAAGAAGAAGGAAGCGATGATATGGAAATAGAAGAGGAGGAAGAAAAAGAAGATGAGGAGAATATGGATACATCTCTTGAAAGCTATGATAAACCATCTCGCTATTCAAACAAAGAGATCTTTAGGAATCAAGAGAAGCTTCTTCATAATCAAGAAGCTTAAGTATTATTTCCATTATAAATTCACTAACCTCTCAAACAAAGTTGACAAATACTTGGAAAGATAATGAGAAAGCTTGGTGGAAATTCTTATTCTTCATCATCATCATTCCAGATCTACTTATCTATCTATTTTATTAAAGGCTATGACAAACTGTCTTGTTATTCAAACAAAGAGATATATAGGAATCAAGAGAAGCTTCATAATAATCAAAAGAAGCTTATGCACTCTTTTAGTAAGAAGCTTACTAGCCTCTTAAACAAAGTCGACAAATACTCTGGGAAGATAATGAGAAAGCTTGGTGGAAATTCTTCATCGTTATCATCATTCTAGATCTACTTATCTATCCTTATGCTTTCTAGTTTTATTTATGTCATTTTCATGTATTTTTCATTATGTTTATGTATCATTCTTTTTTATTAATGAAATTTTCTTAGAAACTTCATTTCTATTGTTTTTTTAGAGCAAGACGGTTGTGTAACATGTCACTACACGGCCAGTTATATAGCATAATAATATGTAAATAGTACGATCAACAAGCCTGATCGCTGGCCAAAATGGGAGAAGACTGCACAACAGTCACACAGACAGTCAACTATATAGCAGAGTCATAGATACATAACAGCTTAATACATATATCAGTATATAAAGTAGATAAGTACTGCAGAATTTTCAGCGGTGGTGTCCAGGTTGCCTTCTGGTAGGAGTTGCGCAAGAGCTGCCTGCCGATTCAGCTGGCGATGATCTGGAGAATGGAAGTCTAAGCCTGAATGGAGCTGAGAAACTATGGCCTGATAAAGATGAGAAATAGTAAAAAATACGCCTGCATGTTCCATTGAAGTGAGATTTGGGCCTACTGAACACTTGTGCATTTCGCTCGGCCCAAATGCACCAACTGAATATAGACACAAAGGGATCTAAGTGCTTGTTGGGGGGGGTTATGCTGCCAATATTCGAAAAATGAAGTGATTGTTGCGATATAGCCGAGTATGTGAACGGACGTTGCAACCCAAACCCTAATAGAAAAATCACATTCTATGAATAGATGTTGGATACTTTCGGTTGCGTTAGAGCATAAGGCACAGTTTGGGTCCACTGCGATGTTATTACGAATGAGTTTGTCTCTGGTGTTGATGCGGCCGTGGATAAGGCACCATTGGAAGAAAGCAATGCGAGGTTGGAGCTGACATTTCCAAAGTCTGGGGAAGTTGAAGAGGCGTCCAGGGCTGTTTAGGTGAGCATAGCAGGAGGCGACGGAGAAGCCAGCTGTGGGATTTGGGGACCAGATGAACTTATCTGGCAAGGGGTGGAATTGAGTGGATTGGAGGATGGAGGCTGCTTGGTGAAGCTCGGCTAAGGTGGCAAGGTCAAAGTAGGTGGATGGAAAGAGGTGGTCAGGGCCCAAGCTAAAGGAGTCGGATGTGGTAGCATGGATTGTGGCTGAGTGAGAATATAGGTTGGGGAGGATAGAGGAGAGGGGTAGTTGGCCGTGCCAGATATCTAACCAGAAGAGGCAGTTTGCCCCATTATCCAAATTGACATGGAAGAGTGATTTAACACGGGGGAGGGTGGCAAGGACTCCAGTCCAGAATGGTGATGGTTTAAGGCTGGTGGTGGAGTGAAGGACAAGGTGTGGATTGGAGTGGTAGTGAAGTGTGGTAATCCATGTTTTTCAAAGGAAGGTTCCGGGGTGAGAAATCGGCAGAGCCATTTTGCGAGAAGCGCGAGATTGAAGTAGTATAAGTTAACAATTCCAAGACCACCGTTGTTTGTGTGCAGACAAACGGTCCGCCAGTTTACGAGCTTCTTTATTCTTCCCCCATTCCATAGAAAGGAACTTCTGATCGTGTCGATTCTTTCGATTACCCAGGTTGGTAGCTTGTAAAAAGACATCCAATATGAAGGGATGGCCGATAAGACTGACTTAACAAGGACAAGGCGACCAGCTGAGGAAAGGGAATGTGCCTTCCAGGTAAGAAGTCTGTTTTCAATTTTGGTAATGAGGGGGAGCCAATCTGCTCCGAGTAGTTTGGTTGGGCGGAGGGGAATACCGAGGTATGAGATAGGAAATTGCGCGATGTTGCAGTTGAGCAAATTGGAAAATGTTGGCCCAAGGTGATCGGAGTTTCCAAGCATAATGATGGAGCTTTTATTGAAGTTGATGGAGAGGCCTGATATGAGTTCAAAAGAGTACAGTGCTATTTTAAGGCAGTGGATGTGGTTAACGGTGGGCGATGCAAAAAGGATAGTGTCATCAGCGAATTGAAGGTTGGATATGGCTATATTTGAGTTGGGGAGCTTGATGCCTTCAAAGAGGTTGTTCGATATAGCTAACTTGACTATACGGTTGAATACGTCAGTGACAAGGACGAAGAGCAAAGGAGAAAGTGGGTCGCCTTGTCGTAGGCCATGAGTAGACTTGATTAGGCCTCCAGTAGCACCATTAATCGCGATTGAGGAAAAACTAGATCTAAGAATGCATTGGATCCAATTGCACCATTTTGTGGGGAAACCTCTATGCTCCATAAGCTCCATAATGAATTGCCAATTAACTGTGTCAAAAGCTTTTGAGAAATCGAGTTTAAGGAGTAACCTGGCGTTGAAGTTTGGTGGCAGAAGGAGATGACTTCTTGGGTAGACGCCACGCAGTCCATGATGTTACGGCCGATGATGAATGCGGATTGCTCAATAGCAATAAGGGGGGCGATGACAGCTTGAAGGCGATTGGCTAGAACTTTGGTTATGATTTTGAAGGTGGTGTTCAGGAGGCTTATAGGTTGGAAGGATGGAAGGGTAGTGGCTCCTGGGATTTTGGGGAGGAGGATGATATTAGCATAGTTAAGGCGAGCAACAGATGATGGATCGGCTTGGAATTCAGAACACATCTCGATAATGTCGAATTTAATGGTTGCCCAATAATGTTTGAAGAACAGTGGGCCAAAGCCATATGGGCCAGGAGCTTTGTCATCTGACATTCCATTCAGCGCGGCCCAAATTTCCGCCTCCGTGAAGGGTTGGTCAATAGGGATGGGGGAGCAGTCTGGGTATAGTAGGTTCCAGTCTATGTGTGGGAGAGGGGGTTGGTGTTTTCCCAAAATGTTTCGATAATAGTCGGAGAACAGATTGAGGATGTCGGACTGATCGGTGACAGTGATACTGTTGTGGGTGATTTCGGGGATGAAAGTGGATCTGCGCCTACCGTTTGCAAGGCGGTGGAAATAGGCAGTGTTTTTATCGCCATCCTCTAGCCATTTCGCTTTGGAACGTTGTTTCTAGCCTATTTCCTCTTGCATTGTCAATCTGTCCAGTTCCGCTTCCAGGTCTCGTAGGCGAGTCCGATCAGATTCGATAAGAGGGTTAGATTCTTCGAGTATGTTTAGGTCCAAAATTTCATCTTGAATTGCTAAAATACGCGAGCGAATGGAGCCCCAAACTGACTTGGCCCAGGGCTTTATAATCTTTCGGAGTGATCGAAGTTTGGAGACGACTCTGGCGGTGGCTGTGGGGATGTGGGAGGGCTGTGACCAGATTTCTTAGATGAAGTTGTCGAATGACTGCTCAAGGAGCCAGAGTCGCTCGAAGCGGAAGGGTCAGATAGGACAGGTGGAGGAGCCAGTGTCGAGGAGGAGTGGGCAATGGTCGGAGATGATTGTGGCTAGGCCTGAGACCAAGGAAAGTGGGTATAAGTCATCCCAGGCTGGATTGAAAAGGAAACGGTCCAGTTTGGCTAACGAAGGTTCAGATCTACGGCTTGACCAGGTAAATAGGCGGTTGCTGATGGGTGGGTCTATCAGGGAGCAGAGGTTGATAAAAGAGTTGAAGGAGTCAGAGTCATGGGAAAAGTTGCCCGAATTTCTTTCGACTGAGGATCGGGTGGTGTTGAAATCTCCACCAACCACCCAAGGGCCATTAATGTGTGAGGCGAAGGTGAGGCAATTCGACCATAGATCGTTTCGATCTTGAGTATTTTATGGACCGTAGATATTGGAGAAGAAAAAGATCGTCCCAGTTTGCAAGTGACGAAGGGCTGTCATAATACCTCCACTAGAGCCAACAGCATTCGGGTGGTCCCACACAGATAGGAATGGCCCACCAATTTGTCTGAGAAGGTTAGGGGATGGGTCTGATAGTTTTGATTCTTGCAGGAAAAGGATGTTGATTTTGTGTGGGGCTATTATAAGGTTAACATAATGTCTTTTACTGGGGTCCCAAACCCCCTTATATTCCAAGAAATTAGCTTCATTGGGAGAACGATAAGCGCTCCGATTCGAGTGCATGCATGGAGGAGTAGTGTTCATCACGCAAACTCATGCCCATGCAACGTGCCATTTTTTGTTTAGACTTTTATTAAGAGAGGAAAAAACAACATGTTTAAAGAAACTACCAGGGTGTGATGCCGCTTTGTCCAGTCTGGAGCTCCGGTGGATAGACGTTGGAGTGACGAGCTGGGACCACTGACCTGTCGCTGGATGGACCACTTGGCTTTGCTTAACAGGCTTGGGAACAGGGAACTGATGAGGGGGAGATTGAATATCTGTCTGAGGGGCTTCAATGTGGGGCGGTTGAGGCGGTGTTTGTGTTGTTGGTGGTGGTGGGATTTGCTGAAAAATGGGGGTTGAGAGGTCCATGTCAGTGTATGGGTCCCACCTTCGCTCCTGGACTGGCCATGGATCCCAGCCCCTTGGACCTACTACTTCAATTGACTGATCATTGAATTGGCCAAATTCCGGTGGGGATTCTGAGAAGAGAGGAACGTAGTTCATTACGTCAAACCTGTCCTTTGAATCCAAATCTTCAATCGGGATACACCGCTCGAAGTGGTGGAAGTCTCTCTCATAGTCAATTCCAAGCAAGTGGTTTTCCGGCCGCTTATTCGGGTGCTCGTGCTCCCATTTCTCAATGGTCAGAAGGTACTCCACGTTGTTCAAAGCAACGACGAAAGAGGTTGGGGAGTTGATGCTGCTATAGAATTGCATTTTGATGTATAAAAAGCAATGGTCGAAATTTGACCAATCGCACTCGTCTTACGCCAGGAATCTTCCCACTAGACTGACAGCGTCGGAAATGGCCTCCGAATTGAACCGCAAGAGTTCCGGAAAACCCGTAATCCGCGCCCATGACGGTGGATCCAAAGGCGGAGCTGGATGCTCTAGTTCGGGCCATGGCTGAAATTGTACAACACCTCCTGCTCTAGTAATGGTCGAACACTGAAGGACCTGATCTCGGATTGCATACGAGGGGCAGAAGAAAATGAAGCTATTATTGGTCAGGAACCAAAGCGGCCAGTCACGGTGATGAAAGGTGGAGGAGAGCGCATGCTGAAGGGAGTCGATTGACCAAGCGCCACTGATGATATTTGCGGTGAGGAGTAAAGATGGGTCTGCCATTGAAAAAGTTTTCGAATTCAATTTTGTGTTATGATGCTGCATTGGGGATTGTGGCAGATTTTGGGGAGCTGGAGAGGAGAGAGAGTGCGTTGGGGAGAGGGAAGGTTTCTGTTGAGCTGAAGGGGGATTTGACTTGGGGACCCACTGGACTGAACTGGATTTGTTTTTAGCGGGAGAGGAAGAGCCGCTACTGTTTTTTCATGCACGAGTGGGTTTAATGAATTTATCGGGACAATGGGTTTGTGGATGCCCGAAAAATCCACATTTGTAACAAATCTTTGCATCCCTACAATTCTTCGCCACGTGTCTCAAGCCCACGCAACGAAGGCAGCGGCTCTTCGATTTCAAAAATTCAACGGTGTAACGCACGTTTTTGAAAAGCGGCAAGGGGTGGCGCCGCTTGGACAAGGGGTTGGGCAGAAGGGGAGAGCGTGGTGCCGTGGCCACCACCTGGGCAAAGGTTTTGGCTATGGGGATCTCAATGCAAAGAGGTTGGCTGGGGACGGGAGTAGGCAATGCGGCTTGGGTTGAGAATGGAGGAGGAATGGATGCGGCCGCGGAGGCATGCAGAGTATGAGGACGATTGAGGATGCTGTTATATTTACTAGGGACGAAGGAGATTGGAGGTACGGGGGGAGGAATGGAGGAGGAGGAGGACGCCATTAAGTTTTACGCGAAAAGATTTATATATTGCTTTTGACATTTTAACTTCATTTCTATTATTAATCATGTCCTTTTGTTCTCTAGAGTAATAAACTTAAATAATGTAAAATATAAACAAAAATTAAAACAAAAACAAAAACATACTAGTTTCTACATGTATGTCAACATAGGCTACATATGTATGTCGACATACTTTGGTATTTTTAGAATTTGAAATTCAAAACGATTAGTTTTTTTGAGGGATTGGCTATTAGTTGTAACGACTTGGAATTTTATCGTTTTGATCTATGAATATTTAATTTATTTTAAATGTTCAATTAATGATTTTAATAATTAAATAACTCTCTTTTAATTAATAACTAATGATAGAAAATTTATTTTTGAATTTTATTTAATTAAATAGGTAGTTCGATGGAAAATTGAAAATGTGCCTGAAACATGCTTTCTGGATTTTTAGTGTAACGACCCGTAATTTTCGATAATTATTAATAGTTAATTTAATAAAGTTTTGTGATTTAATGTTGGAAGAAATAAAAATTTGTGATTTAATAATAAGAATATAACTGGAATGAAATGTAATAATGTTAATTTAAGGTAATTGATGGCTGCTGTAAATGAAATTTCAATTAATTGAAATGATTAAAAAGTTATAATAGGTTTTAGATTGTAAATTAATTGTAATAATATGTGTATTAATTGATAATTGGATTATAAGAGTAATTGATAATTTAAATGTTGAGTTATTAATGAAATAATGTGTAATAAATCGTAATTGAATAAAATTAGTGTAGGGTGATCTGTTATAACATTTGTTTGTGAATAATAAACTTAAAAATGTTATTAAATGTAGAAATGGTGACAATTGTTATTTGTTACCAATTTATTTAATCAATTATAATTCAATGAAATTAAATGTTACGTAAAATGAGTTAAGACGATAATTGTAAAAGGTGAATGCAATAAATTGTATAGAAATGTTAATTATATTCATTAGGTAATAATTAATTTAATAAAAGACTGAAACCAAGATAAATTAATTTATTAGGATTTTAAATTATAAGTAATGTGAAAATCGACAAAAATTCAATATAATTGGAAAATTGCAACTAATAAATAAAAGATGGTAATTGTGGAATGTTAACGTAATAAGATATAACCCAATGTTAAAATAAGCATAGAGTAATGAATGATGAAATGAAAATGACTGAATAGAGTATAATAAATTTATTGGAATTAAATTATAATTAATTGGATTTAATTACATTTGAAATTGAACACTGTAATTAGTGTAATATTTAACACTGAATTGATATGTAAACTTGTATTAAATTATTGTAAATGTCTAAGTGACCAAAAATGATGAAATTTGTTAATTATCAAATTTGAATTGAAAAAGTGATTTAATTAATTTAATATTAATTTATTTAATTAATGCGAAAAAAGCCATTTTGGTCACTGTCTCGGATTTCGACAAAACTAGTTTCATCGGATCTTTAACATGAATTATTGTAGAATTTCAAGCTTCGTAGCGATCGGACTTGTCGTTTGATCATACGGATTTGAAACGCGTAGAAATCAATTTAATTAAATTCAATTGAAATCAATTTGAAATAAGCTGATTTTAAGCTAACTTCTTCATACGATGGAATTAGAACTTAAAAACTGTTCCATTGAGTTTAAAGTTATTGAAAACATATATTTTGATATATGGGATGACCCATTTTCGTTTCGGTAACGGAACGAGCTTTTCGGGTCGTTGTTATCATTTCAATCTAAATCGATTAGATCCATTCTTTCTATTTTCAGCTCAGCCTATATATAGGCTGTTATAAACCCTAATTGTTTCTCATATTATTATTATAGTACATACAACTTTCCCTGACCATCTCCTCTTTCTCAATGGCTGAAAACCCTAAATTCCCAATTCAATTTCAAATGAAATTTCAATTTCAAAATTTAACTCCTCCAAACCATATCATATTATATACCGATTCGAAGCTCTTGATGAGCGTAACCCAGATCTATAATCCATTTTTCAATCGGGCTCATCGTTTGGCCAGAAATTGAAGTCGAACCTCAGCCGTTTATATTAGGGTTTTGACGATCCAATGGTGGATCGTCGACCATTTGTCGATCAGGGAGTGGCGTTGGGAAGAGGGCACGGAGCAGGTCTGTATGATGGCGTTCGTTGGGTTTCAAGTGGCTGGAATTCGCCAAAAATGGCCACAATAGGGGACGGTGGCGGATCGCCTGAGGCGATGGGGGTGTGCCGCGCGTGGGGCCATGGAGCGGTAAGAGGTGGAAAATGGCGTAGCAGCGTTCGATCTGGTAGTTGAGCATCCAGGCGGCGGCAAAAATGGCCCAACGGTGGCGGCTATCTTATGCAGTCATGATGGTAGGGTTTTCGAACGGTAAGGGAGAGATAACGCGAGCTGACGTGGCATGGTATGCTATGTTTTCTTTTGTTTTGTTTATTTAATTTAAATTTAATTTTAAAACGTTCTGATATGCATAACTTTTACTTACGAACTCGTATTAACACACGGTTTTCTCCACTAGGATCGTATCGAAATCCCAGACATTTTGACGCTGGTTTGGATGAATTCTGTGACTGTTGAATTTTGGGCCTTATTTGGATTTCAAATCGATTTGAAATCAAAGGTAAGTGTTTTAACCCACTCACAATTACTAAACTTTCTTATGTTAGTTAAATTAAATTTATGATGGATTAGAAATTAATGGATCAATGTTTGGTATGTTTGAATTGTCATCCTAGTTAAATTTGACTTTTATTGTATTTAATCATCGTTTAATTCAATATTGAATTTAATTGTCAATTTAATACCTGTTAATGATAATCAGTTATCTATTGATGTTTATTGGTTGATTTGGATGATGATTGTGATGGATGTTTAATTGTTGATATTGGACGACTGGATGTTATATTTTATATTGTTATAACACTACAAGTTCCCTATGAGTTGAAATGATACATACCTGAACGATCTATAGATTAGGGAAAATTGTTATGGGTTGAAATGATAGATTCGAGCGATTTTATGGATTTTAATTAAATTCGGGATTGCGGGTTGAAATGATATATACCCGCAAATTTAAATATTTGCAGATTGAAATGATAAATATCTGTATCATTTGACCGTAGGGTAGAAAATTATATGCGGACACCGGATTGGTTAAAATAAATAATTTTAAATCTTTAACCTTGAACCCAGTTAAATGATGTTTGAAATAGAATTTTATTTATATAAATTGATTGTTTTAAGTAATTATTTAACGGATTTACATTGAAATTCTAAAGTAGATTTTGAAGTATAAATGAAATTATTGAAATTAATTTATTGAAACATTGAAATTTTGTACCTTTGAAATCTATTGGAATTAGAATAGCTAAAATTGCTATTTCAAGACCTGAGTTTGATTTTGATTGAAATTTGGATATGGTCCAGATTAGTTGAAATGGAAGAAATGGTTAAATTTGATGTTAATTTCAAATTTATTTTCTTAAAATAAACTGTAAATGTTCTTTAAAATTCGAAATTATTAAGATTTTCAACTTTTAAACTAAATTTATCCATTCTAATTATTTTAAACCATTTTAAATTTATTTAAAGTATTTTAATTTATTTTAATCTATTTTAAATCTATTTAAAGTATTTTAACCTATTTTAATCTATTTAATCTATTTTAAAACTATTTAATCTATTTTAAAACTATTTAATCTATTTTAATTCTACTAAAACTATTTTAAATCTATTTAAACTATTTTAGTCCACTTTTTAAATTATTTTAAAGTATTTCAAACTATTTAAATTATATTTCAAACTATACTAAACTATTAAAACTATTTTGTAACTATCTATACTATTTTCTAAATTCTAAATTATAAAGTGGAAGTGGTTATATTTAAATCCTCGATTTTAAGGAGAATACGATTAAAATATGTTATAACATAAGTTGGGATTTAAATGACATATTGGAGGAATATGATGATTTTAAATGAGGATTTAATCTATTTTGGAAATATGAATTCGAAAGTGATATGATTTCAAATGTGATATAATTTCAAAGGTAAATATGAGTTCGAAAATGATATGGTTTTGAGAATATGATATTTTGATATCAATTGTGAATTGACTTTGAAATGTAAAAGAACCATCTAGTGTGAAATAAGCGTTTGGTTGTTAAAGAGACCAGGATCAGATATTGTCATACTCTCTGCCAATACCAAAAACCACTTTAACAACTGTGTATGTGGTGGAGATTCCAGAAATGAAGTAGGATGGTTTGGCGAAAGATTCTATATGAGGTATTTACGTGACACTGACTCCGTGAGTCAGCTTAGATGTGACTATAATAGGAGCTATACCGGGCCAAGTGAGGTCATTCCTCCTATTGGGCACATTTCTTCGATGCTATATTTTGAATTTGTGATTGATTTGGTGGACACCTCTTGATTTTCATTTGGGAGTGTGTTCCGAGGTGGGCGGTAGTAGCTGTTATGTGTTACCACCAGTCCGGGAGTGCAATTCGTATATCTACCCTGGCATTGCCTCGAGTGCTATGTTCATATGCCATATCGCGCCTTCTACGAGTTTGTTTTGTACCATACCTATGGAGTGCCCTCTGAGTAAACCTCACGGAGAAGCTTACGGTACTGTATAGACTATGAGAATATATAAAATGTGTTAAGGGGGATATGGGTAATGCTTTAAGGCCATTTTAATACTTTACTTTACAATAGACACTATTATAATAGCGTATCGTACTATGTATGTAGATAGTTTAACGGATCCTTAGGAGATGTAATCCTGAACATCTCTTAAGTTATTGCACTCACTTTAGACACTGGATAGGAGATGTCAAACCCCTTAAACATCTCTTACGCCGTTACAATCATATTTACTTACTGTTGATTTAACTTACATAAGATCTTTTAGTTCTGAATTGAGTGTTTTGTCTTTTCAATTCGCTTGGGTCGGTCTGAGCTTTTCAGTTTATCGAGGACTGCTTTCTGGAGGATGAAGACGAAGATTTTGTACTATTATCTTTTATTATATTTATTCCACTGCATCATGTTGTTCTGCTGCATTTATTTACTATTTATTCTTGTTGTATGTAACTCTGATTTGTATTATAAAATTTTAATCAATGTTATTTGTAAACATCTTCATGAACTGTTTATTTGATTATTATATTTTTTCATTCCACTGCGAGATTCCGTATTTGTTTTACTCTTTCTCTTTTTTTCTTATTTATCCCATAACAATCTGCTCTTTTGAATGGTTTGAGTCTGACGTGAGTGGTTTATCGCCGATTCAAACCGTCCAAAAAGCCAGGTCATTACAGTTGGTATCAAAGTTTTGGTTTAGCGATAACCTTAGCTTTGTGGGGTCTGACACACATACAATAGGGTAGTAATATCTTAGAATGTGTCGTTGAGTGTATATATATAAGAGAGCGTATTTGTTACTGTTATAAAAGGTTTTTGTATCGGGTTAATTTTTTCTATTTTTTATTTGAATTCCGGTCGGCACATGGGACGTTGTCGCACCGTTAGGTATTTCTAAACACTTAATAGGACAGACCGACACAATATTGTTTTGAAGTATAGGTAAATGAAATAATTTTACCTATTATTTATTTTGTATATAAAATAATAAATTTTATAAATGATATAGTTGGATGTGCTATGTTGTTTGTTGGGTAGTGAAATTTTATAAATATTGATTAAAAAATAGGACTTACAAGTAAAGTAAATATAAATTGGAAATTTAGAACTTAAGTTCTACGATTTTTAAAATTTCTTTCAAAATGGTTTTGGAATATAATATTAGTAGTATTTAGAAGTATTTTCTGATATGAATATTTCAAGATGATTTGAAAGAAGTTTTAAAGGGAAATTTTAAAGGAAATAAGTTCTGTACTCCTCTCTCAGTCGTTGGAAAATAATTTGGTGATGAGTGCATGCATTATTGACGTTCACTTTCGAGTTTCAAAGTGGGGAGACTGCTGTAGTAGATTTACTACACATCTATTTTGATGAATAAAACCTTAGTTTTGAATTTCTAAATATGATATGATCTATAAAGGATAAATACATATATTATTTTCTAAGTGACTAAAATGAACTCGGAGTTTAGTTCATAAATTTAATGATAATTAGTAGTTTTCAATTATTGAAATGAATGAAATCTTAATTATTTTAATAATTAGAAGTTTCTAGAATGAAGAAAAATATAAGTAATTAGATGCTAGGTGATTAATGGTACATATGAGAAATTGGAAAATTATAAACTTAAAAATAATGAAAATTTAGAAGATGAATTATAGAACTCTGAAAAAAATGAACAAGATGAATTTGTCTGACTTTCAATTTCATTCCTAAGACCTATATATAACTTACCAAAATGTTAAAAGTTGTAATGTTAATAAGAATATGCAATGCAATATTATACAAGTAAAACTTAAATAATGAAAATGTTTAATGTAATTATGTTTTAAAGGGAGAATTAAGATGCATAAGCTTATTGCAAACCTAAGTAAATAATTCGAATGCTACTAATTAAAGTAATAAAAAGGTGAACACTGTAAGTAGATAATTATAAACTTAATTTAATGTTGAAGCCATTTACAATTAAAATGAGTATTACATTAATTGAATGACTATAACTTCAAAAAGCATTGAAAGATTTAGAAATGTATTTAATATTCAATAATACTATATATGGAAGAATGAATGTGAAAAAAAATCCATTAATGTAAAGAGATTTACATAATAAATAATCTAATAATTGAAATGGAAATAACTTATGTAAGCAATGAATGTAAAGTAATGAAAAAAAACGGTAATGTATAAATAAATGGAAAATGAATTTTATAAGTGATAGATGTAAAGAAATTAAACAAGCATTGTATGAACAAATGAAAATGAACAACAAATAATGTGAAAAAGAAAGAGTAATAAGAATAAAACTTAAATATTATTTGAAATTATTGTTTGTTGACTTACAGATTAGTTGGGAAAGGATACTTCTATTGTGTAGGATGTATAAATGATCTATTGAGTTTTATCTAAGACTGTTGAGTGTATGGTATACTTAGTAGTTTATTTATCATTTTATACGATTAAAAGTTTCTGAACCTGAACAAGCCATTTGTTTTGGTTGCAATGGATGGATGATTATTTTCATTGTTGAAATGATGTTTGTACTATTTGTTTGCAAGTGATTGTTGTTATGTTGTATTGATTTGTTTTGTTATTAGTTGAAAACAACTTAAAATATTTCTCTTTTACATAATTATTAACTCTTTTGGATTATATAAGTGAAATACAGGTTATGGAAGCAATGACTACTGTTTTTCGTTTCATAAAATAAGCGTTGTTTGCCCGACAAATAGGTACGTTTTCGGATTATGGTTTTCAGGCGGTATTATATTGTTTTCCCGTGGTTTGGGATGTTTTATTTTGAAAAATATGATATATATTGTTATTATTGATATTATTATTTCTCCAGACCTCTCCGTACAAAGGAAACTGCTGAAATTTTCCATGAATTTTGGACTTAGAAAATTTTGTGAAATGTTTTCCAAACTTTTGTTAACTTGAATATAAAGGATTTAATTGTTATAAATTGATATATTTTATTTCGTTATGTAAATTAACTGTTTATAAATTTAATATTTTGAATAAGATATATTGATGTCTTAATTCCTTCTTTTTCCTTCTTTTTCCTTTTCGAGGACGAAAAGTTTTGAGTGCGGGAGAGTGTAACGACCCATAATTTTCGATAATTAAAATTAGTTAATTTAAAAAAGTTTTATGATTTAATGTTGGAAGAAATAAAATTTTGTGATTTAATAATAAGAATATAACTGGAATGAAATGTAATAGTATTAATTTAAGGTAATTAATGGCTACTTTAAATGAAATTTCAATTAATTGAAATGATTAAAACGTTATAATTGGTTAAAGATTGTAAATTAATTGTAATAATGTGTGTATTAATTGATAATTAGATTAAAAGATTAATTGATAATTTAAATGTTGAGTTATTAATGGAATAATGTGTAATAAATCATAATTAAATAAAATTAGTGTATGGTGAGCTGTTTTAACATTTGTTTGTAAATAATAAACTTACAAATGTTATTAAATGTAGAAATGGTGATAATTTTTATTTGTTACCAATATATTTAATCAATTATAATTGAAATTAAATGTTACGTAAAATGAGTTAAGACAATAACTGTAAAAAGCGAATGCAATAAAATGTATAGAAATGTTAATTATATTCATTAGGCAATAATTGATTTAATAAAAGAGTGAAACCAAGATAAATTAATTTATTGGGATTTTAAATTATAATTAATGTGAAAATCGACAAAAATTCAATATAATTGGAAAATTGCAATTAATAAATAAAAGATGGTAATTGTGGAATGTCAGCTTAGTAAGGTATAATCCAATGTTAAAATATGCATAGAGTAATGAATGATGAAATGAAAAGGACTGAAATCAAGTATAATCAATTTATTGGAATTAAATTACAATTAATTTGATTTAATTACAGTTGAATTGAACACTGTAATTAGTGTAATATTTAACACTGAATTGATATGTAAACTTCTATTAAATCATTGTAAATGTCTAAGTGACCAAAAATGATGAAATTTGTTAATTATCAAATTTGAATGGAAAAAGTGATTTAATTAATTTAATATTAATTTATTCAATTAACGTGGAAATAGCCATTTTGGTCACTGTCTCGGATTTCGATGAAACCAGTTTCATCGGATCCGTAACGATGAATTAATGTAGGATTTCGATGAAACCAGTTTCATCGGATCCGTACCTATCTATACTATTTTCTAAATTCTAAATTGTAAAGTGGAAGTGGTTATATTTAAATCCTCGATTTTAAGAAGAATACGATTAAAAGATGTTATAAATCCATCATATTTTCAAATGGTTGACATTTTGGTGGCTTGAGAAATGATGGCAAAGTTGAAAAATGAGATTAAGGGTATTTTGGTCCTTATTCTTTTCATGCAACTATAAAGTAAAGATTTATCTCATTTTTCCATTTTAACTTCTTTACCTCATCTCTTCTCTCACTTCCTTTAGTATTGATAAAGTGGGGAAATGTTCTCTTTTTAAGTTGAATTTTGAAAATTTAGTTGTGTTGGGGGTATATTGCTAGCATAGAAAGCTTGGATTTTGCATTTTCATTAATCTAGGAAGGTAAGAACTATAAAGCTCGTTGCATACTTTTGGAAATAATAAATGTTTTGAAATATTTAACCTTTGTTTAATATTTTTATGAAAATGAATGATGTAGTGTTAGTATTTTGATTTATTTGGTTTTTTATTTTGATGATACTCATCTTGATATAATTGTTTAGATCTAATTTTTTTTAATTTGTTTTAAAATGTAAGGTGATGCTTACTGTAAGCAAGGTATGCATATAGACATTGATACATGCTAATTTCTTCTCTCTCTCTCTCTCTCTCTCTCTCTCTCTTTCTAGTGAAGAAATCATCTCAATCTCTTAATTCAAAAATCCATATCACTTGAACCATTCAAATTTAGCCTAAGCAACTAATTGGAAAGTAGTTCGTCATAGTGTCTACTTTTTTAAAAATTAGTCGGGTGGCGTTTTGTCAAGTAGGGTGGCTTTAATGTGTTGATTACAGTGAATGGTAGAGTGATGATAGTTTTTCGACGAGCACGAATCGACGTACGGAGGATACAGTCATGTTCGTCTATGCAATTCATGATTTTTGGAGTTTGTTTCATGATTTTAGGGAGTGTGGTTGTGTCGTGGTAGCTAGATGGTTGGATTTTGTCCACCTAATTAATTTCGACGATCTAAGTATAGAGGGAAGGTACAGTTAAGCATGTAGTAGGCTGAGGATAGGCAGAGGCAGTAGTGGTGGTCGCGGGGTTGCAGGTGGACAGTGGTGCTCTGACGAGTTCAAGTTAGGGTTAGGGGTTTCATTTTTGGGTATGCAAAATTTGGTCTGTGGTGGCTCAAGGGAAGCATTGGGTTGTGCCGGATTTGGATCTGGATGTGGGGCAACATGTGGGGATCAATCAGTGGTGGCGACAGTGGCTAGAAGTAGGTGGAGTGACGGTGATTAGTGGTTGAACGTGGTAGCCCTAAAGCTTGTTTTCTTTTTAATTTTGGGTTGTGAGATCGGAATTAGTGGGAGATGATCGAAAGCAAAGATGAGTTGGTGGCTGAGTCGAGCATGGCGATTGGAGTTAGCAGGCGAGCTTGGATCGATGGTTGGTAGTTTGCATTGCAATGCCAGTGCGTGCACGTTTGGGTTGCACAGTAATTTGAATTTGGCGATTTTATTTTGGGAGAAGTGGCTTTGTTTGGTTTTGGGTTTGGGTATTGGGGAGTTCGGGCAGGGTTGGGTTTTGTGAAGTGGGAAGTTAATTATAATTTACTTGATTAAATCATTTAGTTTTAAATGGTCAGCTTTGAAATCAAATAACTTGCACATTCTAGATCCGTTTTTCTTGCATTAGACTTTAAATGAAGGATTTAATAAAAGACATTAATTATAAATTGGAAGGAGATCCTGGAAATGAGACAGGAATTTTAGTTTGTAAAACTTTAATTTTAAATGGATAATATACAGAGGTTTTTAAAAACCATATACTTGACATTAAATATTGAGGTAAGCAAACTTCTACCTGTCCTGAAGGGTAAGAATGTTGTTGAGTCAAGGTAGGATGTAATAATATCCCAACTTGAACTTTGTTGTTATTCGACGGATAGTCTAAGCTTGAAATCGAAAAATTGATGTTCGGGGTATAAATTGTTTTTCCCGTATATGAATTGGATTACTTATGGAAATTAGGTTATTTTGAAATAGGAAATCTTTCTTAATACTTTGTGAATATACGTATACCACTATATAAGTATATGATAAAGTCATCCAAGTATAAAGTGTGAAATGGTACGAGAATATACCAGTGAGATAAGTATATGAATACTTTTGTAAATAATTAGAGTAATTTAATTAATGGAAGATTAAGTAAATGAAGCCTAGCGGATTCCATATGGAACTAAATCTATATTTATTTGTTTGTTTATTTGATAGTTAAATAACCGACTATCAAATCTTTACAAATATTTAACACTGTAAATATCTAGAAGAAACACGTGAATTATATGGTACAGTTATATTTAGTAATATTACTGTACGTATACTCATTGTGTTCTTCTAGGAAAATGATAAGGAAACATATCCACTTAAATTGTTAGGTGATCTCTACTCTTATGTATTGTCTGTTTATTTTCAAAAAACTAGAATTGAGTTCACCGGAAACTATCGGTTGTCGGTTTGGAGATACCGGGATCGGATAAACGTGGGTTATCCAAAAGTCATTTCGAACCAGCTTTAGCATTCGAATTGAAAACATCCTGAAGATGATGGAATCGAAGATGGAGTTCTTTGAAGTGCAAAGGCTGCTTGCTACAAATCCTAAGGATATAGTAGAAGTAGTGACTTTGGTTTGTTCATATCCTAAACAAATTGTATCGACGAAAGCTAGCATTGCATTATTGCCTGGAGGACGTTTAGCATTCCAAGTGGGATTTGCTAAAAAAGTAAAACATAGCCTCATGCCTCACAACTGGGAATGATTAAAACATAGGATATGCTTCAGGGCTATGTGGGTCGCACCCAATAGGTTATTGTCATCACTCTTGTAGATTGGTATTTATGGATTTTGTATGTGCATGTAAGCTCACGAGAAAAGATTGCGAAGCAACCAGGGTGATGAAATATTCGATACTATCCAGTAAGGGTGGCCAGTCCTTATTTACAAGCATCGATAGGTTCGACCTCGGTACATTTTCTAGATGTGTAATGTAGCAGGTGGTACCCCAGTAGCCTTATCATTGTATGTAATCCATTCTCCAATAAGCGCCGTATGGACTTAGTTGTGCCCAACTATTCTACAAGAGTGATGACAATAGTTGTGCACAACTAAGGGTGGCCAGTCCTTATTTACAAGCGTCGATAGGTTCGACCTCGGTACATTTTCTAGATGTGTAATGTAGCAGGTGGTACCCCAATAGCCTTGTCATTGTATGTAATCCATTCTCCAATAAGCGCCGTATGGACTTAGTTGTGCCCAACTATCCTAGAATGTGAGAAACAAGGAATTCAGCAATATTCAATATTTATTTTAAACATTAGACACTATTATAGTATAATTAGGTTTTCTATTGAAAATGTTTTGGTTATCGTAAGGTAAAAATCCATCCGTGTTTATGTACAGTGTGGTCTTACGAGATATCTTTATTTTTGAAAGTTTTTAAGATATAACTACCCTTGTGATTTGAGTTTCTCACGCTGGTTTACCAGACTGATCTGGATATTATTTTCTTATAATACTCGTGTCAGACCAGAGTATTTTTCCAGAGTTAGCTTTGGATGCTTTGGAACTCCAAGCGACGAGCCAGATGCCTCCATGATATATTTCCGTGTTTGATTTCTAATGTGTCTCTTGTTTGTATTTTATGCATTAGTAAGGATGGACTGTTATAACTGTCCAAGCTGATGATAGGTCAGACTTTGAAATTGAGTGGATATTAAGGATTCCTTTGGTAAATATAATTTGGATATTATATATTATTCATAATGATGTGAGATTTCTTTCTGTCTTTTCTTCTCTTTCACCCCAACAATTTGTCTTTCCAGCACTTGGATGTTTGATACACGAATACCGTGGATGTATTATTGTCAACTTCTAAGGATCAAAAAGGCAGGTGGTCACAAGTGGCATTAATGCTTAAGGTTAAGCAAGAAATTTGCACCTGGTGGGGCAAGCTTAGTAGAGATAGGGTAAGTGACATCCTAGAATGAGTTAGAGTGTATATAAGAGCACATATTTGTTAGTGCTATAAAAATATTTTATATTATTTTGAAATTCGTAAATGAAATAATTCTACCTAGGATCATATTTTATATATAAAGGAATAATTTTCAAAATTATTATATAGTTATTTTTGTTATGATTATTAGTTAGGAAATGATGATATTTATTTATCATCTTTTGTTGCTTGCTTGCTTGCTTATGCTCAGCTAGCTTATGAGCATCTGTTGTTTAATTAAATTAGATACGAATACCTTGTGAATTCAGTTTCAGGATTTGACTATAAGGCGTTCGTTAATAAAGTAGGTTTAACATGTTTACTTAGTTAAAAAGGATTACCATAATAAAGGAAGTCGTTATGCAAGGATAATTTTATAAAAAAAAATTATAAGGCTTGGTCTATAAAATCTAGAGAATTTTTTAGAATTTAAATTCTATTGTTTTTTGAAAAAGATTTCAAATGTTTTATGGAAAAGGTAGTAAAAAATTTATTTGGAAATATTTTTAAGTATAAATATTTTGGAGAAGAAATTTTAAGTCAGGAGTATTTTCTTTAGTTTGGATCGGGGTAATGAGTCTCGATTTGTTTTGTGATGATCTAAATAATCTTCTATGTGATGATCGGATGTTTGCTTAGGCGAACGTTGTAGTGCACTTAGTAAATTATTCTCTTTATCGTAATACGATCAAAACAAGTTCAAATCTGAAGGACCGTAAAGCAAGTTGGTAGTTGATATATGGTTAAAACTATTTGTTTGAAAATATATACAGATTGGTTCAAAGAGGGAAATTTGAAAAAGAAATATTCTTATGTTAACTAGTTTGAGTAACTTGAGAATAACTAAAAATGGGAAAGAGATGTGTTCAGATGGTAATCACTTCTCTTATGTATTACTCTTCTTGGTGAAGGAATGTATGATACTATTTGATAGTACCCAGTTCCTTAGTATCATTTTAGGGTTACTCAGGCTATATGTATATTTTCCATGGTTAAAAAATATTGTATCATTTCAAAAAGGATTGTGAAATTAAACCAGGTATTTGGATCTTAAGTTTACTTTAGGGAAATAAATTCAAAATAAAAAGGTTTGAACCAGATAGTGGAATATACCCTCAGGATGAGCTGGGGTATTATACCGGTTTGTGAACTTAAGTTGGGTTTTATGAAAGTGTTTTCATAAATAGGTATGGGGAGTAAAATGGTTTAGCCTTTGGGTTGGCAAGTCTCCTTCTTTGTTTGATTAAGATGAAATTTCAGAGTCGAAATTCTTTTAAGGGAGAAAGAATGTAACGATGCAGAATTTTATCGTTTTGATTTGTGAATATTTAATTTATTTTAAATATTTAATTAATGGTTTTAATAATTAAATAACTCTCTTTTAATTAATAACTAATGATAAAAAATTCATTTTTGAATTTTGTTTACTTAAATAGGTAGTTCGATGGAAAATTGAAAATGTGATCGAAACTCGATTTGTGGATTTTTAGCTTTTTATCGAACGACAAATCATAAAAAGTTGTTATCCCTTTTCGTATACTCTAAAACAACAATTAAATTACTTTTTAAGTTATGAACACTTTATTTTCAAATGAGATAATAAATGAATAAAATAGCAATATTTAAATTGAATAAATACGAAATATGATAAAGAAAATATGAAGTCGAATTAAAATTTCCTAATACATTAAGTGTAAAAATTAGCAAAGGTACATGGATCACTCTAATCCATCATATTTTCAAATGGTTGACATTTTGGTTACTTGAGAAATGATGACAAAGTTGAAAAATGAGATTAAGGATAGTTTGGTCCTTAGTCTTTTCAGGAAATTATAGAGTAAAGCATTTTTTTCATTTTAACTTCTTTGCTTCATCTCTTTTCTCACTTCGTTTATTATTCTTAAAGTAGGAAAATGTAATCTTTTTAAGTTAAAGTTTGAAAATTTAGTTATGTTGGGGGTTGATTGCTAGCATATAAAGCTTGGATCTTGCATTTTCATCAATCCAGAAAGGTGAGAACTATACATCTTGTTGCATGCTTTTGGAAATAATAAATGTTGTGGAATCTTTAACCTTTTTCTAATATTTTTTATGAAAATGAATAATGTAGTGTTAGTAATTTGATTTGTTTGGTTTTTTATTTTGATGATACTTATGTTGATATAATTGTTTAGATTTAGGTTTGTTATAAATTTGTTTTAAAAGGTATGTAATGCTTATTGTATGTAAGGTATGCACACATACATTGATACATGCTAATTTCTTCTGTTTGTCGAGTGAAGAAATCATCTCCATCTTTTAATTCAAAAATCCATATCACTCAAACCGTTGAAATTTAGCCTAAGAAACCAACTGGAAAGTTATTCGTCATATTGTCTAGTTTTTAAAAATTAGTCGCGGGTTGCGTTCCATTGAGTAGGGTGGCTTTAATGTGCCGATTATAGTAAATGATTGAGTGACAACAGTTTTTCAGCGAGCACGAATTGACGAACGGAGTATACGATCGTGTTCGTCTATGTAGTTCATGATTTTTGAAGTTGGTTTCATTATTTTAGGAGGTGTTGTTGTGTCATGATAGATGGATGATTAGATTTTGATCATCTAATCAATTCTGACGATATAAGCATCAAGGGAAGATACAGTGGAGCATGGAGTAGGCTGGGGACACGGCGGTGGCAGAAGTGGTGGTTGTGGGCTCGCAGGTGGACAGTGATGCTCTAACGAGTTCAAGTTAGGGTTAGGGGTTTCATTTTGGGGCACTCGGAATATGGTCTGTGGTGGCTTAAGGGAAGCATCAGGTTGGCTGAGTTTGGATCATGAGGGAGGGCAGCGTGCGAGGGTTCGATTAGTGGTGGAGGTTGGAAGTAGGTGGAGCGACAGTGATAGGTGGTTGAACGTGGCAGTCCTAAAGCTCGTTTTTTCGAATCTTAGGTTATGGGGTTGGAATTAAGGGGAAGTAACGAAAGGCAAAGGCGAGGTGGTGGCTAAGTCGAGCATGGCAATTGAAGTTGGTGGGCGAGCTTGTATCGACAGTTGGTGGTCGGCGTTGTGGTGTTAGTGCATGCATGCGTGCATGTTTGGGTTGCAAAGGAATTTGAATTTGGTGATTTTAGTTTGGGAGAAGAAGTTTTGTTTGGTTTTGGGCTTAGGTAATGGGTAGTTTGGGCTAGGTTAGGTTTCATGAAGTAGGAAGTTAATTATAATTTAGTTGATTAAAATTATTTAGTTTTAAATGGTCAGCTTTGAAATCAAATAACTCACTTGTTTTAGATCCGTTTAACCCGCGGTTTCTTGCGCTAGACTTGCATTGACGAGCTCAATGCTGTAATAAAAAAATGGTTGATAATTCTAGTAAAGTATAACTTGATGATAAATTAAGAGTGGTAGAAATTAATTATGTAATTAAATAAATTTACTTTGGCACTGACATTCCGTTAGCAGAAATAAACACTGTTCTGCTATAATTAAATTGAGTAGATTATATTACACATCTATTTAGTAGAATAAATCCCCTTTTGCTATTTGATTAATTTGGACATTTATTTATATGCTAGTTGACTTGGATAAGTAATTTGTTATCTATTAATTTGTTAACTAAGGATTTTATTTACATTATGTTGCTTATGTAAATCTCAATGATATGACTTGGAATGTTGAACTGAAAATAAGTGGTAGCTTGTTTAAGCACCATTGTGGTCGCTAGGCCTCTTTTCAAATTTGAAAGAAATGGATTTAAATTTACTTTAGCTTTATAATATTTTGAAGTAAAGTGATTTTTATATTTAAATAATTAAGTTAATTAATTATTTGAATAATGATATTTTAAAGTTAATCAACTATTTGGATAATGATATTTTAAAATTAATTAACTATTTGGATAATGATATTTAAAGTTAATTAACTATTTGGATAATTATTTGGATAATGATATTTTAAAGTTAATTAATTATTTGAATAGTGATGTTTAAAATTAATTAATCATTTTATTAATAGTGTTTTAAGTTATTTAATTTATTTAATAATGATGTTTAAGTTTATTTAGTTAATTTAATAACGTGTTTTAAAAAATAATATTATTATATGAAAGGTATTTAAATTAATAGATTATTTTATAAAAGAGAATTAATTTTAAATGAATGATTTAATAAAGAGTTTATCAATTGGAAAGAGGTCTTGGAAATTGTAAAGGAAGTTTGGTTTGTAAACTTTGATTTTAAATGGATAATATACAAAGATTTTTGGAAACTATATACTTGACATTAAATTTTGAGGTGAGGAAACTTTTTCCTATCCTGAAGGGAAAGAATGTTGTTGAGTCAAGGTGAGATGTAATAATATCCCAATTTGAACCACTTAGTTGTTATCAGAGGATTGTCTAAGTTTGAAATCAAAAATTGATGTTCGGTATAAAAAGTATTATTTCTGTATATGAATTGGATTACTTATGAAAATCATGTTTAAGAAATTAATAAATAATCCTTCTTAATTATGGTGGTTCATTCCATACTTAACAACGAAGGATAGTGGTTTGGATTTATAGTAAACAATGTTTTGAATGACATTTGTTTTAACCCATTTAATATGATTTTGAAAGAGGAAATCTTTCCTAATACTTTGTGAACATACTTATCCATTGTATAAGTATATGGTAAAGTCTTCCAAGGTTAGATAGTGAAATGGTTTGAGAGTATACTTGTAATGGTGAGGTAAGCATATGAATATTTTTTGCAAATAATTAAAGTAATTTAAGTAATGGAAGAATAATTAAAAGAGGCTTAGTAGATTCCATATGGAATTAAATCTGTGTTTAATTGTTTGTTTATTTGATAATTAAATAACAAACTATTAAATCTTGACCAATTTTTAACTATGGAAATATCTAGGAGAAACACGATAATTTTATGGTACAGTTTTCTTCGGTGCTACTATTATACGTATAAACTTTTTGTTTTTTTCTAGGACAAATGATAAGGAAATCCATTCACTTAAACGGTGAGGAGGAGGTCTCTGCTCTTATGTATTGTCTATTTATTTTCAAAACAGCCAATATTGAGTTTACCGAAAACTATCGGTTGTTGGTTGAAGAGATGGGGATCGAATAAACATGAGTTATTCGTAAACCATTTCGAATCGGCTTAAGAGTTCGAATTGAAGACATCCTAAAGATGATGGAATCGAAAATGGAGATCTTTGAAGTGCAACTGATACTCGCTACTAGTCCAAAGAATGTAGTAGAAGTTGTGACATTGGTTTGTTCATACCCTAAACAAATTATATAGACGAATGTTGGTATTGCATAGTTGCTTGGAGGGTAGTGTAGCATTCCAATTGGGATTTGCTAAAAAGGTAAAACATAGCCTCAAGCCTTACAACCGGGAATGGCTAAAACATAGGATACGCTTCAGGCCTATGTGGGTCGCACCCATTAGGTTATTGTTATCAATCTTCTAGATTGATATTTATGGATTTGGTATGTGCATGTGAGCTCATGAGAAAAGGTTGCGAAGCAACCGAGGTGATGAAATATTCGATACTATCTAGTAAGGGTAAGCCGGTCCTGATTTATAAGGGTCGATAGCTTCAACCTCGGTACATTTTCTAGATGTGTACGGTGGCATGTGGTACCCCAGTAGCCTTGTCATTGTATGGAACCTATTCTCCAATAAGTGTCGTATGTACTTAGTTGCGCCCAACTATGCTGGAATGTGAGATGCAAGCATTTTAGCAATATTCAATATTTATTTTAAACCTTAGACGCTATTATATTATAACTGAATTTTCTATTGAAAATGTTTTGGTTATCGTAAGGTAAAAATTCATCCGTGCTTATTATGGCGTGGTCTTATAAGATACCTTTATTTTTGAAAGGTTTTTTAAAATATAGCAACCCTTGTGTTTGAGTTTCTCACGCTGGTTTACCAGTCTGGTTTGGATATTATTTTCTTATAATACTCGTGTCAGACCAGAGTATTTTTATAGAGTTAGCTTTGGATTCTTTGGAGCTTCAAGTGATGAGATGGATGCCTCCAAGACGTATTTTCATATTTGATTTCAATGTGTCTCTTGTTTTGTATTTTCTGCATTTGTAAGGATGAGCTGTTATAACTATCCAGGCTGATGATATGTTGGACTCTGATGCTGAGTGAATATTAAGGTTTCCTTCTGTAAATATAATTTGGATATTATATATTATTCATCATGATGAGAGATTTGTTTCTGCCTTTTCTTTTCTTTTACCCCAACAATCTGTCTTTCTAACACTTGGATATTCGATATGCGAATACCATTGATGTATTAGTGTCGATTTCTGAGAATCGAAAAGATGGGTCATCACATTAATCTAACTCTTCACTTTTACAAAACCATATTTCTACCAGAAAACACAAATCAATTCATCCTCTTATTATATTCCTTTCTACACATCTATTTCATAAAGATGAATTCAAACATCAACTTTTCAAAACAAAAACTAAGTGAAAATCTTTAAGAAACTCTTCAATCATTCAAGACTCTTTGCTTCATTCTTTGCAAGCAAGGAAACTTGGAGTTGAGTCAAATGCAAATGATCCAAGAATAAGAAAAATAATTCGATTACCTTCGATGTTTTATGTCTTGTTTCTTCAGAGAAGTTCAAAGCAATGCCTCAAAGGCGAAAGTGGAACATAAAGATGGGGAAGTTATCAACACTAATCAAATCTTTGGATCCGAAGGATGGGTTGAAGTTTCCTAGAAAATATAGTTTTAATTTGTATTTGAAATTTGTATTTTTTATTTGTATAATTTTAGTCTATATAATTAACTTTAGTTATAATTTGTACCTTTTATGTAATTAATTATATAAGTGTACATAGGTTATGATGTATGGTTGAAACAAATGTAATTATAATTGTGTGTGTATTTATAGTTATTTCTAAGAAATACTGTTTCGCAATTAATTTTAATTGATTCCATATACAACATCATCACATTTCATAGTATTTAATATATCACATTTAGGAGAGTATAATTTACTTTACCCATTTTTGTTGACAACAGAGGGGGAGGGAAATATAAAATATAATTTATGCATATACTATAGGGGAGTTATTAAATTTAGAGGGAGTCACATTTTATTTTATAAATATATTTATGTGGTTGTCATCATAAAAAAGAGGGAGATTGTTAATACCACAGATATTGATTTTGGTAACAACAACCATATAAATATAGGTACTAATGCTTTTATAAATTATATAGAATATTTTGCAAGACATTACATAGGTTTATACAAGTACCGGATAATCAAGCTTGAAGACCGATCAGTAGAAAAAAAACTAGAGACGATCAAGATAATCAAAGACACATGAGTTTAAAGATAAAGACATGAAAAGTTCAAGACTATAGTTTATAGTTGTTAGACATTAGATTAATTTATTAAAGTCCGTGAATAACAAATTTCTTTTCTTTGAATACTTTCTTATCAAAATATTTATTTTAGTATCAGAATATTTACTTTATTTTCAAAATGTATTTCTACAAATATTTTATAAGAGTTTATATCTTAAAAAGTATTTAAAAACAATTTTTAAAATGATTTTACAAAATACCAGAATTTTATAACACTTTAAACATGTTATTGTTTTTCTCAAAATACAAGGGTATGTCGACATACCCTATCTATGTATGTCAACATATGTACCTTTGAAGAGATGTTTTTTAGATTTTGAATACTTGTGATTTTTGGCACGAATAGATATTTCTCTTCAAACACTATTTAAGGAGACTAGAAATTTAATTTTGATAACTATTTCCTCTATATTCTTCTTACTCCAAATTCTCATTATATATTTCACAAAATCCACTTTATATACTCTTCAAATTCACTCAAATTTAATCCCTAGTTTACTACATTCATTCTCTTGCAAGTATTCTCTCTTCAATTCAAAGATCAAAATGTTATCAAAAGGGCTATAGGATATTCTATGGACAAGTTGTATAGAATATTTTGCAGGATATTACACGAGTTTATACAAATACAACATAATTGAGTTTGAAGACTGATCAGTAAAAAGACTAGAGATCAAGAGGTGATCAAGATAATTGAAAACTCATGAGTTTAAAGACAAAGAAATAAAATTTTTAAGACTATAGTTTATAGTTAATAGACATTATATTAATTTGTTAAAGTCCTTGAATAGCAACTTTATTTTCTTTGAATATTCTCTTATTAAAAAATTTATTTTATTTTCAAAACATATTTCTGCAAATATTTTATAAGAGTTTTATATATTAACAAGTATTTATAAACTATTTTAAAATAATTTTACAAAATACCAGAATTTCATAACACTTTAAACATGTTATTGTTTTTTCTCAAAACACAAGGGTATGTCGACATACACTTCATATGTATGTCGACATACATACCATTGAAGAGATATTTATTAAATTTTCAATAGTTATGATTTTTAGCTCAATCTCTTCATGGATAAACACATCCCTTCAAACACTATATAATGGGAACTGGAAAATGAATTTTGATAACTACTTTCGGTATATTCTTCTTACTCCAAATTCTCATTATATATTTCACAACTGTACTCTTTAAGTTCATTCAAATTCAATCTCTACTTTACTACATTCATTCTCTATAATCTACTCACTAATTTTAAGGTATTCTCTCTTCAATTAAAAGATCAAAGTGCTATCAAAAAATCTATAGGGTATTATGTATCCAAAGTACAACTATTTGTATTTGGAATCAATAACTATCTACTAATTGTATGGATGTGCTTGTTACCCGTTTAAATCAAGTGGGTATGCTTCTTGCTTATTCAAATCAAGTGGGTGTGCTTGTTGCCAGTTTAAATCAAGTGGGTGATCTTATTGATCAGTTAAATCAAGAGAGTCTACCCTAAGCTCAGAAAGTCAGGAGGGAGCATATTGTTGCCTTGAAATCAAGATTGCATTTTGGTTTGCTTGCAACCTGATTAAAGTAGGCATTTGAAAGGACATCTATACAGATACTATACAGAACTGGATATAGGATTAGTATAAAGCTCTTGGTGTCATTTCTCTTACTTTCACTTTATGTTTACTGCATTTATATATATATATATATATATATATATATATCTGTGACAGTCTATTAATACATATCTGTTTTGATTTAAATTTTCAAACTATTTAGAAAAGTTCTATATTAGTTATAGAACACTATTCACCCTCATTAGTGTTATAGTAGCCTTAAGATCCATCCAAACTAGTATAATTTATACTATAATGTTTCCCATAGTTATTTGATTTTTGAAAATTATAAATAGCTAGTATAACTACTGGTATGCTTTTTAACACTTTTGTAGAAGGACAACCAACTGCTAGTCCCCTACTATTTAACAATAATAATTTACTTACTGTTCATGTAGGATGGAAATTTTTTTACAATCCAACAGCTTAGATGTTTGGAACATTACACAAACTGATTACACTAAACCCCAAACTAAATATTTATAATGGATCGTAAACCAAAAGGCACAAGCACTCATGAGGGCACTAGGAAAGTAGAACAAATTTTTTATTTTGCTCCTTAGATAAAAATGAACTTAATTGAGTTTCTATTTGTAAGTCTGGCGATAAAATTTAGAAAGCTTTGCAAGTCACGCATGAGGGCACTATTAAAGTAGAACAAACTAAGATTTCCATGCTTACCAATTAGTTTCAACTTTTTTAAAATGAAACAAAATGTGTCTATTTCTGATATATATTCTAAATTTTAAGGTATTTTTCATTCATTAGTATCATTAGGGAAAATTTTCTCATAAGAGGATCAAGTTAGAAAATTCTTTAATTCACTCTCTTCAGAATGGGAGCAATAGACATTAGCAATAGAGAAAGCCAGTGATATTAGTATATTAAAGATTAAAGAATAATTGGTAATCTAACGTCCTATGAAGCAAAGTTGTAGAATAAAAGGGAAAGTAAGGTGACTAAAAAGAAATAAATAGAATTGTGACGATCTGCCTTTCTTACACCCAAAGACGACACTTAATACATTCTTGATATTCATGTGCCGATCATTTAAGTGTCCCAAAGACAGGTAGTGGGGTAAAGAAAATAAAAGACAAAGATAACAAATATAGGTTTTTCTCACAAACGATATAGTTACATATACATCATCACAGAATAGTACATATGGTTACACCAAAATGTTACATTAAAGTTACAACAAGTACCATTTCCAACAAGAACAGCTATATCAGCCTACCTAAATTACTAATACATAACGTACAGTCACAGTGAAAATAAACATAAATACTGGATATAGTGAAAGCTTATGCTCCATACTGCTTCCCGAAATGCTCCAAAGAAACCTGACTAATTGGCTACTCATAAAAATTTGAGTACCCAAGAGTTTAAAGGAAGGAAATAAAACTCCAGGTCTGACATGGGTCTGGTGTGAGTAAATCATATGTTTAACTTTTTAAAAACCTTCAAATAAAAGGTATCTCGTAAGACCACTCCTCACATAAACACAGGTGGGTTTTTACCGTATGAGATAACCAAAACAATTCTATATAAAACCCCTGATATTATCATAATGTCTAGGTTTAAAATAAATGTGGAATCATAGCTGTAATTGTTACATTATTAAATTCCAGCATAATAGTTATACAATCAAGTGCGGAGGCTCGTATTGGAAAATGGGTTCTAACTATGAAAGGGTAAGTGTCTACCCACCGAATCCACACACCTCTAGATAAAACGTACGGAGGCCACAAGGCATTGCACCTTTGCAACTCAGGACTGGCCCTACCCCTTACTGGGTAGCACCGAATATGATAACCACTTAGTTGCGATCAACAACCATAAAAAGGGATCCAAAAGCTTACATAGAGATATCGACACTAGACCTTGGGATGATCATACCCTAATGGGAGCGATCCACATAGGCCTACTGCATGCCCCTGCTTTAGTTATTTTCCTGGTTGATGAGGCTTGAGGCTACGATCACTTTTTTATATAGCAACCATCTTGGAATGCTAACACTACCCTCCAAGCAGTAATGCAATGCAAGAATTATCGATACAAGTTATTCTGAGATCGAAAAAACATTCAAAGTTTACCATCTTCCATTTTGGAATCACCCTCAAGAAGAATAGTACAGCTTCATAACATACTTCATAACAATCCATCACGAACGTTATTAGTTTGGAGTGGCTCAGATAAATTTTACTTATCTGAAACCGATGTCTCCAAACTAAGCAACAATTCTCGGCTAACTCAATTCTGGTTCTTTTGGAAGTATATAATCTATTTGAGTCCTCACCGGGGAACTCTAATATACACAACATACTTCCTGAGTTAACATGTCAAGTTATAAATAGTGGGCAATTCGCTACTTAGGGTAATTATACAGAGTTCTCATATGGATAACCATATGCTTAATTTAAACATGACTCATTGATTAGAATTAACCCTTCCATATCCATCACGTTTCCGATATTTTGGCCTTACTCTATCCCTCGCCTAGAAATAAATTCTTGATCTCATAAAAGAGGATCATCCTACTCATCGGCTTTTAGTGCTAACTATGGTTTGACTTACTTCCCATAAATGTGCCATCACAATAACATTAGTTTCAGTTTTGTTTGATGTTACTTAGGGGTAATCAACAAATAAATCCCTTGATTTAAAACATTTTTGAAAAAGAAAGACGGTCCTAAAAAATGATATTTGAAATAAAAATGATTTTTAAATTAAAAACCCTTATGAATTGGTTAAATAATAAATAAACCTTTATTAAATAATAAATCTTAATTAAGTCTTAATTAAATTTAAATTAATCAATAATTAATTAATAATTAAATCCCTTTAATAAAAATTAATTAATAATTATTCTTTAATAAATAATTTAAAATAATTAACAATTAATTAAATAATAATTAACTTTAATTAATTAACTAATTAAAATTAAATTAATTGATTAACACTTAAATATTAATCACCTTTATTAACCAATAATTAAGTACTAATTAATTAATTAATTAATTAAATAATAATTAATTAATTAATTAAATAATAATTAATTAATTAATTAATAATTACCTTTTTAATTACTTAATATAAGTTTAAAAACATTTTCCAAAAAGATTTCTAAGTGAAAGCATTTTTAGATTTCGAAAAGAGTTCGTTTTCACGAACTGCACTTATAGCGACAAACGCTATATGACCCGAAATTTCCAAACTTGAAATTTGTTTTCTATGTCTTCTTAAAACTTTTACATTTGGAAACATTACTACCTTGTAAACAAAAAGATGTGGGTTTTGATAAACAAGTTTAAACTTAAATATATTTTCAAAATTTAAGTCCAAAGTTCAAACTTTCAAAGAGGGATTTCATATGTCGCTTAAGTTAGCAAAAATGCTAACTCTATTAGCATGAAAAACATATACCAAGATCATAACTAATATCACAACCACATCATAAAAAAATAATTTCAAACATAAGCAAGATCATACCAAACTAGTTTACTACACTTAACTTCCGATATCAAGCTTGTACAACACCATATACAAGCATACTTATATACAACCAAATCAATACCATTTTCAAGTATACTTATGCATAACCAGTTCAACATCATAATTACTCAAACAAGCATCATATTTAACTAATAAACACACATCATGTATAAAGTTAATAACTTTGAATAAAGATGAGAACTTTACTCACCAGAAGTCGACGAAACTAAGCTAACTTTTTCCATAACTCAAACATGGCCTAGGCCTCAGCTTCTACCTTGAAAAGATGAAGCCTTTAAGTGGTTTATGGCCACAAAATTTCGGCCCTAGGAAATATAAGATGGAAGTGGACTTGATTTTTGGAGTGGAAGTGAAGTAGATGATGAGGAAGTGTTTTTAGGAGCTTTGGAAGGAATTAAAGTGGAAATCCAAGGCTTTATAAAAACTTTGAAATATATTAGGAAGCCATAAAAGACTTTCTTAAAAGCTTAGGAATTTTGGAAATGAAGATAAGAATGATAAAAATGAAAATAAATTAGGAAATTTTGCTTTTATAATAGGTTAACAAGTTAATTTACTAAAATACCATATGTACTTTACCCCCTTCTCACACTTTGCCACCTCACTTCTCTTGTCCCCCCCCCTTCAACTCACATGAAAGACATGTCCCTCCCCTTTCATTTTAAAGCCAACATGCATTCATTACCTAAGCTCTTTATGTTTCTAAAGATGTGACAAGTTATGTCACTTTTAGTTACATTTTTTTTAACATTTACATAAAAAGTCATATCATATTTTTTTTATTTCTTAAGTTAATATATACATTTATATATTACAAATCCTAAATCATTTATAAAAGTGTGTGTATGTGTTATAAAAATGTGCACAGCGTTTTCCGACAACTTTTCGACACCTAAAAGTCGAAAATTCGGAAAACGATTCCCGGGCACATTTTCTATTTTTCTTTGAACTAACTATTTTGGTAAACAAAATTTGAAAATGATTTCATCATCATTAATTATTACTTAAAAGAGTTTTATTTTCATTATAATATATATTATTTGAATATTTAAAATTAATTAAATATTCGCAAATCAAAGCAGTGAAATTCCAGGCCGTTACAAAAACTATTTTACCATCTTTAGTTATTATTTAAAAAGAGTTTATTTGACTTATAAAATCCATTAATTAGTTAATAAAAATATATTTAAATATTCATTATTAAGGTAATTAAATTCTAGGTCGTTACACTCCCCCCTTAAAAGAATTTCGTCCCAAAATTAGCACATAAGAAGGTAACTCAATTACTTGAAAGGCTATATATTCATATCATAAATCGCATACAAAAGACATACACTAAACATCCATAGCAAACAATGCTTAAACTATACATACAAACAGACAACTAGCTATCCTAACATTAACTCATGAGAGGCCTCCTTCATATGGTCTACAGTCTCTCACGTGCAGTCTCTAAGATCCTCACTCCATTAAATTTTAACCAACTGCACTACCTTATTGCGCAACCGCTTCTTATCCTGATCTACAATATAGACTGGAAGTCTAACCACGGTCAAGTCTGGCTCCACTTCCAGATCCTCCAGCTCAGACGGCTCTACAATCAAGGTTGGATCATGCACAAATGTCCTTAAATGCAACACATGGAATACATTATGAACACTTGCCAAACTCTTCGGCGACTCAACCTTATAAGCAAGAGATACAATCCTTTCAAGAATATGAAAAGGTCCAATATACCTTGAAGCTAACTTCCCAGTTTTCCCAAATCTAACGGCTCCTCTAATTGGCGAAATCTTAATGAACACAAGGTCTCCAACATCAAATTCCAAATCTCTTCGCCTCCTATCAGCATAACTCTTCTAGCGATCTTGGGCTGCCTTCATCCTTTTCTTAATCACCGCAACTTTATCCGTCGACTCTCGAATCACATCTGGCCCAAGAACTAGACGATCCCCAGACTTTACCCAACATGCTAGAGACTTGCATGGACATCCATAGAGAGCTTTATATGGTGTCGTACCGATGCTTGCCTAGAAGCTATTGTTATAGGATAATTCCACTAGATGCAGATGATCTTCCCAAGACCCTCCAAAATCCAAGATGCAGGCCCTCAACATATCTTCCAAGATGCGGTTAACCCTCTAAGTTTGTCCATCGGTTTGAAGGTGGTAGGCAGTGCTCAAACTATGCTTTGTTCCCAATGCAACCTGCAAAGCCTTCCAAAACTGACTAGTGAAGATGGGATCTCGAACTCTTATAATACTCACTGGGGCTCCAGGCAATCGAACAATCTCCCTCATATAAATTTCTACCAAAGAAGCTGCCGTTCTTATTGGCTTGACCGGAAAAAAATGAGCACTCTTAGTAACTTGTCCACAATAATCCATACTCTTTATTTCGTTATCTGGTTCTGGTTAAACCATCGATGAATTCCATCGATATCATCTCCCATTTCCAATTTGGGATTTCCAAGGATTGAAGTAAACCAACCGTCTTCTGGTGATCTCCATTTATCTGCTGACATTTCAAACTTCAGTTGATAAATATTGAGACATCACTCTTCATTTCGAGCCACCAAAATACTCGTTTCATATCTCGATGCATCTTAGAAACAGTCGGGTGGATACTTAATTTGGATCGATGACATTTCGATAAAACTTCTTGCCTAAGGCCATCGACATTAGGGACTTAGATTCCCCCATTCATGCGCAAAATACCATGGTTATCTAAATCAACACTTGAACACTGCCCACCCTTAACATCCTGGATGATCTTCCTTAAACACTCATCCTCCTTTTGCTTACTAGTAATCCTTTCCAAAAGAGTTGGTTTAACTTTAAATAGAGCCAACACTGCATTCCTACTAAGAGCGTCTGCCACCACATTCGCTTTCCCTGGTGTGTACAGAATATCTAAGTCATAAGTTGCCTGGAACTTCAACCATCGCTGTTGTCTGAGGTTTAGATCCTTCTGAGTGAAAAGATACCTCAGGGACTTATGATCCGTGAAAGCTCGAACTTTTCACCTATTTAAAGAAGGAAATTACTAACTAGGATCCTAAAAGATTAAGAATAAGCAAAAGAGGGAAAGAAAAATTCTTACCCATCAAGTAATGCCTCCACATCTTTAATGCAAATACTACGGCTAACAGCTCCAAGTCATGCGTTGCATAATTCTTCTCATAAGGCTTTAATTGTCTACTTGCATAGGCTATAACCTTCCCATGTTGCATCAACACTGCGCCCAATTCAACTCTACATGCATTGGTATAAACAGTTAACCATTTTCCTCTATCAATAATAGTCAAAACAAGAGCACTGGTCAACCTTTCTTTTAACTTGAGGAATGCATCCTCACACTTTGAAGTCCACTCGAATTTACCATCCTTTTTCGTTAGCTTGGTTAGATGAGCGACTATCTTGGAGTAATCCTTTATGAACTTCCTATAATAACTCGCCATCCCCAGAACATAGAAAAGTGGCACATAGAAAACTTAGCTTTAAGAACATTTTTCCTTAACGCTTCCAACACCATTTCCAAATGGTGTTTGTGCTCTTCCTTAGTTTTTGAGTAGATAAAAATGTCATCGATGAAAACCAACACGAACTTATTCAACACATTTCTAAAAACATGATTCATAAGATCAACAAAGAATGCAGGCGCGTTGGTTAGCCCAAAAGGCATAACCAACCACTCATAGAAAAGGTCTGGACCTCTAAAACCAGTTAAGGGTATACTATCCTCTGCTACCCTTAACTGATGGAAACCTGTAGCAAGGTCTAATTGGGAGAATACTCTAGCTCCATGAAGTTGGTCAAACATATCATCTATGTGAGGTAAAGGCTATTTATTTTGAATGGTCTATTTGTTTTATTCCATATAATCCACACACAATCTTAACGAACCATCGGACTTAGCTACAAAAACTGCAGCCGATTCGCAACTCAAACGGCTCTGCCTAATCAATCCTCTTCTTAACAAATCATCAGTTTGATTTATTAGCACTTGCTTCTCTCTCGGGGCCATTCTATGCAGGGGTTGAATGACAGGTCTCGCATCGGGAACTAGATCAATTCAAAATTCAATTTCCCGATGGGGAGGCAAACTGCTAACTGGCTCAAAAATATCAAGAAATTTTTTAACAACTTCTATCGATCCTAACTCATCATGAGATGATTCTAAGGAATAAAGGAAACTACTCCTACATTTATTAGGATTTTTACAAACTATCTTTTCCAATACCTTTTCGGAGTTGGGTCTCAATACTACCCTTCTCTTAACGCAACCTAGAATAACTCCATATTCGACAACCAATCCATACCCAGTATCACATCAAACCCTTTAAAATCCAAGCTAAATAGGTCACAAAAGAGACGATGTTTTCGGAAATCAATTTGTATCTTTCACAAATCAAGCATAAATTAGTTATATCACCTACAGGGTTGGAGACACAAATAGGGGTTTCTACAAATTTTCGGATAAGTTGTAACCTATCTACCAATTCTTTAGAGACAAAACTATGAGAAGCTCTAGTGTCAAACAAAACATTAACTAAAATACCATTTATAAGTAAAGTGCCTTCCAAGACTCCCTTCCCTTTAACATCTTTAGAGGTTGAGGGCTCGTCCTTGATTGCATAAACTTTAATCTGCTAACCCTTCTTCAATAGCGGGCATTACTTAACCATGTGTCTAGACTGGTGGTAATTATAGCAGAGCACTTTTGGACCATTGGAGAGATAGCCTTCGCTTGCTGACAATGTGGTGAAATGTGCCCCTTTTTATTACACTTGAAATATGTAACGTCCTTGAACTTGTCTCTTTGATTTCATCCTATTGGTTTTCCCTTACCCTGCTTCCTTTTCCAATTTGGATTAAACTTCCTTTTATTTGGGTTAATGGTACCGCCATTGGGTGATGATGTTGATGCTGCTGGCTTTTTCTTCAAAAGCACTTCATATCTTAATGCCATGTCCACCAAATCTACAAATGATTCCTTCATATGAGCGGTCATCTTTTTATGGAATTCTTCTCTCATACCCAATATGAACATCTTGTTTTTATTTAATGGTGTATCAATGAGTCCAGGGAAAAAACGAGATAATTCATTAAACTTCGTCTCATAATCCGCCACCGACAGGTCTCCTTGCTTGAGATCCATGAAACTTCTATATAACCATGTTTTTCTTGCAGCTTGCATGAATTGGTCTTCGAACACTTCTTTAAATCTGGCCCATAAGAACTCATCTTCTGGGACATTTGCAGTGATAGAATCCCACCATGTAGCTGCGCCCTCTTGCAATTTCCACGATGCCAAGAATCATTTTTGATCATCAGAAATATCCAAACCTTTGAAAATATTCTCACATGACCGTAGCCAAGCTTTTACTTCAATGATGGATTTGGTACCCTTGAAAGGTTTTCCTCCTAGGTTTGTGTAGTCCTTGCATAGAGTTGCAAAGTTTACTCGAGGCTGCACTGGAGCTACTGTCTCAACAGCTATTCCATCCCTTTCAACATTTATGGTTCTTCCATCTATGGTTGCTGTGCTACTATTTACCCTTCCTCGTCCCCTTCTCATACTCATTCTTACTACCTGAATAAAGTAAGATATCTTTAGCATACATGGATGGAATTATCTTAGGAAATAAAGCATAAAACCAAACATAAAAATGCTGATCAGAACAATACAGAAATGCACTCTTTAAAACTGAACTCATTCTAGGGTATTACTAACCCTATCTCTAATGAATCAACCTCGACCAAGGCTTAGGTATTCACTCAACCTAATCTCTGATACCAAGTGTGACGATCTGCCTTTCTTACACCTAAAGATGACACTTAATACATTCTCGGTATTCATGTGCCGATCATCTAAGTGTCCAAAAGACAGGTCGCGGGGTAAAGAAAAAAAAAGACAAAGGAAACAAATATAGATTTTTCTCACAAACGATAGAGTTACATATACATCACAACAGAATAGTACATATGATTACTCCAAAATATTACATCAAGATTGCAACAAGTATTATTTACAACCGGAACAACTATATCAGCCTACCTAAATTACTAATACATAATGTACAGTCACAGCGAAAATAAACATAACTACTAGATATAGTGAAATCTTATGCTCCATACTGCTTCCCAAAATGCTCCAAAGAAACCTGACTACTTGCTACTCATAAAAATTTGAGTACCCAAGAGTTTAAAGGAAGGAAATAAAACTCCGAGTCAGACATGGGTTTGGTGTGAGTAAATCATATGTTTAACTTTATAAAAACATTAAAATAAAAGGTATCTCGTAAGATCATGTCACAATAAAAACGGATGGGTTCTTACCTTACGATAACCAAAACATTTCTATATAAAATCCTCAAATATTATCATAATGTCTAGGTTTAAAATAAATGTGGTATCATAGCCCAAATTGTTACATTATTAAATTCCAGCATAATAGTTATACAATCAAGTGCAGAGGATCGTATTGAAAAATGGGTTCCAACTATGAAAGGGTAAGGGTCTACCCACAGAATCCATACACCTCTAGATAAAATGTACGGGAGGCCATAATGCATTGCACCTCTGCTACTCAGGACCGGCCCTACCCCTTACCGAGTAGCGCCGAATATGATCACCACTTAGTTGCGATCAACAACCATAAAAAGGGATCCCAAAGCATACATAGAGATATCGACACTAGATCTTGGGATGATCATACCCTAATGGGAGTGACCCACATAGCCCTACTACATTCCCTTGCTTTAGTCATTTTCCTATTGATAAGGTTTGAGGCTACGATTACCTTTTTATATAGTAAACATCTTAGAATGCTAACACTACACTCCAAGCAGTAATGCAATGCTAGCATTATCCATACAAGTTGTTCTGGGATCGAACAAACATTCAACATTTACCATCTTCCATTTTGGAATCACCCTCAGGAAGAATAGTATAGATTCATAACATACTTCATAATAATCCATCACGAACGTTATTAGTTTGGAGTGGTTCAGATAAATTTTACTTATCTTAAACCGATGTCTCCAAACTAAGCGACAATTCCCGACTAACTCAATTCCGGTTCTTTTGAAAGTATAAAATCAGTATTTGTGTCCTCACTAGGGAACTTTAATATACACAACATACTTCCTGAGTTAAAACATGTCAAGTTATAAATAGCGGGCAATCCGCTACTTTGGGTAATTATACAGAGTTCGCATTTGGATAACCATATGCTTAATTTAAACATGACCCATTGATTAGAATTAACTCTCCCATATATACCACGTTTTCAATATTACGGCCTTACTATATCCCTCGCCTAGAAATAAATTCTAGATCTCACAAATAAAGGATCAGTCTACTCATTGGCTTTTAATGCTAACTATGGTTTGACTTACTTCCTGTAAATGTGCCATCACATTAACATTAGTTTTAGATTTGTTTGAGGTTACTTAAGGGTAATCGACAAAGAAATCCCTTGATTTAAAACATTTTTGAAAAAGAAAGACAGTCTTAAAAACTGATATTTTGAAATAAAAATGATTTTTAAATTAAAAATGCTTATGAATTAGTTAAATAACAAATTAAACTTTATTAAATAATAAATAAATCTTAATTAAGTCTTAATTAAATTTAAATTAATCAATAATTAATTAATTAGTAATTAAATCCCTTTAATTAAGATTAATTAACAATTAATCTTTAATAAATATTTTAAAATAATTAACAATTAATTAAATAATAATTAACTTTAATTAATTAACTAATTAAAATTAAATTAATTAATTAACACTTAAATATTAATTACCTTTATTAACTAATAATTAAGTACTAATTACTTAATTAATTAATTAAATAATCATTTATGAAATAATTAATTAAATAATCATTTATTAAATAATTGATTAATTAAATAATAATTAAGTTTTTAATTAATTAATATAAGTTTAAAAACATTTTCCAAAAATATTTATAAGTGAAAGCATTTTTAGATTTCGAATAGAGTTCGTTTTCATGAACTACATTTATAGCGACCATCGCTATACGACCCGAAATTTCCAAACTTGAAATTTGTTTTCTAAGTCTTCTTTAAACTTTAACATTTGGAAACATTACTGCTTTGTAAACATAAAGATGTAGGTTTTGAAACTAAACAAGTTTAAACTTAAATATATTTTCAAAATTTAAGTCCAGAGTTCAAACTCTCAAAGAGGGATTTCATAAGTCGCTTAAGTTAGCAAAAATGCTAACTTTATTAGCATGAAAACATATACCCAAATCATAACCAATATCACAACTACATCATAATAACATAATTCCAAACATAAGCAAGATCATACCATACTAGTTTACTAAACTTAACTTTCGATTTCAAGCTTATACAACACCATATACAAGCATACTTATATACAACCAAATCAATACCATTTCCAAGTATACATATGCACAACCAATTCAACAACATAAATACTCAAACAAGCATCATATTTAACTAATAAATATACATCATGTATGAAGTTAATAACTTTGAATAAAGGTGAGAACTTTACTCACCAGAAGTTGACGAAACTAAGCTAACTTTTCCTATAACTCAAACATGGCCTAGGCCTTAGCTTCTACTTTGAAAAGATGAAGCCTTTATGTGGTTTATGGCCACAAAATTTCAGCCCTAGGCAATATAAGATGGAAGTGGACTTGATTTTTGAAGAGGAAGTGAAGTAGATGATGAAGAAGTATTTTTAGGAGCTTTGTAAAGAATTAAAGTGCTAATCCAAGGTTTTATTAAAACTTTGAAATATATTAGGAAGCCATGAAATACTTTCTTAAAAGATTAGGAAATTTGGAAATGAAGATAAGAATGAGAAAAAGGAAAACAATTAAGAAATTTTGCTTATATAATATGTTAACAAGTTAATTTACTAAAATACCCTATGTACTTTGCCCCCTTTTCACACTTTGTCACCTCACTTCTCTTGTCCCCCTCCCTTCAAATCATATGAAAGACATGTCTCTCCCCTTTCATTTCAAAGCCAACATGCATTTATTACCAAAGTACTTTATGTTTCTAAAGATGTGACAAGTTATGTCACTTTTATTTACATTTTTTTTTATTTTACATTTACATAAAAAGTCATAATATATTTTTTATTTCTTAAGTTAATGTATACATTTATATATTACAAATCCTAACTCATTTATAAAGGTGTGTGTATGTGTTATAAAAATGTGCACAACGTTTTTCGACAACTTTTCGACACCTAAAAGTCGAAAATTCGAAAAACGATTCTCGGGCACATTTTCTATTTTTCTTTGAACCAGCTATTTTAGTAAAAAAAAATTGAAAATGATTTCATAATCATTGATTATTATTTAAAAGAGTTTTATTTTCATTTTAATATCTATTATTTGAATATTTAAGATTAATTAAATATTCGCAAATCAAAGTAGTGAAATTCCAGACCGTTACAAAAACTATTTCACCATCTTTAGTTATTATTTAAAAAGAGTTTATTTGACTTATAAAATCCATTAATTAGTTAATAAACATATAGTTAAATATTCATCATTAAGGTAGTTAAATTCTAGGTCATTACATGCATTCAATGCAACAACTGGCGATCTAGATTCAGATGACAATGATAATGACGAGAAGATTGCTTTTATAACGCAAAATTTTAGAAAATTTCTAAAATACAGAAAGATGAAGAACTTTCAAAAAAAAGAAAACAAAAACTTCAAACATGGAAATGTTTTTAAGAGATACACTGTGGTGAATCTGGCCATCTACGAAGAGACTATCTACATCAGAAGAAACCAAAGAATTCGCCAAACACCGATTCATTTAGAAAGAGAAAAGGAGATTTCAACACAACCTTGGATGATCTGATACAACATCTAGTGATAACAAACCAGACGCTAAAAATATTAATATATGTTTCACGGTGATGGAAGATTAAACAAGTTAAGCATAGGAAACAGCAAAATCAGTACTTTTACATTCCATATTTTATTCTTTTTGAAATCTTTTTAAAAAATAAACTTTTGTGTTTTTGATATTTTTACATATATTCAATATAGGAATAAATATATAACAATAATAATAAGCATATACAAATGAATATGTGTGTGTGTAATAAACATTGAAATTTCGGCATATATGTCAGCATATGTCACCTATGTATGTCGACATATCGGACATAATTTGAAGAATCTTTTCAAAATTTGAACTTTTGAAATTCCCTCACTTTTGCATTCAGTTCAAAATTTAAAAAGACACATTTTGGATGTTACATGTTCATTCAAACTCTACATTTTCACTCTTACTAACCATAGTTTCAACACACACTTTATTTGAAAAGTCAAACAAATTCTTCACTCTCTTTCTTCCAAAAAACTCATAATGTCTTTTTCAAACCAACCCTCTACATCCAAAGCCATTAATCTTACCAAAAGACCAAAAGTCAACTTTTTAATAATCAAGAGTCTATTGAAATATACATTGAGTATGCAGCATATGGTAAAGTCTTTATAGGAAGATTTGCTAATTTTAATGAAATTTTTTCTTATAGTTTACAAGACCTTGCTTTTGAAAATAGTATTTTTATTTTAATCGATTTATAACAAAGTAATTTTAATTGCTATCCCAATTTGGTCAACATGTTTTATGCTAACTTTAATGGAAAGTTTTGTCAAGGAAAAAGGTCGAATTTGGAGTAGTATCAAAGATACTACTATTATTTTAGATTGTGAATTCTTGGTCAAATTCTTGATTATAAATTTAATGGAAATTACCTCTTTACTTTTAAAATTGATTATGAAAATAAAGAAGTTATGCATGATTTGTTTTCAAATTATGAAGAATGTGGTTTTAGACAAAAAAATTTTAAGCCAAAAGTAAGATTAATGAGTCTTACCATACAACAAAGTATTACACCTAGGACGGAAAATCACAACAACCCTATTCATAAAGATTTCCAAGCTCTTTTTGCTATTTTCAGAAAATATGATATGAATTAGGCTCAAGTAATTTTGGATAACCTTGTTCAAAAAAATTTCTAGACATGAAAACACAATTTACCATAGTGTGCATCTTACAAGAATTTTCAACTACTTTGGCATTGACCTAAGAGGTGAAAACATTTTTTCTCATAAATTTTTTGACAAAACAAACCTCACTTCCATGCACATTCCTATTGAATTTGAACCTTATGAGTCTCTAACTGAAAAGGAATAAAGATTGGCAAGAGAAGAAGAGCAAGAGATTCTTCAAGAAGATGAAAGTGATGATATGTAAATAGAAGAGGAGGAAGAAAAAGAAGAAGATGATAAAGAAATGGACACATTTCTTGAATGCCATGACAAACCATCATGCTATTCAAACAAAGAGATCCTTAAAAATCAAGAGAAGCTTCTTAATAATTAAAAGAAGCTTAAGGTACATTTAGTAAGAAATTCACTAGCCTCTCAAACGAAGTTGAAAAATTCTTTAGGAAGATAACAAGAAAGCTTGTGCAAATTCTTCTTCTTTTTCATCATCATTCTAGATCTACTTGGATATCTTTATATTTTCTAGTTCTATTTATGTCATTTCCTTGTATTTTTCATTATGTTTATGTATCTTTCTATTTTATTACCAAAATCTGCATAGAGACATTTTTTTTCAATCATGTTCTTTTATTCTCTAGAATCATAAACTAAAATAATATAAAATATAAACTAATTATAAAACGAAAACCATGCAATTTACGACATGTATGTCAGCATACCATACATACATATGCCCACTAACCCAATAAGAGAACCCAACTCCTTTATCAAACACTCTAACTCAACTCCTCTTCATTCATTTCATTTCTCATTTCCTAATACAATCAAGCTAAAGTAAAAATGGGGGAAGGGAAAAGAAATTAGAAATTCCTAAGCCCTAATTCTCTTAGAAAAATCAACTTCAAGCTAGAAATCAAGGAGAAGCTTAGGTAAGCATCCTCTTCATCTTCTCCATCTCAATCTCTCTTCAAATTTCAGAAATTCCTAAACCCTAACTTAGGAAATATTTCTCTTATGAGCTTAGAATTGAAGCTCCTTGAGTTGTTGTTGAAGAGGAATTGATCTTAGCTTGTTTTAGAGCTTCTCACTTGTGTTTTTGAGTTAAAGAAGAGTTTTTGAACTCACATCTATGTCTATATCTTTGATAGTTGTTAGGTAGTAATTCCAAACATCTATTCCTTGTCCATTTGCCTTTGAATTGAATTGGTTTGATGAATATTCCAATTTTTGGTGTTTTGAAGTCAAAAATCTTTAAAATCGTATCTTTGATGTTTGAACATGTTTTTGGGGTGTGTCGAAGAGCCTATAATGCTGGGTTGTCGCTTGGCATAAATCCCTAGTCTCCGTTGCTCGTTTGATCACTTCCGAGTAGGATTTTTGCCCTTCTTAGGGGCTAGGCTGGAAATACTGCAAATGATAGTTCTGTCGATTGAACTGTAAGGTCAGTCGACTGAAACTGGGAATAGAAAGTTCCTGAGCCTGTACCAGTCGACTGAACCTGGAAACCGAAACTTTCCCGGTTCAGTATCAATCGACTGACCACACAGTTCAATCGACTGAATCTGTTTATCTCAGCCAAATTTATCGTTTTTGTGTGGATTTCCAATTTTAAGTCGATACTCGTTGATCCGATTAGTTGTTATCACTTTTGTTGACTTTGATAATTTCTTTTTCGGGACTTTTGAGAATATCCATTTTTGATGGATTCGGTATCGATTTCTATGGATTTGATTCACGTATTCGTATGTGAATTTTTGGTGATTGCTTGTTTTTACAATCATTTTTTGTGATTTGTCACTTTGAAATACAAAGGTTTCTATACTAGTAGTAAATAGTCAAGCTCTTTCGCAAAGATGATTTCAACTCTATTTTTAATACAAAGCTCGTTTATAAAACCGTTTTCCAACCTATTAGTATATACAAACCTTTACCTCATTCAGATGAGAAATCTAATTAAACGGCTTAGCAAAACAAGTGGTATGAAACGCTTGCGTTTACTTCGTCGGTTAATTTTTGGACTTGTTCGATTGAAAATCTTATGACAATCTTCGAGTGGAAATCTACAATTTGTTCGTAAATATTTAAGTTAAGCCAGTGGTTATGGGACATGAAGCTAAAATAATTTATTTACTAGCTTAGTGTAATCGACACTTCTTGATGATCGATGATGATCATTTTGTGGTTTAGACTAGCGATGTGTGATGTCTCTTTGTCCGCGTGGGGGACTGTACTCCGTTATGTGGAGCTTTGGCTCATTTTTATAGGCTAGCGACCTATGGGTTTTATAGAATTCGGTTCATCGGGCGTACCGTTATTGTACTACGTCGTTGTTCCGGATTATTTGAGTTTCGAGTTCCTCGGGCGTACCGTTATTGTACTACGTCGTTGCACCGGCTCTATGGTTAGCGACCCATTTGTGATGCATGTGTTGGTGAGTTTTCATGTTCCCGTTTGTGTTAGGCCTCCCCTCTTTGTGATTTCTGGATTTCCAGTTGATGATTTCTAAAATTTGTGTTTCACTAATTTAGATGATAGGCATTGATGGGCTCTATCAATTATTTGTGTTTTTGGTGAATAATTTAAAGAATGCGATTTTTTTTGGATGTTTGAGATAATTTGAGATATTGTATGATTTTTTTGTTATTTGATGTATACTTGTTACAGTATGGCATTTTTGTTATCATACGTTTTTGTTATATCTCTTATCCTATCTCACTTTATATGATATTTATAGCTAGACCGATCTGTTTATTATTTCTCTTCTCAAATAATACTCGGGTCAGACCGAGGCGTTACAGGTGCTTCCACTTGACTTCTTAGCAGGGACTAGTTTCTGACTTTTGGCTTACTACTTAGCTTAGTAGTTTTTGCTTTTATACATTTGAGATAGAGACTCCTTGATATATACATGTTCTTTTGTCTAGCACTTGTACTTATTCTTTTGTGATGTAGTGGATCTTGTATGACCACTACTTTGATGTACACTTTTATGTGATATATCCATATCTGTTTCCGCCTTTGTGATATGGATATTTGTGACTGATTTGTGTTATGCTTATTTCTATATTTGTTTCCGAAGTCCACATAGCCACTGTGTAGTAGCTTTGAGTTCGTATTTGATATGTCGGATTCCCTCTTGAAATGAAATGCATGTCGTACTATCTGACATATCGGTACCCACACAAAGCAATTACACAGATGGTCGCTCCTCAACAGCCTTATTCTTCGTGCTAGTCGACGGCATTACCCCGTAGTGTCCTTGGCTAGCATGAGTATAGAGGTGGGGTGTCACAGCTTGGTATCAGAGCCAAACTTCGGACCAATGTAGAATAATCTAGCAAGGATCGTTGTCCTATGTCCTTCTTAGGAGTCGTGCCTTAAGATTTAATTCGAGTCATTGGACCCGTTCTATCCTATTTTCTTTGTGATGCCTTTTTTATCAATCAAGTTTGTTTGATACTCTTCTTTCTTTCTTTCTTAAAGAAGAGAGATGGTTAGACCAGGTCGTCCCAGTGCCGGTCAATCCAGTGCTACCCCTTAGGATGGAGTATTTATGTCTGCCCAGCAGCTTTTAGATCTTGTAAAGAATGCTCAAGCTGTCGGAGCAATTCCAAAGCCTACTCACCCTAAATCCAGGTTTGCACGCTTGTGCAATGATTATACTAATTTGGGTGGAAGGCCATTCAAAGGTTCTGAAAGCGTTATAGAAGTCCAAGCTTGGCTTAGATCATGCGACCATATCTTTTCTCTCATGAATCTTATTAATCTACATCGAGTCCAAGTGGCTTCTAGTATGCTCCAAGAAAGAGCATTAGATTGGTATGAGCTTCTGATTTCGGAAATTATTGAAGCGGATCTTACTTGGGAGCAATTCCGGGAAAGAATTGATTTGAAGTTTGTGCCAGAAGCTGAAAAAGTGACTTTGGCCCATCGCTTTATTGACCTTGTTCAAGTGAATCTTCTGTGACCGACTACGTCGCATCTTTCGAATCTCTCTTTAAATATGGGGTCGAGTATATTAATACCCCATTGAAGAAAAGTCGGAGATTTATCTATGGGTTGAATAAGAACCTTAAAAAGCCATTACTTCTGAAACTAGAAGTTTCTTTCGATCAGCTTGTTGATATCGCTCTTCGACTCGAAGAGGCCGATATAGAAAGTGATGTTGAAGTTGTGGGTGCCAAACTGAACTTCAACAATAAAAAGAAGAGGCCTATTAAGTTCAAAGGCTCTTAACCCAATAAAAAGAGAAGCAAGCAACTTCTGTAGCAAATACTCCTACCTCTAGTAGTGGAGGATGCTACAATTGTGGTTCTAAGGACCATTATGCAAATAGGTGCCCAAAACCTCCTTTTTGTCGCTATTGCAAAAGTTCGAGTCATCTTTTATCTTCATGCCCCAAACTTCAAAGCAAGAAAGAGGGAAAGCTAAATGTGGTGCAAACCCCTAGTAACACTTCTCGTGGAAAAGGTAGTTCTCATTCTATCCTTGATGGCATTATTATATTTTGTGACCTTCCTATTCGAGTTCTCTTTGATACGGGTGCATCTCACTCATTTATATCGAAGGAACTTGTTGATGCTTTGTCTTTAAATGTTATGGGCTTGATGACTTCATTGAGAATTGTTAATCCGGTTGGTGGATCTGCAGCACTCAGTTTACTTTGTAAAGATGTCGAGATTATTTTATGTGATTATTCTTTCCGAGCCGATTTGCATGTTATGCGCTACTTAGGTTTCGGAATGATTTTGGGAATGGATTGGCTTAACTGTTATGAAGCCCACATCCTATGTCCCGAGAGGACTATCTATCTTCGACATCCTCAATTTGTTAAGAATATTTCTATTGTTCTTAAAGATTCGGATTTCAATTCGGTTGTATCCTTATATTCTCTAAATCCGCAAGATGACGATAATGATGATGAGGAAGATGTTATTTCCCTCATTCACGTTGTTTGTGAATTTTCCAATATATTTGAGCCCGTTTTAGGACTACCACCAACGCGAGCAATTGAGTTCAGAATTAATCTAATCCCTGGAGCTCTACCTATCACTCGTCCTCCTTATCACATGTCCAATAAGGAAAATGAGGAGATGCGTAAACAATTATCTGAATTGGAAGTAAAACAGTTTATTCGTTCTAGTTCCTCTCCTTGGGGAGCTTCTGCTATCTTTATGAAGAAATCCGATGATATGCTTAGGCTTTGCGTTGACTACCGTAAGCTTAATGATATCAACATCAAGAATAAATATCCCTTACCTCAGATTGATGATCTATTCGATCAGCTTTGTGGTGCTAGAGTCTTGTCACAGTTAGACTTAGCAACCGGTTGTCATCAACTTCGTATTGCAGAGGATAGTATTTCTTTGACGTCGTTCCGTACTCGTTATGGATCTTATGAATGGCTTGTTATGCCATTTGGTTTAACGAATGCTCCAGCTTATTTCGTTGACCTTATGAAACGAGTTTTCAAAGACTTCCTCGATCGATTTGTTCTCATCTTTATAGATGATATTCTTGTTTACTCTAAAACCGAGGAAGGGCATGAAAAAAATCTTCAGATTGTGTTGGAAACTCTTAGGAGTAATCAATTGAAAGCAAAATTTTCTAAGTGCCACTTTTGGCAATCTCATGTGAAATTTTTAGGACACATCATTTTTTAATCTGGAATTTCCGTGGATCCTTCAAAGATTGAAGCGATTCAAAATTGGAAGAGACCGGAGAGTGTGACGGAAATTCGTAGCTTCCTTGGATTGGCGGGCTATTACCATCATTTCATAAAATACTTTTCTAAAATTTTCGTGCCTCTTACTAGTTTGACAAAGAAGGGAGTTAAGTACATTTGGTCAGACAAATGTGAAGCTTCTTTTCAGAAATTAAAAGAACTCCTTTCTAATGCTCCTATTCTTGTGATTCCCGAAGGGAACCAAGACATTATTGTTTATACCGATGCTAGTCGTGTTGGTTTGGGAGTCGTTCTTATGCAAAGGGAACGTGTTATCGCTTATGCTTCTAGGCAATTAAAGCCCATTGAGACTAGATATGTCACTCATGATTTAGAGCTCGCGGCTATGGTTTTCGCCCATAGAATTTGGCGTCATTATCTTTTGGGAGAGAAATTTGTTCTCTACACCAATCATAAATCTTTGAAGTATTTATTTTCTCAAAAGGAACTTAATTTGCGTCAACAGCATTGGCTCGAGTTCCTTGCATCTTATGATCTTGATATTCTTTATACTCCCGAAAAGGGCAATCGTGTTGCCGATGCCCTTAGTCGTAAGCAACACGCAGTTGTTTCAATGATGATATCCGAATGGAATGATCTTGAGACTTTGTCCACTTGTGATATTCGAGATTGTGGATCCGAATCATGTTCATCTCTAGTTTTGTGTAGCCTTGAGGCTCATCCTTCTCTTTTAGACTGCATCCTTGAAGCTCAAAAGCTAGATCCTGAATCGGCTCTTCTTAGCCAAAGTTGTAGGGATAAAATTGATATTGAAGGTTTGAAAGACATTGATATTGATGCTCGTGGCGGTATTCGAAAATTTGGTAGACTCATCGTGCCAAATATTAGTGATCTTCGTAAAGACATTTTAGAAGATTCTCATCGTTCTAAATTTACCATTCATCCCGGTAGTAGTAAAATGTACGCGGATATGAAGCGACTCTATTATTGGGATGGGATGCAATCTGATATTGCTAACTTTGTTAAGTGTTGCATGACTTGCCAACTCATTAAGGCAGAGCATCAAAGGCCCGGTGGGTTATTGCAACCTTTGGACATTCCAATTTGGAAGTAGGACCAAATTTCCATGGATTTTATTGACGATCTTCCCCATTCTCGTTCGACTTAGATAGCCTATGGGTGATAGTTGATAGACTTACAAAATCCGCCCATTTTATTCCTGTTCGGACCAATCGGACCATACCTGTTTTGGCCAAACTCTATGTTAAAGAAATTGTTAAATTACATGGAGTTCCTACTTCTATTGTTAGTGATCGTGATCCATTATTTACTAGTGGATTTTGGAAAGGTCTTCAAAAAGCTTTGGGAATGAAGCTTAATTTTAGCACCGCTTATCATCCTCAGTTCGATGGACAAACCGAGCTTGTGAATCAAACTCTTGAAGGTCTTCTTCGTGCATGCGTTCTTGATTTTGGTGGAAGTTGGGAGGACCATATCTCTCTTGTTGAGTTTTCTTATAATAATAGCTTCCAATCTAGTATTGGTATGGCACCTTTCGAAGCACTCTACAAAAGGCCATGCCGATCTCCTTTGTGTTGGCTTGAAGTCGGTGAGAAGCTGGTTTTAGGTCCAGATTTTATTCGTGATGCCACAAAAAAGATTGAACTTATTCGTCATAGAATGAAAGAAGCTCAAAGTAGACAAAAATCCTATGCCGATAATCGAAGAAGGAAATTAGAATTTTCTGTGGGAGATTTTGTGTTTATTCATGTTTCACCTATGAAGGGTGTTGTGAGATTCAATCGATCAGGAAAATTAGCACCTCGATATATTGGTCCATTTCCCATCACCGAATGCATTGGTTCTGTGGCTTATCGCCTTTAATTACCGGTTCAGTTTTCTGTTATTCATGACGTATTCCACGTCTCTCAATTATGGAAATGCCTTCGAGATTCCGATTCTATTCTTGAGCCCGCTGTTGTTGAAGAAATTGAAGTTTCTCTTAATTTGACTTATGAGCAACATCCTATTCTTATCATTGCTTCGGAGGTTAAACGCCTTCGAAATAAAGATGTTCCTCTTGTGAAAGTTCAATGGTCCTTAAATCCTAAGGATTGCTCTTGGGAATCTAGGGAATTTATCGAGCGAACACATCCGGACTTACTCTCTCGTGCTCTTTAAGGTGAACTTCTTATTTCAACAAAATTTCCTTTTGTGTTGTTATGCCTTGGTATGCTTGTTACTTTTTATTCCTTTTTCTTAAGTATAGCGAGGACGCAACTTCTTTAAGAAGGGTAGTCTGTAACAACCCGCGTATTTTACGATTATATATTTAAATATAGCATCATTAGTCGGATTAAAGTCCGAAATGCTACTTTTTGTAAACGGTCGAATAAGGACTCAGACCACTTCCATTGAGTTCAAAACGGCATTTGCGACCTTTTTAAGTATAAACATTGATATGTTTGGAGTTGATTAAAATTTTGATGTTTTCATTTGGGGCTTTGGGTTTGGGTTTCAGCCCACTAACCCAATAAGAGAACCCAACTCCTTTATCAAACACTCTAACTCTACTCCTCTTCATTCATTTCATTTCTCATTTCCTAATACTCTCAAGCTAAAGTAAAAATGGGGGAAGAGAAAAGAAATTAGAAATTCCTAAGCCCTAATTCTCTTAGGAAAATCAACTTCCAACTAGAAATCAAGGAGAAGCTTAGGTAAGCATCCTCTTCATCTTCTCCATCTCAATCTCTCTTCAAATTTCAGAAATTCCTAAACCCTAACTTAGGAAATATTTCTCTTATGAGCTAAGAATTGAAGCTCCTTGAGTTGTTGTTGAAGAGGAATTGATCTTAGCTTGTTTTAGAGCTTCTCACTTGTGTTTTTGAGTTAAAGGTGAGTTTTTGAACTCACATCTATGTCTATATCTTTGATAGTTGTTAGGTAGTAATTTCTAACATCTATTCCTTGTCCATTTGCCTTTGAATTGAATTGGTTTGATGAATATTCCAATTTTTGGTGTTTTGAAGTCAAAAATCTTTAAAATCCTATCTTTGATGTTTGAACATGTTTTTGGGGTGTGTCGAAGAGCCTATAAGGCTGGGTTGTCGCTTGGCATAAATCCCTAGTCTCCGTTGCTCGTTCGATCACTTCCGGGTAGGATTTTTGCCTTCTTAGGGGCTAGGCTGGAAATACTGCAAATGATAGTTCAATCGACTAAACTGTAAGGTCAGTCCACTGAAACTGGGAACAGAAAGTTCCTAAGCCTGTACCAGTCGACTGACCTTACAGTATCAGTCGACTGAACCTGGAAACCGAAAGTTTCTGGGTTCAGTATCAATCGACTGACCACATAGTTCAATCGACTGAATCTGCTTATCTCAGCCAAATTTGCCGTTTTTGTGTGGATTTCCAATTTTAAGTCGATTCTCGTTGATCCGGTTAGTTGTTATCACTTTTGTTGACTTTGATAATTTCTTTTTCGTGATTTTTGGGAATATCCATTTTTGATGGATTCGGTATCGATTTCTATGGATTTGGTTCACGTCTTCGTATGTGAATTTTAGCTGATTGATTGTTTTTACAATCATTTTCTGTGATTTGTCACTTTGAAATACAAAGGTTTCTATACTAGTAGTAAATATTCAAGCTCTTTCGCAAAGATGATTTCAACTCTATTTTTAATACAAAGCTCGTTTATAAAACTGTTTTCCAACCTATTAGTATATACAAACCTTTACCTCATTCGTATGAGAAATCTAATTAAACGGCTTAGCAAAACAAGTGGTATGAAATGCTTGCGTTTACTTCGTCAGTTAATTTTTGGACTTGTTCGATTGAAAATCTTGTGACAATCTTCGAGTGGAAATCTACAATTTGTTCGTAAATATTTAAGTTAAGCCATTGGTTATGGGACAAGAAGCTAAACTCATTTATTTACTATCTTAGTGTAATTGGCACTTCTTGATGATCGATGATGATCATTTTATGGTTTAGACTAGCGATGTCTCTTTGTCCGCGTGGGGGACTGTACCCTGTTCTGTAGAGCTTAGGCTCATTTTTATAGGCTAGCGACCTATGGGTTTTATAGAATTCGGTTCATCGGGCATACCGTTATTGTACTACGTCGTCGTTCTGGATTATTTGAGTTTCGGGTTCCTCGGGCGTACAATTATTGTACTACGTCGTTGCACCGGCTCTATGGTTAGCGACCATGTGTTAGCGACCCGTTTGTGATGCACGTGTTGGTGAGTTTTCATGCTCCCATTTGTGTTAGGCCTCCCCCCTTTGTGATTTCTGGATTTCCAGTTGATGATTTCTAGAATTTGTGTTTCACCAATTTAGATGATAGGCATTGATGAGCTCTATTAATTATTTGTGTTTTTGGTGAATAATTTAAAGAATGCGATTCTTTTTGGATGTTTGACATGATTTGAGATATTGTATGATTTTTTTTGTTATTTGATGTATACTTGTTACAGTATGGCATTTTTGTTATCATACGTTTTTGTCATATCTCTTATCCTATCTCACTTTATATGATATTTATAGCTAGACTGATCCGTTTATTATTTCTCTTCTCAAATAATACTCGGGTCAGACCGAGGCGTTACAGGTGCTTCCACTTGACTTCTTAGCCGGGATTAGCTTCTGACTTTTGGCTTACTACTTAGCTTAGTAGTTTTTGCTTTTATACATTTGAGATAGGGACTCCCTGATGTATACATATTCTTTTGTCTAGCACTTGTACTTATTCTTTTGTGATGTAGTGGATCTTGTATGACCACTACTTTGATGTACACTTTTATGTGATATATCCATATCTGTTTCCGCCTTTGTGATATGGATATCTGTGACTGATTTGTGTTATGCTTATTTCTATATTTGTTTCCGAAGTCCACATAGCCACTATGTAGTAGCTTTGAGTTCGTATTTTATAAATTTTTTTGGGGTGTGTCGAAGAGCCTATAACGCTGGGTTGTCGCTTGGCATAAATCCCTAGTCTCCGTTGCTCGTTCGATCACTTCCGGGTAGGATTTTTACCCTTCTTAGGGGCTAGGTTGGAAATACTGCAAATGATAGTTCAGTCGATTGAACTGTAAGGTCAGTCGACTGAAACTGGGAACATAAAGTTCCTGAGCCTGTACCAGTCGACTGAACCTGGAAACCGAAAGTTTCTCGGTTCAGTATCAATCGACTGACCACACCGTTCAATCGACTGAATCTGCTTATCTCAGCCAAATTTGTCGTTTTTGTGTGGATTTCCAATTTTAAGTCGATACTCGTTGATCCGATTAGTTGTTATCACTTTTGTTGACTTTGATAATTTCTTTTTCGGGATTTTTGGGAATATCCATTTTTGATGGATTCGGTATCGATTTCTATGGATTTGATTCACGTATTCGTATGTGAATTTTTGGTGATTGATTGTTTTTACAATCATTTTTTGTGATTTGTCACTTTGAAATACAAAGATTTCTATACTAGTAGTAAATATTCAAACTCTTTCATAAAGATGATTTCAACTCTATTTTTAATACAAAGCTCGTTTATAAAATCGTTTTCCAACCTATTAGTATAAAAAAACCTTTACCTCATTCGTATGAGAAATCTTATTAAACGGCTTAGCAAAACAAGTGGTATGAAACGCTTGTGTTTACTTCATCGGTTAATTTTTGGACTTGTTCGATTGAAAATCTTATGACAATCTTCGAGTGGAAATCTACAATTTGTTCGTAAATATTTAAGTTAAGCCAGTGGTTATGGGACATGAAGCTAAACTCATTTATTTACTAGCTTAGTGTAATCGACACTTCTTGATGATCGATGATGATCATTTTGTGGTTTAGACTAGCGATGTGTGATGTCTCTTTGTCCGCGTGGGGGACTGTACTCCGTTATGTGGAGCTTCGGCTCATTTTTATAGGCTGGCGACCTATGGGTTTTGTAGAATTCGGTTCATCGGGCGTACCGTTATTGTACTACGTCGTTGTTCCGGATTATTTGAGTTTCGAGTTCCTCGGACGTACCGTTATTGTACTACGTCGTTGCACCGGCTCTATGGTTAGCGACCCAATTGTGATGCATGTGTTGGTGAGTTTTCATGTTCCCGTTTGTGTTAGGCCTCCCCTCTTTGTGATTTCTGGATTTCCAGTTGATGATTTCTAGAATTTATGTTTCACCAATTTAGATGATAGGCATTGATGGGCTCTATCAACTATTTGTGTTTTTGGTGAATAATTTAAAGAATGCGATTCTTTTTGGATGTTTGAGATAATTTGAGATATTGTATGATTTTTTTGTTATTTGATGTATACTTATTACAGTATGGCATTTTTGTTATCATACGTTTTTGTCATATCTCTTATCCTATCTCACTTTATATGATATTTATAGCTAGACTGATCTGTTTATTATTTCTCTTCTCAAATTATACTCGGGTCAGACCGAGGCGTTACAGGTGCTTCCACTTGACTTCTTAGCAGGGACTAGCTTCTGACTTTTGGCTTACTACTTAGCTTAGTAGTTTTTGCTTTTATACATTTGAGATAGAGACTCCTTGATATATACATATTCTTTTGTCTAACACTTGTACTTATTCTTTTGTGATGTAGTGGATCTTGTATGACCACTACTTTGATGTACACTTTTATGTGATATATCCATATCTGTTTCCGCCTTTGTGATATGGATATATGTGACTGATTTGTGTTATGCTTATTTCTATATTTGTTTCCGAAGTCCACATAGCCACTGTGTAGTAGCTTTGAGTTCGTATTTGATATGTCGGATTCCCTCTTGAAATGAAATGCATGTCGTACTATCTGACATATCGGTACCCGCACAAAGCAATTACACAGATGGTCGCTCCTCAACAGCCTTATTCTTCATGCTAGTTGACGGCATTACCCCGTAGTATCCTTGGCTAGCGTGAGTATAGAGGTGGGGCGTGACAAATATACAACAAAATTTAGTTTTGACGACAATCATTCTCAGCGTTCCATTAACAAATGCAGTTAAAGATAATTTGAAAGAACAATATTTATTTACAAACACTGATATTTTAGGGGTTAGAGCTGAAATTTTAACGTGGGTAAAAAAAAATTTGCCCGCCTTTTCTTCTTACTCTCATACTCCACCCCTAAAGAAATTTTAGTTATCTTCTTCTCCGAAATCCGTGTTTCATTTTACCCTAATTTCTTCAAATTGAAACTCAATTCCCTTATTGATACTTTATCTGTTCCTTTTTTCATATCTATTCATTCATTTTACACCCCAATATCCCCTAATATAAAATATAACCTTAAATCACCACCGCCAGCATCTATCCAACCACCGCTTCAATTATACTATCACAACATGCAAACCACTCCTTCAATCACCATTACGAGCACTAGTGTATCAATCATCATCAAAATGGGTAATTTTATGAATTTAATCATTGATTTTTAACTGTATTTGAACTATGAATTTGTTTTTTAATGTTTAACCCTAAATCAATCGCCATTGTGTTTGATGGTTAACCCTATTTTGATTGTTAATTCGACCGTATGAAAGAAAAGCAGTAAATACATTTGAGTGAGTTCTAAAAATATTAAGTTGTTCCTACTAGTTTTGTGTGGTTGATTGCTTGTAGAAATCGGTCTAAGGATCTATTGATCTGTTTATGTGCTTGTCATGGTGAAAATTGTAAGTCATTTAAATGCCATTTTCTACATAACATGCATACAGTGGCATGTCCATATAGTTATAGAATTAATACAATAACTAGAGAAGGAAGTGAAGTTTCCTTAAGAATGACGTATAAAATGTCAAATAACTAACAAGTTTTTTATTATATAATGTCAAATAACTAACAAGTTTTTTATTATATACTTATGGTTTATCAACTTTTGCGATTTCATTGTGTGATGGCTAGTTGGGGTCTAGAATAGTACTCGTGAACTACTTTATCAACATTACTAAATGGCACTTTCTACTTATTTTAATCTTATATAAGGCACCTGGTTTGTCCTTAATTGCATGGAGGAAAAGAAAAGACTATATTACACACCCAACTAAAAGGATTGGCAGTTCATTAGGTGCTAATATCAATCATACTTCATATTTTATTAGTATCATGCTCATAGGTGATTTTGATAAGTTAATTGAAAGATTAAATATAAATACAAAAAGGTTCAATGTTTTTAATAATTTATACATGTTAATATGAAGTTGCCCTTTTTTAAGAAAAATATAAAAAAAATGGCAAGCTTTGTATTAAGTTAATTGATACATTTTAACAATGTTTTTATCGGTTAGTTGGCTTGTATTAACCTAGCTGATGCTAACATTAGTGCACTTGCTGTTTTTATCGAATGTTACATCATACATAATGGATATGCAACTAAATATTGATGAACAAATGGAAATAGAGATAAGGAGAATATAGTAGGTGTTGGGAAATCTCGGGCTTTCCCGCTTCGTGAAGTTAAGATAGGCACATTAAGATTGAAAGTAGTAATGGGAGCACAAGAGTTTATAATTCTTCAATATGGTGATTCTTCCACTATACCAAAGAATAGTAGGATTACAAGAATATGATTACAAAAGCAACTCACACTCGGTGGCTCACTCAAGCTTGAGGATAGAGACTTCCCAAGCTATCTCTCTTTTTCTCTCAAAGAGGCTCTCTTTTATAATTCTTGGATTTTTTTTTTGATTGATGATTGATGGTTAAGAATGAAGGCTCCTACCCCTATTTATACTACTCAACCTCCACAATGAATGGTGGAGATTACTTGTATCCAAGGGTGGAGATTGATTCTCTAGAATGCTCCACACTCTGTAGGAATCTCTACACTCTTTCATTCACTTCTACATCCTTCCATACTCTTCCGTAAGATTCCGGAAGATTCCACACATCTCTAGAATATTCCAGAGGGTTCCACACTCATCCACAAGCTTCTAGAGAGTTCTCCGGAATGTTCTAGAAAATTCTATACTTCTCTAGAAAGATCTAGAATTTTCTAGTAGCTCTCCAATTAAGGAGGGATCCCAACAAATCTCCCTCTCCCGACTTAATTTGGGGGTAGTAGCAAACCGGCACCTTGACAGCAATCATCAAACTTCTTTGTTGGTATTACCTTGGTTATCATGTCAGACCAGTTCTCATCTGTGAACCTTGTCTAAATGTATTTGCTTTTCCTCGAGGACTTCTCGGATCCAATGATATCTTGTATCAATGTGCTTTCTGTGTGAATGAATGTTGAATTCTTTGCCAAGTAAATTGCACTTTGACTGTCACACTTCAAGACATACTTTTCTTGATCTATTCCCAACTCATGCAATAAGTTCTTTATCCACAACATCTCCTTGCAAGCTTCGGTAGCTGCGATATACTCTGCCTCTGTAGTGGACAATGCAACACACTTTTGTAGCTTTGATTGCCATGAAATAGCTCCCCCTACAAAAGTAGTTCAGTATCCCGATGTTGATTTCCTTGAATCAATGTCACCGACCAAGTCTGCATCTGTGTATCCTTCTAATATAGGTTTTCCTTTTCCAAAGCATAAACATCTTTTGGAAGTTCCATGTAGATATCGGAGGATCCATTTGACTGCAACCCAATTTTCATTCTTTGGGTTAACCAAGAAGCGACTGACAACACCAACTGCATAGGCGATATCTGGTCTTATGCATATCATTGCATACATAAAATTGTCTACTACATATGAGTATGGTATCTTCTTTATTTCCTCCATGTCTTTTTCACTTGTCGGACTCTGCTTCGAACTTAGCTTCAAGTGTCCGGCAAGTGGAGTGTTAACCGGCTTTGATTTGTGCATGTTGAACCTTTCCAACACTTTCTCAATGTACCCTTCTTGGGATAGCCATAACAGTCTTTTTGATCTATCATGAGTTATTCTCACCCAAGGATTTGTTTAGCCGGTCCCAAATCTTCCATGGCAAAGCTCTTGCTTAGATCATTCTTTAAAGCAGCCATCTTTATGCAATCTTGACCAATAATTAACATATCATCAACATAGAGCAAAAGTATGAGAAAGTCACCACTTACATACCTCTTTGTAAAGACACAATGATCGCTTTCTGTCTTTTTGAAATCATGTTCTTCCATGAATGGTCAAACTTCTTGTACCATTGCCTTGGTGCTTGCTTAAGCCCATATAAATTCTTCGTGAGGCGACACGCTAAATTTTCTTTGCTTGGAACTTTGAATCCCTCAGGATGCTCCATGTAGATCTCTTCCTCTAGGTCACCATGAAGAAATGCCATCTTGACATCGAGCTGTTAAATCTCCAAATCTTGCACGGCTGCTAGGCCAAGGACAACTCGGATGGATGGCATCTTTACCATGGGAGAGAATATCTCTTCAAAGTCGATACCTTTTTCTTGTCTGAATCCTTTGACGACGAATCGAGCTTTGTGGTGAGGCTTTGAATAGTTCTCTTCGGTCTTGATTCTATACACCCACTTATTCTTCAAAGCTCTTCTCCCTTTTGGCAGCTCCACTAGTTCATATGTGTTATTCTCATGCAAGGATTGCATTTCTTCTTGCATGGCTATTCTCCATTCTTCTTTATGACAATCACTCGTTGCTTCTTTATACCTTTGAGGCTCCCCCTCATCAGTGAGCATAATGTACTCCTCTGTGTTGTATCAGGTGGATGTTCTTCTGTCCCTCGAGGATCGTCTCGGCTCTGGTGCGGTTGGAGTGCTAGATTGAGGTTCTTCCTGAGCTGGTTCATCATGAATTTCATGATCTTCAGCATCGCTACTTTCTTGTGTGTTATTATCTTCATGTCGAACTAGAGTAGGTTTGGTGTTCTTACTGCTTCTCAATCTTGGCATTTCTAAATTCTTGATATCTTCAATTGTTTGATCTTTGTTAGCACCAAAATTGGTCACTAACCTCGTAGAAGAAGATTGTGAAGAGATATAAGCGATGAAATCAAATTAAACAGAGAAGACAGTGCTAATCTAAATACAGAAAGTAAGAACACCAAATTTATAGTGGTTCAGCGTAATTGCCTACGTCCACTTTGAGGTTAAACTTTATTGATCTTCTTTACAGTTGATTACAAATACAATTCGTGAATCAAATGCTTGAATGAAGTTGTTAAGTAGAGAAGATGAGTCTTGAAAATGGCAGAGTCTCCCTGGTGTTTTCTCTCCAAAAAAGGATCCATTTCACTGTGACCCTGCCCCTCTATTTATAGGCAAAGATGGGCTGGACTTCCCAAGTGGGCCGTTGTTAGCCGAACGCTCTAGCCCAGGCGCTGCATGCCGAACCAGGTACGCCGAACGCTTCCATGCCGAACGGTCCTTCCTATGCCGAACGGTGCTTCTGATGTATGGGAAGTGTAGGATGGTTGTAGTGAAGCCGAGCGTATCTCTGTTCGAAGCCCTTGACCGATCAATGTATGTAGGTCGAATGATATCGTTATCTTGCGTAGTGGTGCATACTGAATGCCTTCTGAATGCCGAACGCTCTAGTTGCCGAGTTATCCTATCGCCGAGTTCTACTGACGCCGAGTGCCTCTGGATGCCGAGTACTCCGGATGCCGAGTACTTCGGATGCCGAGTACCACGGGGTGCCGAACACTAGTTGACGCTGAGCATAGATTGTTGCCGAGTACTACGCCGAGTAGTCTCGATGCCGAGCGTTGGTTGATGTTGAGTGCCAGTTGACGCCGAACACTGCTGAGTACTACGCCGAACACTCCTGGACGCCGGACATTGTGGATGCCGAGTACTACGCTGAGTACTCATGGATGACAGTTGCTTCGCCGAACCCTCCTGGACGCCGGACACTATGGACGCCGAGTACTACGCCGAGTACTCATGGATGACAGTTGCTTCGCCGAACCCTCCTGGACGCCGGACACTATGGACGCCGAGTACTACGCCGAGTACTCATGGATGACAGTTGCTTCGCCGAACACTCCTGGATGCCGGACACTCTCTGATGCCGAGCACTTATTGCCGAGTACTAGTTGCCTGGTCAAATCCCCAGGAAACACTTGCCCCCCAAAGTGTATTGCGTGGCCGAACGTGATGCGCTTTGAATCTGGTACAATCTACCTCGGAGGTACCTCTTCAAGAATGTTAGCGAAGGAGGTGCGAGACGAACAAGGTTGGGATGCCAAACGATACGTCTGAAGCCGAGCGTACCTCGTGTGCCGAACGCTCTGGTATTGACCGGTTCTACCGGGTATAGCCTCTTCGTCTTCTACCTCCCTCTATATAACCAGGCGCCCTTCCACCATTTTATTTTACGTCTTCTTTATTATCACTCTCAGAGATTTGCAACCCTATCAGATATAAAGCCTATATAATCCATTCTCAACTTCGATCGTCGAATTAGGTATCCTTCCTCTAACAATTGCACTACTTCCATTTTAGGTTCATCTTATGGAAACAGAGTATTTCCTTTAGTTGTGAACGCGTGGCTAGTGGGAGTGGTTCGCTCGTTTTGAGTTGTCTAATTGGGGCTAGCTCCTCCGTGCCGAACGATAGAAAGGTTGATGGGGTGTTGGACGGCATAGTCTTTGCCGGGCGATCCGTCTCTGTCGTTCGGCGTGGATGGAGTAGGTGTAGGGTGGAGTTGAAATCGTGGTGGAGCATCACTTTTAGTCGAACGATGACTTTAGCCGATCAATACAATTGATACGCCGAACATTGACTTTAGCCGAACAATACAATTGATACGCCGAACATTGTCTTTAGCCGAACAATATAACTGACATGCCGAACGATGACTTTAGCCGAATAATACAATTGACACGCCGAACATTGACTTTAGCCGAACAATATAACTGACATGCCGAACACTGACTTCAGCCGAACAACCCTTAGGTCGAACCATTACCTTAGTCAAACAAAGCAATTGTCGGACAATTCTTGGACCGGATAATGTCTTTAGCCGGACAATACAAATGCCGAACAACATTAAAAATGCCGAACAGTATAAGTGTCTAACTACACTTAAGCCGGTTACTTTTGAAATCATATGTCTTCTCAATCTGGGACTGTAATCTCCTCAAGGCGAGCTTTCTGAGACGGTCAGCGATGACGGTCTTCAAAGGCGATGATCCGAAGCTAAATATTACATCTTTAGAACCTTTAAATTCTTATTGCCTGCACACAATTGCTTGCACTAGTTCACACACCACATGAGGGGAAAAAATCGTGTTGCTAATTCTAACGTTCAACGTTTTTTAAGTATAGCTTTCTCAAGCATTTAGCCAGGTTCATTATTTATTCGGGATGTTGAGAAAATCTAGTTCTGCCACCATATCTGACAGGCCTGGGCCGTCAGCAAGGCAAGGAGCCGCTGATGCTTCTAACCCGTCAACTTCTCCTGCTCATAACTTGGCGCCCGACGCTCTGGAGGCAACCATCTTACTAGACAATCCGATCGATTCTCAAGCCTCGAAGATTAACGAAGCTGCTCTGCGACGGATATGTTCTATTCACGGGATTCCTTTTGCCGACGTGTTAGTTCCTTCAAGACACGATCGCCCTCATCTGCCCCCAGTCGGGTACACTACCTGCAACAAGTTTATGTGTTGGATGGGCAGCGTGCCTCCATTCAACTTATTCCTCCGGGATGTACTGTAGTACATAGACATAGCTCCGTCACAGCTGCACCCGAACGGCCATGCATTTCTGTACGGGACTTATCTACTTTTCATGGCTGTCTTCTCCAGACCTCCAACCCCTGGTGATATCAGATACATTTATATGTTCAAGAGACGGAAAGACAGTCCTTCCTTTATGTTTCTCGAGCCATATCACAAGTGCCAGATCTTGACAGGGGCATGTAGCAAATTCGCCCTGTACAAACAGGAATGGTTCTATGTGCGCTGCCCGTATGGTTTTGCTAGGAGATGGGTTGAAGGCAGTAAGTATCTCTGCTGAATCGTTATTCGTATTTAATTTGGAGTCGTGCTTTTCCTAACTCTTCATTTCATCTTTTCAGGTATCAACCAGCGTCCGGAAGGCCGAGGATATTCTGAGGCTGTTGAAGCCATTAGAGCTCTTCCCGTTGAGGATCGAGACATCCGGACTATCATTTCAAATGAATCGCTGTCGGGGTTCGGCTTGCTAGCCCCTGGTCGTCGGATCAGCCTTCCAGAAGGTGTTACAATTCCCAAACCTCCATCTGGTAAAGGGAAAAAACTTGCCGGACCGTCGTCGCGTCGCGTTCCCGACACGCACGAAGAAGGCTCGCGCAAAGAGGATGATTCCCCCGAAACTCAGGGCGAGAACGTGGGTCCCGCTTGGAATCCGACAATCGAAGTTCAGGATATTGAGACATCATCCTCCCCTTCGAAGGGAAAGAAGAAGTTAAAATATACGGTTCAAAAGGAGAAAGTTGGTGGCACCTCAAAAGTTACGCCTACCCCTCCTGAGAAAGAGGCTTCTTCGCAGCATCTGGAAAGTTCCTTGAGAGGTCTATCGAACCTTTCTATTCCCGAAGACATACTTAATTACGGGTTCGATGATCCTGAAGCTCTCAAATTCTCTTCGCCCGCTAGAGGCAATGTAGGAGTTCAACTCCCGGCTCAAGGAGACAATACTCCGATTAGCAAAGATAAACGAACGGGTCCGTCGGGGGGAACACTAGGACACACACGCACATGCGCATTCCATAATATACTTCAAGTCTTTTTAATTCGTGAATTCTCCTTAACTCGTTGTTATCTCCCTTCTTTGCAGGTGATATGGGCCGCTCACACGGACTTGATCGCCTTCAGGGGTCTTCTATATTCCATCACTTCGGACGGGGTTCCGGTTCAGGCAGACGCCGGGACCGAGGTGATTATGAAGATAGGGACAATCGTCCGCGCGAGTCGTCTCACCGCAAGAAAGCACACTATCAATCTTCCCAGTCCCGCGATCTTCCTCCTCCAACTGAGCCGGATAAAGAGAAGTCTTTGCAGAAGGGTTATCAGTCTGATGCTGCTCGAGAACAACATTCCAGTTCATCGAGTACGAGGCAAGTTCGAGAGCAACGTAAAAGAACGGAATTCTCTAAGCCTCCTCCTCCTATTCCTGCCGTGGACCCAACTGTTGCGGAAAAGATGGTCGACCTTAAGGCCAAGTTTCCGAAAATCTGTTTTAACGGTTTGAAATTCCCCCCAGCCATCCATCACATTCCTGGGCACGTGAAGCAAAGTGCCATTGCCTGCAACAATGACGTCTATGTTCAACATGACGCATTCGTGCACTTGGTGGAGAAGATCTCGGAAGTATCTGTCGAGCGTCAACACGAGATTGACCGTCTGAATCTGGAGGCTGACAGCGATAATAAAATCATCAAACTCCAAGACAAAGAGCTCGCTTCGTATAAGTCAAAGCTAGAAGCCGCTGAACAAGGTGCGAAAGATACTGCTGAGGCAGTTGCTCGCTTAGAGGTGGCTCACAAAAAGGAGCTTGACGAAGCAGTTCAGCGCAGCGGCGCCCTCGCCCTAGAAAAAGACTCTGTCCAAAAGGAAAGGGACGCGCTCGCTACTCAAGTCGAAGAGCTGAAAGAACAACTCTCCAAGGAGAAAGAAGACAAAATAGCTGCTCAGGAAGAATCGCAGCGGTATTGTGATGAGATTGTTGCTACCCGACTCCTGAAGACAAAGCTCGACAACGAACTTGCCGGGGTCGAGAAAATGAAGGATGAGGCCCGTGAGGAGGGCAAAAGAATGGCTGTGGAGGAGCTTGATTCTCGCCTTGAGGCGGCCGCAGAGGCCGGCAGGGAAGAGGTCAAGAGTATGTTTGACCCGCTGATCGCCGAGTACGGAGCTCGCGTCCTTATGCACCGCAACCTAACATTCTTGGGCGACGGCTACCACGAATCCCTGGCTGAGGCATGGGAAACTCTGATAAAGATCAAGAAAATCGAGTCAGGCTCCGAAGAGATCGACGAGGATGCATTGGTGAAGGAGTTCCTGAGGGGGAATGAGCCATCGGATTTATCCGCAGCATTGGCTCTTTATGGCAAAGGCTCTTCCCCTTCGAAAAAGAAGAACGACGAGGCTGGCCCGTCAGAGGCCGACGCTACTACTCCTCACATCGCCGCTCCTTATGCTGCTCAATCGGCCGGTCGGTCGACGCTTGATCCATTCGAGCAGCATGCCAGTTATGATCCCGAAGATCCCGGGCTCGGCGTTCATGTGCTATCACCTATCCTGGAGGGTGAAACCCCGCACTCCACCGATAGCCAACCGGATCCTGGTAGGAAATTCTTCTTTCTCTAGAAGTCGAAGAGATCCCGTCATTTTTCAGCAATGGTTATTCGTTCTAATGCCCACTTCTTATATTTTCGTGCAGCTCGTTCCGACGCCGAGCTAACTCCGAGGAGCGATGACGCCAAGGAGGAAGCAGGGAAAACAAGCGACGTTGCTCACGCAGGGGTAACTCCCGGTCCAAACGCTCAAGTGATCGGGGTGCTTGATGATGACAAACTTGATACTTCGTCTCCTGCCGAAGGAAGCAACGAAGTTAAAATCACTGGCGCCTCTGAACATACTTCAGAGATGAGCATGAAGGACCGTCTCGCCGACGAGGAGAAGAGAAAGGTCAAAGTCAAAGTTGAATCTGAAGCCCTGGAACTCATTGACCCGCGGAACAGACCTTTGAAAATCATTCTCCCGGGCAGGTCCAAACCACTAGATGTTCCGTCTCCTACTCCTGACTCCGTCTCTCTAGCAAGCAAAAAGTCCAAGAAAAAGCGTGAGGGAGAGGAGTCATCGGAAACACCAAAGGCAGACAAGAAGAAGAAGTCGAAGAAGTAATCGATGCACTTATTCAACAAGTTTCCTGATTAAGTTTTGTAGTTGTTTTTATCTCCCATGATTTGTAGTTTGTATAGAGAGGTCTGAATTTTGTAGGAGTGATCATGTATCTCCATTTTGGACTTATTGAATAAAGTTTTAGTTTCTTTTTGTTTGAATGATTCTCTTGTCTTTATTTGGTTTGCCGACACTGCGCTCCGAGGACTTGGAGACTTGAGACTGTTCACACTCTAGTCCGCGCTCTGGGGACTTAGAGATCTCCGTTCCGCATTCTGGGGATCCGGAGATTGGAAATCATTTATACTCTAGTCCGCGCTCTGGGGACTTAGAGTACTCCGCTCCGCACTTTGGGGATTCGGAGATTTGAAATCGTTTATACTCTAGTCCGCGCTCTGGGGACTTAGAGTACTCCGCTCCGCACTCTGGGGATTCAGAGATTGGAAATCGTTTATACTCTAGTCCGCGCTCTGGGGACTTAGAGTATTCCGCTCCGCACTCTGGGGATTCGGAGATTGGAAATCGTTTATACTCTAGTCCGCGCTCTGGGGACTTAGAGCACTCCGCTCCGCACTCTGGGGATTCGGAGATTGGAAATCGTTTATACTCTAGTCCGCGCTCTGGGGACTTAGAGTACTCCGATCCGCACTCTGGGGATTCGGAGATTTGGAAATCGTTTATACTCTAGTCCGCGCTCTGGGGACTTAGAGTACTCCGATCCGCACTCTGGGGGTTCGGAGATTTGGAATCGTTTATACTCTAATCCGCGTTCTGGGGACTTAGAGTACTCCGCTTCGCACTCTGGGGATTCGGAGATTGGAGATCGTTTATACTCTAGTCCGCGCTCTGGGGACTTAGAGTACTCCGCTCCACACTATGGGGATTCGGAGATTGGAAATCGTTTATACTCTAGTCCGCGCTCTGGGGACTTAGAGTACTCCGCTCCGCACTCTGGGGATTCGGAGATTGGAAATCGTTTATACTCTAGTCCGTGCTTTGGGGACTTAGAGTACTCCGATCCCCACTCTGGGGATTCGGAGATTTGGAATCATTTATACTCTAATCCGCGTTCTGGGGACTTAGAGTACTCCGCTCCGCACTCTGGGGATTCGGAGATTGGAAATCGTTTATACTCTAGTCCGCGCTCTGGGGACTTAGAGTACTCCGCTCCGCACTCTGGGGATTCGAAGATTTGGAATCATTTGTACGAGTCTGCATGTCGTGAATGATAATGTAGTTTATCATCCAATTAAGAGATATAGAAACTTCATAGAAAATATGGCTTCAAGCCTTTATTAACGAAGATCAACTAAATTGCTTGATTACAACTTTCAAAAGGAAACTAAGTCATTATTGAATGGAAACATGCAGGAAATAACAGTGCCTACAACTGAAAAAGGAAAACATGCTAAATGTAATAGTGCCGCAGATGTTCACTGTTCCATGCTCGGGGGAGTGTCGCGCCATCAATGGTCGCTAGCTTGAATGTTCCTTCTCCAAGCTTCCGTTCAATGGCGTATGGACCTTCCCAGCTGGGATTCATGCGTGATGGTACTGGGAAGACTCGTTTCAGAACGAGATCACCCACATCAAAGATTCTTGGGCGGACTCTGCCGTCGTAGTAACGCTTGACTCGATGTCTGTGCGCTGCCGCCCTTAACTCAGCTTCTTCACGCTTTTCGTCGATGCAGTCCAGCGATTCCAGCAAGAGGTTTTGGTTCGTCTTGGGGTCATAGTATGTCACTCGGTGCGATGGAACTTCAAGTTCCACGGGTATAACGGCTTCAGAGCCGTATGCCAAGGCGAACGGAGTGTGGCCGGTCGCGGACTTGTGGGTAGTTCTATACGCCCATAATGCTGTCGGGAGTTCATCTACCCACTTGCCTCCAACCTTCTCCAGACGCTTCTTTAGTATGGACTTGATTATTTTGTTAATGGCCTCGACTTGTCCGTTAGCTTTTGGGTGTGCAACGGCGGCGAACTTTTTCTCGATGTCGTACTTTAAACAGAACTCTTTGAACTCTCTACTTTCGAATTGCGTTCCATTGTCCGTAATGATGGTGCGTGGAAGGCCAAAGCGACATATAATGTTTCGTACAACGAAGTTAATGACCTTCTTAGAGGTGATAGTGGCCAAAGGTTCTGCCTCAGCCCATTTCGTGAAATAGTCAACTGCAACTATTGCGTATTTCGCACCACCTTTGGATAGAGGCAGAGAGCCGATTATGTCGATTCCCTAGATCGCAAATGGCCAGGGACTGATCATTTGTGTAAGTTCCGTTGATGGAGCCCTCGGGATTTTTGCATATCTTTAACACTTGTCGCATTTTCTTGCGTAATCCGCGGCATCCCGGTTTACGGTGGGCCAGTAATATCCATAGCGGAGGATCTTCTTTGCTAGCGTTTTCCCCCCAGTATGGTCGCCGCATTCCCCTTCGTGGACTTCTCTCAAGACTCGCTTTGTTTCATCATGAGCGATGCACCGCAATAATGGGACTGAGAATCCTTTTTGATACATTGATCCATCCTGTATTATGTATCGCGCGGCCCTTCGAAGGACCTGCCGTCTTTCGCTCCTTTTTCTCGGTAAGGCCCCGGTCGTTAGGTACAGTTTGAACGGGGTTATCCATGATTCCTTCTCGATTTCTGTTCCCAACACGCGATCGACTTTCATTTCGTCTATGCTCGGGGCATGCAAGACTTCGATGGGATACAATCCCATTTGTTGCGTATCGTCGGTACTTGCGAACTTGGCCAATAAGTCAGCTTCTTTGTTCTGCTCTCGCGGGATATGTGAAATGTCATAACGCTCAAGATTTGATAGTAGTTCTTGGACCTGAACGAGGTACGGAGCAAGTTTTCGTCCTTTTGCTTGGTAGTCTCCTCGTACTTGGTAAACCACCAACTGCGAGTCACAAAAGATTTCGACTGATTCGATCCCGAGTTCTTTGATGAGCTTCAAGCCAGCGATTAGTGCTTCATATTCAGCTTCGTTGTTCGTAGCCGGGAAATCGAGCTTCAGGGCATAACAGATTGATCGGTTTTCCGGAGTTATAAGAACTACGCCCGCGCCGGAGCAACGGTCGTTTGATGCACCGTCAGTGTATAATTTCCATCGAATGGGGGGAATGATGTCGTGATCGTCCGGTTTGATGGGTATGGTAAATTCAACGATGAAGTCTGCTAACGCTTGCTCTCGGATGGCTCTCCGTGGTAAGTACGCGATATCGAATTGGCTCAACTCGATGTTCCATTTTAGCAATCTTCCAGAAGTTTTCGGTCGTTGAAGTACCTTCCTCAGGGGTTGATCGGTATAAACACCGATTGAATGCGCTTGAAAGTATGGGCGCAGCTTGCGTGATGCAATCACCAAGCAATAAGCCAATTTCTCGATTTTAGGGTAATTCTTCTCTGCCCCCGTCAAACGCTTGCTAACATAATATACCGGCTTCTGGACTCGATCCTCCTCACGAACCAAAGCTGCGCTTATCGCATGAGGGGATATAGCCAAGTAAACGTACAGCATCTCATGGTCAACTGGTTTAGATAGCATTGGTGGGCTCTCCAGATGCCTTACCAGATTCCGGAATGCTTCCTCGCAGCTAGACGTCCATTCAAAATTTCTCTTTCCTTTCTTTATTATGTCAAAGAATGGGATGCACTTGTCAGTTGCCTTGGATATAAATCGACTCAGCGCAGCTACTTTTCCGTTCAAGCTCTGTACCTGCTTTATAGTCCTGGGCGCTTGTACATCTCGAATAGCTTGGATCTTTTCTGGGTTGGCTTCGATTCCCCTAGCGTTGACGATGAATCCTAAAAACTTCCCTGATGCAACGCCGAAAGAACACTTCAGCGGGTTGATCTTCATTCCATAAAACCTGAGTATGTTAAACATTTCAGCTAAGTCTTGAATGTGGTCGTTTGACCGTCGTGACTTCACGAGCATGTCATCCACATAGACTTCCATGGTTTTGCCCAGCTGGTCCTTGAACATTCGATTCACCAAACGTTGATAAGTCGCTCCAGCATTCTTCAATCCGAAGGGCATCACTATATAGCAATACAACCCGACATTTGTAACGAAGCTGGTGTGTTCTTGGTCCGGAATATGCATTGGGATTTGGTTGTATCCTGAGTAAGCATCCATGAATGACAGTAACTCGTGTCCTGCGGTGGAATCGACCAACTGATCGATCCTAGGCAACGGGAAACTGTCCTTAGGGCATGCTTTGTTCAAGTCGGAATAATCTACGCAAGTCCTCCATTTCCCATTCGCCTTCTTTACTAGCACGGGGTTGGAGACCCATTCCGGGTAGAGGGCGTCGCGGACGAACCCATTTGCTTTGAGTTTGTCCACCTCTTCTCCAAGAGCAGCGGACCTCTCCGGATCCATTCCTCTCCTTTTTTGCTTGACTGGGACGTATTTCGGGTCTATGTTCAACATATGACTCGTGATGGCGGGAGAAATCCCACACATATCAGAATGCGTCTAGGCGAAAACATCAAGGTTCGCCCGGAGGAAGTCGCTAAGGTCTTCAGTCATTGCGGGGCCTAGCTGTGATCCGATCTTCAGTATTCGCGAAGGGTCGTCACGGCTAACTGAAATGTCAATTGTTAATTCAGCCGGTGCCGCCTTCTCTTCCCTGGGTTTCTCGTCGTCGTCTCTCGGATCTATATCTCCGTAGATCCGAGAACTATGCCCGAGCCAGGGCTCGGGCGCTACTTGTCAATTATCCGCATTGAGGATGCGGACGGGGTTGTCCGCAACCTTTCCCTTCTCCCTCCGGTGGGCCTCTCGGAGTTTGGCCACATAACAGGAACGACCAGCTGCTTGGTCACCGTGAACAATGCCAACTCCTTTGTCAGTCGGAAACTTCAAAGTTAAGCACCACGGGGCTAATGCCGCCCTAAATTCAGCCAGGGCCGGCCGACCCAAGAAAACATTATACGGAGAGTCCACATCCAAAACTACAAAGGGTAGAATTCGTACCCTCCGACGCTCGCCTTGTCCCAGTTCAACTGGTAACTCGACATATCCTACTACATCAGTCGCAGCGCCGTTAAAGCCATGGATACGAGCTTTGGATGGTTTCAAGTCTTTTGTCTCTAGCTTCATCTGATCGTAGGCCTTCTTGAAGATGATGTTGACTGAACTTCCACAATCAATCAAAATTCTTTTTACATATGCTGGTCCGATCGTTGCAGATAAGACCATGGGATCGATGGTCGGAGCCTCTACCTGATCAGCGTCTCTGTTCCTGAACACAATATCGTCTGTCATTACGCGCTGCTGCTTAGCAGGGGCTCCGTCCTCCACGTTCGAACAACACTCAAAATCTGCATGCTTCAAAGAACTTGCATATCGCTCCATCTCCTGCCAATTCTTATCCGCGGGGTGAGGCCCGCCGATGATTGTATTTATGACCAGTCTACCCACGGTCCGGGCAGGCTCCTCGGGATGACGTGGAGCTGGTTCACGACCTGGGTTGGACGTCCCCTGTCCTCCTTCTTGTGGATCCTTCACAAATTCCTGCAACTTCTTCTGCCTGATCAACTTTTCGATAGCGTCATGCAAGTGTCTACATTCTTCCGTATTGTGTCCATAAGTCTCATGGAAGTGACAATATTTCCCGGTCCGCTTCTGTTCTTCAGTTGATTCTTTCGGACGTGGTTTTCTGTACTGAAAAGTATTGCAGGTGGATAGGTAAATGTTCTCAAGTGGGGCGTTTAGCGGAGTGTACTCGCTGTAGCTGGGAATTCTCGACTTCCACTTTCCCGCTTCTTTCCTCTTTCCTTGACTTCTTCCTCCGGATTCTTTGGGCTGCACAGGCTTACTCTGGACATTGCTTGGACCCTTCCCGAATTGTCTCCAGATTGCTTTACAGCAATGTTGCTCTTGATTGACTCTTGGGCAGGTCCTGGTGCCTTATCTCGTCGTACCCACCTAGCTTCTTCTCTTCTTATGAACTGGTGTGCCTTGGAGTAGAAACGCTCTAGCATAGCCGGAGGTTTTCCTGCCAGCCAGTCTCCAAACTCAGAATTTGGATCTACACCTCTCATTACAGCCATTAGAATTGCATGGTCATTGGGATTACTGACTTCAGTTGCCGCAACGTGGAATCTTTGGAAGTACTCCTTCAGCGACTCTCCGGGATTTTGGATTACACTTGACAGAGACATCACATCCTTCGGGCGTGTAGTGTGTATCCTGAACTGCTCAATAAACTTCTTTGCCAACTCCTCGAAGCTTGATACGGATCGCGGAGGAAGTCGGGTGAACCACATAGTAGCGATCCCAAATAGAGTAATCGGAAAGCACCTACACTTGGTGGCATCATTTGCTCTGGCTGAATCCATCATCCATTCATACCTCATTACATGTTGTCTGGGGTCAGTCTTTCCTTCGTATGCAGGAATGGTTGGCATGCTAAACTTCTTGGGGTACGCCGCTTGCAGCACAACATCCGTGAACGGAGTATGACTTCTTGACACTCCCCAGTCGTCATTTGATAAGCCCTGATTTTCTTTCATTAGTTGCCTGATCATGGCTGTCAGATCGGGTGTCTGTATGGAAGCTGGGAGGTTGGAGTCAGTTCTACGCGCCTGTCCATGCTGATGCCTCCTTTCCTGGCGATCTGCCAATCGTGCGTCGTGAGGTTCAACATTGTTAGCATTTTGATGATCTGGAGCTCCATCCTCCATCTGTACTCCGGTTCGGAAGCTTCCAGTTCTGGCTTGGTCGCGGTCTCCAGCTGTTCGAACAGCAGCATCCGCCCTTGCAGCTTCAGTCTTACGGCGTCTACGCCTGGGTGGTTCATCAGAAGAAGTAGAGCTGTCAGAAGAGGAATAAGCAGCTGGATTGCCCCCAGCATTCTGTTGCTGCTGTTGAGTGAGTTGTGCCATCAGGTTGGCATTAGCTTGCATCTGTTCTCCCAGTTGTCTCCTGCTTTCCCTAAGTTCTCTCATCAAGTCATTGAACTCCACTCTGGTGATAACTGGAGTCTGTTCTTGAGCGGCAATCCCTGCACTCGGGATCGCTGGTTGATTGCTAGGTCCTGCTTGTTGCACGCTAGCAGTCTCTCGGGCATCCGCGTTAAGAGAAGCTGACCTGGTACGTTGTCTTGCCATTGTAGAGTTATTGGTATGAACTCTGAGTAGAATCAACGGATGTCCTATCAGTAAGTCGGATCTTCTTTGGGGGATTTGTTCAATCCAGTAGCTTCAAAGCAGATCCTTGAGGTCTGAGAATTCGGTTCTCAGTGAAAGCACCAAAGTGTTAGCACCAAAATTGGTCACTAACCTCGTAGAAGAAGATTGTGAAGAGATATAAGTGATGAAATCAAATTAAACAGAGAAGACAGTGCTAATCTAAATACAGAAAGTAAGAACACCAAATTTATAGTGGTTCAGCGTAATTGCCTACGTCCACTTTGAGGTTAAACTTTATTGATCTTCTTTATAGTTGATTACAAATACAATTCGTGAATCAAATGCTTGAATGAAGTTGTTAAGTAGAGAAGATGAGTCTTGAAAATGGCAGAGTCTCCTCGGTGTTTTCTCTCCAAAAAAGGATCCATTTCACTGTGACCCTGCCTCTCTATTTATAGGCAAAGATGGGCTGGACTTCCTAAGTGGGCCGTTGTTAGCCGAACGCTCTAGCCCAGGCGCTGCATGCCGAACCAGGTACGTCGAACGCTTCCATGCCGAACGGTCCTTCCTATGTCGAACGGTGCTTCTGATGTATGGGAAGTGTAGGATGGTTGTAGTGAAGCCGAGCGTATCTCTGTTCGAAGCCCTTGACCGATCAATGTATGTAGGTCGAATGATATCGTTATCTTGCGTAGTGGTGCATACTGAATGTCTTCTGAATGCCGAACGCTCTAGTTGCCGAGTTATCCTATCGCCGAGTTCTACTGACGCCGAGTGCCTCTGGATGCCGAGTACTCCGGATGCCGAGTACTTCGGATGCCGAGTACCACGGGGTGCCGAACACTAGTTGACGCTGAGCATAGGTTGTTGCCGAGTACTACGCCGAGTAGTCTCGATGCCGAGCGTTGGTTGATGTTGAGTGCCAGTTGACGCCGAACACTGCTGAGTACTACGCCGAACACTCCTGGACGCCGGACACTGTGGATGCCGAGTACTACGCCGAGTACTCATGGATGACAGTTGCTTCGCCGAACCCTCCTGGACGCCGGACACTATGGACGCCGAGTACTACGCCGAGTACTCATGGATGACAGTTGCTTCGCCGAACACTCCTGGATGCCGGACACTCTCTGATGCTGAGCACTTATTGCCGAGTACTAGTTGCCTGGTCAAATCCCCAGGAAACAGTCTTCGAAGAATACAACGTCTCTACTCCGAACAATCTTCTTATTAGTTGGATCCCAGAGCCGGTACCCAAATTCATCCTTGGGTGAACGAAGGTAGATACACTCCTTTGTCTTTGCATCAAGCTTAGCTCTCTCATCTTTGTGGATGTGAACAAATGCCCTACACCCGAACACCTTGAGATGATTGTATAAAGCTCTCTTGCCCATCCAAACATCCTCTGAGATGTCCCCATTCAATGGAACTGATGGTGTGAGGTTGACAATGTCAACCATGGTCATTATAGCTTCTCCCCAAAATGATTTGGGTAACTTAGCATGAGAGAGCACACAACGAACTCTTTTTTCAATGGTACGGTTCATTCTCTTAGCTAGCCCATTCAATTGTGGTGTCTTGGGTGGAGTCTTCTCTAGCCTAATGCCATATTTCTTGCAATAGGCTTCAAACGACCTCTATACTCACCTCCATTATCTGATCATACACACTTGATCTTCCGTCCAGTCTCACGCTCCACTAGAGCATGGAATTCTTTGAAGGCATCAAGCACTTGATCCTTTGATTTTAACAGGTGCAACCACACTTTCCTTGAATGATCAACAATGAAGGTGGCAAAATGTAAAGCACCACCAATGGATCTCTCAGACATCGAACACACATCAGTATGGACGAGGTCTAGAATGTTCTTTCTCCTTGTGGGTTGAGAAGATCTTTGGAAAGCAACTCTGTGTTGGTTTCCAGCTAAACAATGAGCACAAGGATCGAGTGGTTTACCTTTCACGTCGGGGAGGAGTTGTTTCCGAGCGAGTATGTGAAGACCCTTCTCACTGATGTGCCCAAGTCGTTTATGCCATGTGTCCATATCATCAGTGGTGATGTTTACCTCTCCTTTGTAGAGCTTAGCTTGCATTATGTACAATAATCCTACCTTCTTTCCTCGAGCCATTATTAAACTTCCTTTTGTGAGCTTCCACTTTCTTTCACCGAAGTAATTCATCAGATCATCATCATCTAGCTTTCCGACGGAGATAAGATTGAGGCGCATGGCCGGGACATGCCTCACATCTTTCAGAACAAGCTTGCACCCAGTGCTTGTTGTTAGAATGATGTCTCCTATCCCAATGATCTTGCTCCTATCTTGATTTCCCATTTGCACCGTACCAAAGTCACCGCTTTGGTAGGATGAGAAGAAGCTTTTATGTGGAGTAACATGGAAGGAAGCACCAGAATCAACAATCCAAGAATTCTCATCATAAGCAATGTTTAGAATATTACCTTCACCAACGAGATATAGCAGATCTTCTTTTAATACTATGGCAGTAGTACTCTTCTCTTCTTGCTTCTTCGTTGGGCTTATTTGGTTTGACTTGACATTACCGGCCTTTTGGTCTTTCTTGAAGGATCGACATTCCATTTTCTTATGACCCACCCTTCCACAGTAATAGCATGCAATCTTCAAGCATGAATTGGATCTACCTTGAGATTGATGCGGATCTCAGCTCTTACTACATCCACGAGTTTCATTCCTACCCTGATTCTCAACAACATTTGCTTCGGGATGGATAGACTCACCTCGTTCCATTCTCCTTGTTTCTTCACCAAGAAGACTGTCACTGACGGTATCCATGGTTAGCTTTCCTTCCGGAGCTGAGTTACTAAGTGTAACTACGAGTGTGTCCTAGCTTTCTGGTAAGAAACTAAGGAGTAGAAAGGCTTGTAACTCATCATCAATCTTCATATCAATTTTTGTTAGTTGATTTATGAGCCCCTTGAAATTATTCAAGTGCTCAATCATACTATGACCATCCTTATACTCCAACTTCACCAACCGTCGAACTAAATTAGCCTTGTTACGAGGCATTTTCTTCTGAATCATGGACTCAAGTTTTGTCCATAATTCATAAGAATTTGTATAAGTAGAAACATGCTCGAAGAGAGTTTTGTCAATGTACTTACGGATTATAGCAACAGCCTTTTGGTTCAATGGTTCCCACTAAGCATCACTCTTTCCTTCTACCTTGTCTTTGTAGATGATGGGCTCATGCAAATCCTTGCAATACAAGTGGTCCTCCATCATCGGCTTCCAATAGGAGTAGTTGTTGGCTGTGAGCTTGAACATGTCTCCATCATGAGCGACATTATCCTCCATCTTGGACTTACATGAGCTTGATTATGGCTACGGATGAACCTGGCTCTCATACCACTGTTGGGAAATCTCGAGCTTTCCCGCTTCGTGAAGTTAAGATAGGCACATTAAGATTGAAAGTAGTAATGGGAGCACAAGAGTTTATAATTCTCCAATATGGAGATTCTTCCACTATACCAAAGAATAGTAGGATTACAAGAATATGATTACAAAAGCAACTCACACTCGGTGGCTCACTCAAGCTTGAGGATAGAGACTTCCCAAGCTATCTCTCTTTTTCTCTCAAAGAGGCTCTCTTTTATAATTCTTGGATTTTTTTGATTGATGATTGATGGTTAAGAAAGAAGGCTCCTATCCCTATTTATACTACTCAACCTCCATAATGAATGGTGGAGATTACTTGTATCCAAAGGTGGAGATTGATTCTCTAGAAGCTCCACACTCTCTAGGAATCTCTACACTCTTTCATTCCCTTTTACATCCTTCCATACTCTTCTGTAAGGTTCCGGAAGATTCCACACATCTCTAGAATATTCCAGAGGGTTCCATACTCTTCCACAAGCTTCTAGAGAGTTTTTCGGAACGTTCTAGAAAATTCTATACTTCTCTAGAAAGATCTAGAATTTTCTAAAAACTCTCCAATTAAGGGAGGATCCCAACAGTGGGAGCAAAAGTTTTATTGCCATGTATGAGGAGAATCAATATATAAATGAAGCCAAAATCAACTCTTGCAGTGTCACTGTGATAGTCATAAAGGGAGCCAGAAGAGTTGTCAAGATCAACGTATGTACCTAAACATTGTGACACACAAAAATAATAAACTCTACATAAAAAGATATGAATGTCGGAAGAACTTACATTTGAATTATATTGCTACATTAATGAAAAATTCAATTATTAATAGATGTAGTAGTGGAAACATATACACTTGCTATAGACAACTAAAGTTCATAATTACTACCTGGTATTCCAGTATTAGTACAACATTAAACAAATTACATGTACACTTACTAAAGACAGCTAAAGTTCATAACTAAAGTTCTTTTTGTTTCCATTATTCCTTATATTCATCTTCAAGTCTACTGTTCATATAGAGGGTTTGGTAGAGGTTAATTATGAATCTTATTGTTATGTTTATGATTCTACGGAACATGAATTATTATGTATTCTATCTACTCCTATAAGCAGTTGGGTTGAAACCAGGTTATTTGCATCCCTAGATGAGGTTGATAGGGGAAAATTTGCATTTAACAATAAATAATTCTAATACAAAATGATGAAACTATATTGTCATCAAAGTCCAATGTTTGGAAGTATATTAACCAAAGTTGGTAATTTTTGAAATTTATACCAAAGTCCAATGGTAGTATATTAACCAAAGTTGGTTATCTATACAAGTGAACAATATAATAATAACCTTTTTCTTTTTTTTAAAAAGACAATGATTTAACTAATTTTAGCGTTTACTTCAAATAAAGATATTTTATATAATATAAATAAGATTATACGATAATAGGCTTATATGATTATATCAGATATCGTATAAGAACTCTGTTTCTTGAATAGTTGTATTACGTGGAGACAAAATGAAAGATAGAGAGTGTGTGTATTTGTTGCGTTTATTATTCAACAGCTCGTTAAGTCAAAAGAAAAGCCAAATAGTCGTTGTTCCTTATCTTTCTTTAACTATTATACCTACGTTCTTATCTTTCTTTAATTATTATACCTATGTTCCCTGTCTTACAACAACATTGTTTAGAAAAACTTTAATAATTGATGGTAAGATGGAAACATGGCACATGAAATATATAGTCATCAATGCCTAAGGGAAGTGCACATTATTTTAATCACGATGGAATTAATAATACAAATTCAAAAATTGATCTTTCTTTTATATATCTCGCCTGATAGGGGCGGAGGCTACCGCACATGCAAGAAGAAGGAGCATTTGGTTCTCTCCTACATAAAGATAAAATTTTGCAGCTGGATATGAATAATCATAGAGTTTCAGATAATTTTTATAAAAGCAACATCAATAATCTTACTTATCACTTATCTGTTTGGGAAAAACAGGATTGCAGTGAGCATCAAGCGAATGAAGAACTCGAAGCTTGGGACAACAGCATACTTTATGCTAATAAAAAGCTCGCTGCAGCTGATTACTTCGATTTCAGCAAATCTGCTCCTAATTTCAGATGTCATAAGCAAAAGACGCTACTTTGGAATGATATCCAAGACATCTGTAATCGTGTCTCCTCAAACAACAGATATTCATCCTCATCAGAGCTATACACCAAGATTAAAAAGCAAAAGGAGTCTACTTGGAACAAAATCTCCTCCCAGATCAATTCGCGAGAGTTAACTGGAGAATCTTCTGAATTAAAAAGAGAAAACAACAAAAAGAAGGAGTTCACATGGAAGCCCCCTTGACTTTTATGCTTTGCTGCTAAATAAACATGGATCGCACTGATTTTTCCCCATGTTTTTAAAAACTAGTGTTTATTCGTTTGCTTTCTAAGATAATTGTAAGCGGCGAGGGTTTGTATTTGCTTTATTTCGGGTAGGGTATTTTTACCTACCTGCTTTGATACCCGGCCTTGGGCCTATTTAACTGTTTCAAAAAAAAGGTATTACAAAGAGGATAGTAACGCTTTATACAAAAGCAAATAGTCAACCATAAAAAGCTAGAAACACATCAAAAACACCTCTCAACATTGCCATAAAAAGTTGCTGCTCATATATTTCTCGCCGAGCATGTTGGGCCCGTAAATGTAATCAAACCAGCACTCAATAAAAACCGTTGCATAAACAAACCTAATCAACCAACATAAGCAACATAAAAATGACAACAATGATGGAAAGTAGATTTATGATGGAAGTAATATTTGCAACAGTTATGGCATGCTCCATGGTGAAGAAAGCTGTGGCAGTCGAGGCTCTTGCTCCTGCACCCACTTCTGGTTCCACTTTTGCTGATACTTCCGCTGTTGTTGTGGCTGTTGTTGCTCTGTTTGCCTTTGCATTCCTTTTCAATTAGTTTTTTATTTTCTTTTTCTTTGAAAACTGGTTTATGTGATGTTAGTCTCTTGATTTCTGTTTGTGATGTGTTGAACCAAAAAAAGTGTGTGTAGTAAGAGTAAGATATCTCCTCACTTTTTGATTGTTGTTTTCTACTTTGGATTACAGATAATAAAGATAATTTTTTTAGATCATTTATACGTTCCTCAAAGTATGGGATAAATGAAAATATAGATGAACAATCTCAGAAACATCCTTTTTAGTTTAATGCTTCTACAAAGAGAAGTCCACTTGAGGTTGTAGATAATACTAAAGTGGAAAATGCTGACAATAGAGAAAAGGTTAACAGATTTTTGCAGCTTAACCATGCAACACATCAGGTATGATAAACTTTCTTTTGGTTTAGTATTCAAATGTTTTTAGGTATTTTGACATAAATTTTAGTTGATAATAAATTGGTAGTTACTAGTTAGTAAACCAACTACCAATTATATTTATTATTACCGACAGTTTGAGTTAGCTGGTATATATACTGATAGCAGATAAATGAAACAATAGTTGTATTGTGAAGTTTCTATGCCCGCCACACATTCATGTGTACTTTTTGTTTTAAATTGGTGCATGTTTGAGCATCAAAATCTGTTCTTTATATTGCAAAAGCTTTAACATTGCAAACTAAATATGAGAAAGAAAAAATAATAATTTTGGAATCCAATTGCAAAACAAAGGAAATGAGCCACATTCTGGAAAAACATGTTATGTTTTGTTATTGATGATCCCAAATATTAATTATTGTTCTAAGTGGTAATTGAAAAGTTTAGTGTAATTCAGTATAATCTATCAGCTTATTAAGGAACCTTGCATGTTTTTGGTTTATTATTTTAAAGTATGTTAAGCAGCTAAGGAAAAAATCCGACATGGGTTTTAATTGTGGAAATTAAGTTTTCAGTTTATTATTTCAAAGTAGAATTATTCCCAACTTTATGATTCATGGTGATTTCACCCTTAAGGATGGAAGAGGCGGTAGAGTCAAACATTTGTTAGCATACTGTTATGAAACATTTGTTTTAACATTTTTTAAGTTAACTAATGTGATTGGTTTTAGAGGATCAACTGTACGGGATTAACTATGTTCAACTTCGATTTGAAGATTCAAGCACAGGTACATACACCAAACTGTAGTATTATAAGGCATGTTTAAACCATAAATTATTTCACCAAATGAAAATTTCTATTTTATTTTACTTTTGTTATATTTCACGCATACTGCATATTTTCTTTATTTATAGTTGAGCTTCACATCAACTGATAGTTTTAGTATATATTTTAGCTAATCAGATTTTATTGACACTAACATAATTAAGGTTGCATATGTCTATAATCCTCTAAACTTCAAGTACCAACTGGTGTTTTTTCTCCTACATAAAAAGTTGAACCTGTATATACATTTTCATGTATATGATATTTGTCAATTATGTTAACCTTTTGAATTATAAATGATTTATAAAAATTGAACATGTTTATACATCCCTTATGTCATTTCCATTGAAGCACATATTTTAACCTTTTCATTTATTGATGATTTTTCAATTATAACTTTTGATATGTCTAGTCTAAAGTTAAATGGTTGGTTTCATTTGGTCATTATTTCATTCAGAAGTCTACAGGCGAGTGCCTCAGAATTCGTGAGGCAAATGCCTTAGAAAAACTAAGGCAAATGCCTCAGAGTTTGTGAGGCGAATGCCTTGGAGTTTTCTAAGGCATTCCTCGGATTTCTAAGGCAAATGCCTTAAAACTTTCTAAGGCAAATGCCTTAGAATTCACGAGGCACTCGCCTCAGAATTCTCTGAGGCAAAAACCTCAGAATTCGTGAGGCATTCTGAGGTATTTGCCTCAGAGTTATCTAAGGCAAATGCATCGAAAACTAAGGCAAAAGCCTCAGTTGAGGCTAAAGCCTCTCATTTTCTAAGGCATTTGCCTCTGAGTTCATAAGGCGAATGCCTCAGAAGATTTCTAAGCATTTGCCCTAGATTTCAAGAGGCAAATGCCTTAGAAAAACTGAGCCAAATGCCTCAAAGTTTTTGAGGCGAATGCCTCAGAATTATAAGGCATTTGCCTCAGAATTAGGCAAATGCTCCATGAATTCTGAGGCAAATGCTGTTTCTAACTTGCTTTGATGTTGCCTAAATTATACTATAAATAAATATGGACTCTCACTAAGCTAGGGTATTATTTTGTTTCTGTAGTATGCTACAATTTCAATATATTAGATTTTATCACAAGCGGGTTAATTGTTTTTGTGCTAAGGTAAGTTGCAAGCCATTCATTTCTTCTTTATCCATAGAGTTGAGATTTATTTAATTTATGACTTAGCGTCCCTATGTTTTATATTTCACTTACAAATATAAGACATGCCATAGTTTTTTTACTTTCTCAAATACTCTTAAGTTTTTAGTTTTTCATATATTTCTCCCTATCACTAAATGCAATATTCGTTTGAATTTATATCAAAATTATGAATTCAGTATTCAAATTATTACAAGACATATATTTGGAGTAAGCTCTTGTGATAACACCTCCAATGCGGGCTTGCTCCTAATGGCTCCCATATATTTGGATCATCAGAAATTTTAAAATAGAATCATTGTTACATAAACCATTGATTCATGTACTTGAACCCATCTATCAAACTTTTTGCAATTATTTGTTCAATTAGATATTACATTGTTTTTTATTATAATTAGTGTAATTTTTATGAGCAGAAAACAGAGTTGGCATAAAAAAATTACAACTTCATATTTATGTAGCTAATTGTGACATAAAAAATTCACCACATAATACGAGCCTTGATACATGATTTGTTTATAAAGTAAATTGCACTTTCTTTTTGGGTGTTACTGTTTACACCCAACTAAACTCTTATCTCACCCACCTATCCTCTTAGCTACTTATCCTCTTCGCTCATCCATCTACATTCACCTTTTCGTAACCTTTATATTTTCTCAAAACCATAACTCAATCTTCTCCTCTCAATCTTTCTTCAAACAATAAAATCAAAATTTCTCCATCTAATTTCTCTATAGCCGATCTTTTTTAATTTCATGCTTCACAAGGATATATAAATCTACCTAATTTTGATACAACTAAATTATTATCGAATTTAATTTTAAGTAGAATTTCCATTTTTTTAAACTTGTGATCCAAAAAAAGATTACCATAGTAAAGAATAATTTTCAGCTCAAATTTGGGGTTACGGTATAACATATTAAAGAACATTTATTACTATTTCGATCAAAAACATCCAGTTACTATTGTTTTTTGTTGGTTGAACAAAACAATGAAACTAATTGTAGTTGAAAATAATATGATATAGTCAAATATATTTAATTATGATAATCCATTCACAATAAAATTAACAGGTTTACAAAAATATTGATTTACATTCATATTTTACATAGAATTAAATATCTCAACTAATCAACTTCTAATCTGAAATTCATAAAAGAAAATTTGTTTATATTTTTCATCTCATTTTGTTTTGTCGTTGATGATTAACAAGATTGAAAATAATTATGTTTGAGTATTAGATTTTATTATTTATATGTTGTCCGATTATCATTTATTTCCAAATTATTTCAAACTTAAGGAGGGTTTTCGAAGTAGATTTCATGATTTAATTTAATTATTATTTAAGTGGCGTTTGTAAGTCACCCTTCTTTTTGTTCTAACTTATTCTCTTATTATATCACATCTGATATATTATCTATGATTTTATTCTAATTCTTTAAGTCTTTCTTAATCTGCTTCAATTTATATAGGAAGCTAAATAGGTGCTTACAAGGAGCTTTGTAATATATATTTTTCTGGATTGTTTCAAGTGTTTGAGGCTTTTTTGGGCATAGCAAGCATATTTTTTTAGCTTTAGCGAATTTCGTTGTGTAGTACTATTTGGTGTGTATGTTATAAAAACTTGACTTTTGATATTGCCTAATCCTGGGTTTTGGATGTTGTGTAAATTAGAATATGTTTAATTATATAAATTATTTTGAATCATTTAAATGTATTTATATTATTAATACTTGATGTTGATTTGAATTCTTAATGAAGCATGTATTATATAAGTGTGTAAATATTTTCCAACGATAGTACAACATAAGATAAGTGCTATAAAAAATAACTGTAATAAAAGATTGCGCTTTTAAGTGTTGTAAAAATCATGTAATAAAATCCACATTGGGTAATAAGTGTTGTTAAAACCTACAACTGCTCAAATATAACGTTGTAAAAATAAAACAATTAACACAACAATAAACAGACGCTGTTATTTATAAATTATAGATGATGAATAAAAATACAACAGTGTTTATTTATTATTGTCAAAAGTTTCTACAGCGGTTAATGAACGCTATGAATACTCTATTTTAACAGCCATTATTTTGTGTTTCATAGTATAATAGCATGTCGTTAAATAGCATTCTTAGAAACACTATCAAAAGATATTGGTTTTTAAACCACCTATTCACTACTATAAAATCATATTTCTTCCAGAAAAACTCAAAAATCAATTCATCCACTTATTTTATTCTTCTCTACACATCTCTTTTTATAAAAATGAATTCAAACGTCAATTTTTCATAAAAAAAAACTAAGTGACAATCTAGAAGAAACTCTTCAATCATTCAAGAATGCTCTTTGCTTCATTCTTAGCAATAAATGACACTTGAAGTTGAGTCAAATGAAAATGATCAAAGAACAAGAAAAACATTTCGATTCTCTTCGATGTTTGATTTCTTGTTTCACTAAAGAAGTTTAAGGCAATGCCCGGAATGCTCGAACTCTAAAGAGAAAGTGGAACATGAAGATTGGGAAGTTATTAACACCAATCCATCTTTGGATATGAAGGATGGGTCGAAGTTCCCATAAAATTCTAGTTTTAATACGTATTTAAAATATGTTTTTATTATTTGTACATTTTAATCTGTATAATTAGAAACTGCTTTTTATGTATTAATTGTGTATAAGTGTGTATAATTGTATAAATTATAGTGTATGGTTTAAATAAATGTATATATAAAGTTATTTCTCAAAAATAATGTTTTGCAATTAATATTGATTTTGATTCCATATACCACGGTATCACATCTCATAATATTTAATATGTCACATTTAGGGGTGAGTTTATTTTTTTTACCCTTTTTTCCATCTTTGTTGATGACAAAGAAAGAGAAAAATATAACATATAATATATGCATATACTAAGGGGGAATCACTCAAAATAGGGGGAGTTAATCAATTTAAGGGGAGTTACATTATATTTTACCATAAAAATATTTACATGATTATCATCATCAAAAAAGGGGAATTTTTAATATCATAGATATTGATTTTGATGATAACAACCATATAAATATATGTACTATTGTTTCCACAAGTTGTATAGAATATTTAATGTTACACAGGTTTATACAAGTATAAGATAACCGAGTTTGAAGATCGACCAATAAAAAGACTAGAGATCAACATTCAACAATGATCAAGACAATTGAAGACTTCTAAATTTAAAGACAAAGACATGAAGAGTTCAAAACTATAGATAATAGTTGATAGATATTAGATAAAAATTTTAAAGTCCTTGAATAGCAACTTCTTTTGTTTGAATACTCTCTCACAAAAAAATTATTTTATTTTCAAAGTATATTTCTACAAATATTTTATAAAACTTATATATATATATATATTAAAGTATTTAAAAACTATTTTTTAAAGTGATTTTACAAAATATTAGGATTTTGTAACACTTTAAAAGTGTTGTTGTTTCTCTCAAAATAGAAGGAAATGTCGACATACTCATACCACATAAGTATGTCGACACATGTACCGTTGAAAGGGCTTTTTTATATTTTGAAAAGTTATTATTTTTTGCTCAATCTCTTTGCAAATAGACATATCTCTTCAAATACTATATAAAGAGGACTGGAAAACGAATTCTTTTAACAATATTCTCTCCATTCTCCTTACTATAAATTCTCATTGTATATTTCTCAAAATCCACTTTCTATACTCTTCAAATCCACTCAAATTCAATCTCTACTTCACTGCACTCATTCTCTATAATCTACTCACTATTTTATAAGATATCTTTCACCAATTAGAAGATCAAAGTGCTATAAAAGGATTATATGATATTCTGTATCCATGTTACAACCATTTGTATTTGGAATCAACAACTCTCTACTACTATTTTGTATGGGTATGCTTACTACCTGTTCAAATCATGTGGGCGTGCTCATAGCCCATTTAAATCAAGTGGGTGTTTTTGTTACCTGTTTAAATCAAGTAGGTGATCTTATTGTCCAGTTAAATCAAGAGAGTCTACCCTGAGCTTAGAAAGTCAGATGGGAGAGATTGTCTATTAATATATAACTCTGTTGATTTTCTATGTCCTGATTTAAATTTTCAAACTGTTTAGAAAAGTACTATGTTAGTTATAAAACATTATTTACCCACCTCAGTGTTAAACTAGGATTAAAATCTGTTTACACTAGTATAATTTATACTATACCATTTCCCATGCTATATCAAATTTATTCAAATTCCAAGACAAATCCAAGATGGAATAGTAATTACACGAATTACAAGATGGTCCAAACAGTAATACCTTGATTCCCCTTGCTAATCATCACTTAATGACATGTTTAAGCTAATTAACGTGGAGCTTTTTGGTTAAATTTGGATTAATGGAGATTTTCTTTAGTTTTAGGAAATGGGAAAATGATCAAGAACGGTCCTCTAATCCCTAATTAGGCAAAATTCACAAAATATGTTAGTAGGCCTAATTCAGGCTAAATTAATTGCCCAATATCTGACCAAACACTTCCCGAACTTCAAAGGATCATATCTACCAAATAGTAAGTCCAAAAAGCTATTACAACCAATCAATAGAAAGAAACCGTCATCCATTTCCAATGAATGTGGTTTCAAAACTTAATTAGGATCCTATCAAAAGTTATAGATCATACAAGATTTTTAGGGTTGAACTGTCCAATAAAAATGTTAAGGATAGAAAATGTTACTAGTTGACATTTCCCAAAGTTATAGAGTCATACAACCCTATATGAATTTAAATATAATATTTTACATTCCTTCAATATGTAAAATACGGATCTTTACACAAAGTTACTTAACTAGATTTAACGCAGTGGCCACAGTAGTTCAAAAACCAGACCCATCAATAGTTCTTATAGCGGTGGTTACTGGAGTTGCTAATAAAATATAGTTTAAGAAGGCTTTGGATAGAGATCTGCTAGTGGATCTCGTAGATTCTTTCTATCAAGGTAAAATATATTTTCGTTAAGAAGACGTGGAAACCGAGAATAGTGAAGTGAATGCTATGGAGAGTGGAACACCATCCAAGGAAGGATTTAGAAAATATAAAGGAAAACGAAAGGCCGATAATGGATTTGGAGCCTCAAAGTGGCTGAAGAAGGAACCGAAGTTTGCCTCTTATATTGACATGATAGAGACTCCGGAGAGGATCTATCTTCATACCGAGGGAAGGTTCCGTATAGAAAACCTCCTAAAATAGAGTCCATGGAATGGGAGAGAAAGTCTAAAAAATACCATCTATTCCATAAGCTGGACGAACATGAAGGATTTGATATACAGGAAAACGAAAGGCCAATAATGGCTATGGAGAATCAAAGCGATTGAAGAAGGAACTGAAGTTTGCCTCTTATACCAACTTGACAGAGACCCCAAAGAGGATCTATCTTCATATCAAGGACAGGTCCGTATAGGAAACCTACTAAAAGAGAGCTTATGGAATGGGAGAGAAAGTCTAAAAATATTGTCTATTTCATAAGCTAGATGAACATAAGACGAATGAATGCACACACATGAGGAATTTGATATAGGAGTAAGTTTGAAGTAACTGATTGCAACAATATGTGGGGAATCAGATAACAGTAGCACAAACTATAATAGTGCAGTTGGAGCGACCACCAGAAGTGATGGATATACCCGGTCACATTTGAGGATCTAGACGAGCATGGTAATCCCATGATTGGGATCGATCAAAATTAGGTTTATTTTTGGCATTTTGATTTTTGTATGAATAAACTATAAAGGTTTACCTTCGGGCCGCTTACACATACGTGCGATCTCGATCAGTCCTATAGACATACTCTGAGTTCGATCTTGAAGGTATTCCTTGGTTGGATTAGGTGTTTTAATTTTCATTTGATGCATTTTGATTTGAGTAAGTGTTCTTGAATGATCTGATAATAGATATTGATTGGACATGGTATTTAATTATGATATTGCTGTGAGATAACAATCAAACTTAGTTATCCCTTATATTTTATAGATAGACCGATAGATTATGATTCCTCCTGACTGGAGAGATGGGTTGATGAACGGTGAAAAGTAGGTCCACTCGTTGGAGAGTGAGTGGATGGACTTATATAAGATAGCGAGTCCTCTTGTCAGTGAGTGAGTGGATGGACTCATCTTAAACATTGAGTCCCTCGTCGAAGAGCAGGTGGATGGGCTCAATATAGATATACACTTATCTAACTTGGAGAGAATAAAATTTAACCCCTAGGTACGAATGCCTTTTGATTTAAGATGATTTGATAATTATTATTGAATGATTGATGGATGTCATTGCCATAATTCAGTTGGGCTCACTTATGATGGCATGCTAGGAGATACTAGGGGATTTATGAGTGATGCTCCGGTCAGGGACAGTGCACCACCATGATTTATATTGTATGATAGCATGATATATATTGTATTTATGGTAGCTTATCCTAAGAGAACGTGGGATGATAATGATTTATGATTGATGTTTGGGTGAGGATTTGAGTCCTTAGCCACGATGGGTCTAGAATGACCATTGATTTGCATGTGAAACTGAGAGAACTGAATGATTCACTATAGTTAGTTAGGTAGATAGCCAGACATCAATTATGATAATTTGCTAGTCTCGATATGTGTTTTTGATCAAAGCACTCATTGTTTCCACAAAATCATGCTTTGGGGGGTAAGTGTTTTCTACAAATTTATCATAATCTCGAAATTGGCTCGGATCAGAGGAACTGGACTATAAAATGAAGAAAGAATGAACTAGGAAGCTTAGAAGATGCTGTGATTGAAAGACGAAAGAAAATGGATAAGTATTAGATAACTCGAACCAGTCGGTACCGAACAATCCCAGTGAAGATGGGGTTGACTTTTCCTTATAATAGAACCAAGCTTGGAACTGATAAAAGATTAAAAAAATACTAAGTGAAATCCATCGGTACTGAACGTTTTGGATTTTCTAGATTTAAGTGCCTATTGTTAGAACCTCCACTCTATGTTTCAATGACAACAACTATACAATCATATATATTATACATCTTATCAAGCTTACAGGTATATACTATAAGAGAACATCATGCTCAAAGATATTGGAACTCAAAGACAAACAAAGATCTATGGACCATGCTATGATTAGTAAGGGTATTCTAGTGTATTAAGAGTCTTAGATAAAACATTGTAAGGTCTCCTTGAGTATATATATGCACATACGATTTCATATACACTAATGTAAATTGGAAAACTGGATTTATCAGCCACAGACATTTGAGGAAATACCACAAACGTTTATGACAATACTCGAAAAAAATTTCCTTGAGGCCATAGACGCCTATGGTTTCCCCACAGATGTCTATGGTTTGAAAAACTATAGAATTATGAATAGACACTTATTTAAAATGAATAGAAATCAACTCTTCATTGCAGTCGTTAAAATGAATAGACCTTATCTAACAGTAACAATCTGCATTGTTTTGAATCACAGCCATGATTGAGATTTAGAATTTAACTAATTTGAATTAACTGAATCTATTCTCTCTTAATTTCTTACTCTCCTGTGCATACATTGCTTACATACTCTCAACCTATCATAACCAAAGTATAATTTTGGTTAAATCACTTCCTACAACTCAAAGCACTTACATTCACATACTCAAAGAAGATCGTAGGAAGATTGGTACTATCACTCAAAATCTGTGTTATTTGAAACACAAGATTGTCAAAGATATACTTTTTTATTAGCATATTCCTCCGAGCAAAGTGAGGGTTAGTTGGTTAAAGGAAATACCGAAAGGGAGCTTTGGGACTGGATGTAGGACGGGAGGTCCGAACCAGTATAAAATATCTGGTGTGATCGCTTTTATTTATTTATCTTATTTATATTTAATTATTGTTCTCTGCTTAATATCTAAAAAGGAAATTTCCACAAAGCAACCTCTCGAATTACTCCATCTAGATTTATTCGGAGCAACTCAAGTACGTTCAATAAATCATAACAAATACGTTTTTATAGTTATTGATGATTTTTCAAGATATACTTGGACATTATTTTTAAAACATAAAAGTGACACTTTTGAAATGTTCAAAATTTTTGCTAAACGAATAATTTATTTAATGAATTTAAAAATTAAAAGTATACGAAGTGATCACGGAGGTGAATTTGAAAATGTATTTGCAAATTTTTGTAACAAAAAGGGAATTAGTCATAATTTTTTATTTCTTTGAACACCACAACAAAATGGTGTTGTAGAAAGGAAAAATCGAACTTTAAAAGAATGTGCATGAACTCTACTAATAGTAGTAACCTACCAAAATTTTTTTGAGCTGAAGCAGTTGCTACTGCTTGTTATGTATTAAATTGTGTAACACTTAGTCCAATGACTAAAAATACATGCTATGAAATATTTTTTAGCAAGAAACCAAAAGTATCATATTTTCACGTATTTAGATCAAAATTTCATTTTAAACTCTAAATATTGTCTAGGAAAATTTGATTCTAAAGCCGATGAAGGAATTTTTGCTGGTTATACGGATCGAAGTAAAGCATGTAGAATCTTTAATAATGAACAAATATTATAGAAGAAAGTTTTCATGTCTCATTTGATGTAAACTTTAAAGATAATAAAAATGATGATGATAGAGAAATTATAAATAAAACTAGTATGCCTATACATGAAAATAATAATGATAATGTCAATAACAATAATGATAATATGACGTCACCACTTATAATATTAAGAGACCGTCCTATTAGTAATATTATTGGGGATTTAAATACAAGAGTATCAACTAGAAAATGATTAAATCAAATGAGTCATGTTGTATTTATATCAAATTTTGAACCAAAAATTATAAAGAAGCATCAAAAGATGATTTTTGGATTATTGCAATGCAAGAAGAACTTAAACAATTTGAAAGAAATGATGTTTGGGAACTTGTATCGAGACCAAATGATAAATCCATAATTGGAACGAAATGGGTTTTTAAAAATAAAGTGGATGAAAATGGAAATATTGTATGAAATAAAACAAGGTTAGTAGCTCAAGGATATAATCATGAAGAAGGAATTTATTATGACATAACATTTGCTCTTGTAGCACGTCTCGAAGCAATACGAATATTACTGGCTTTTGCCTGTCATCATAATTTTAAACTTTTTCAAATGGACGTAAAAAGTGCGTTTTAAATGGATTTATAAAAGAAAAAGTGTATGTTGAACAACCTCCTTTATTTGTTCATGAGAAATATCCTGATCATGTATTTAAACTTAAAAAGGCCTTATATGGATTAAAACAAGCACCTCGTGCTTGGTATGAAAGATTAAAAACTCATTTACAAAATTCCGGTTTTCAAATTGGTAAAATAGACTCCACTTTATTCATAAAAAAAGAAAACAATAATATTTTAGCCATACAAATATATGCTGACGACATTATACCGCTGACGAAAAATTGTGTACTGGATTTTCTAACATAATGAAAAATGAATTTGAAATGTCATATATGGGTGAATTAAACTATTTCTTAGGTTTACAAATAAGACAATTAGAAAATGGAATTTTATAAATCAAGAAAATACTATCAAGATGTATTAAAACGTTTTGGAATGGAAAATATTTCAAGTAAACCAACTCCAATGAATACTACTCTCTATATTAAAAAAAAGATGAAAATGGAAAAGATTTCGACCAAAAATTATATCGAAGTATGATAGGATCTCTGTTATACTTAACAGCTAGTAGACCCCAAATTATGATGAGTGTATGTTTATATGCTCGGTTTCAAGCATAGCCAAAAGAATCACATCATCGAGCGGTAAAATGAATCTTAAGATATTTAACAAACACTGAAGGTTACAGACTTTTTTACCCAAAAGGAAGCTCGTTCGAACTCGTGTCATATAGTGATGCTGATTTCGAGGGTTGTAAAACGGATAGAAAAAGCACAAGTGGCACATATCATTTTATTAGTCAGTCTTTAGTTTCATGGTTTAGTAAAAAGCAAAACTGTGTTTCGATCTCGACATGTGAAGCTGAATACATCTCAGCGGCTTTAGCATGTGCACAAGTAATATGTATGCAACAAACTTTTCTAGATTGGTAAAATCATAACAAAATCACTTATATATTGTGATAATACTAGTGCCATACAAAATGAAAATAGAGTGGACTCGAAGACAAACAAAGATCTATGGACCATGCTATGATTAGTAAGGGTATTCTAGTGTATTAAGAGTCTTAGATAAAACATTGTAAGGTCTCCTTGAGTGTATATATATATATATATATATGCATACACGATTTCATATGCACTAACGTAAATTGGAAAACTATATTTATCAGCCACATATATCTGTGGAAATACCGCAGACATCTATGACAATACTAGGAAAAAATTTTCTCGAGGCCATAGACGTCTGAGGTTTCCCCATAGACGTATGTTATCTGAAAAACTACAGAATTATGAATAGACGCTTCTTTAAAATGAATAGAAATCAACTTTTCATTGAAAGGTTGCAGCCATTAAAATCAATAGACCTTATCTAACAGTAACAGCTCTTCATCTGCATCTTTTGGAATCTATAAACACAACCATGATTGAGATTTAGAAATTAACTAAACTGAATTAATTGAATCGATTCTCGCTTAATTTCTTACTCTCTTGTGCATACATTGCTTACATACTCTCGGTCTATCATAACCAAAATATAATTTTTGTTAAGTCACTTCCTATAACTTAAAGCACTCACATTCACATACTCAAAGGAGATCATAGGAAGATTTATACTAACAAGGTTGTCAATGATATACTTTTGTATTAGCTTATTCCTCCGAGCGAAGCGAGGGTTAGATGATTAAAGGAAATACCAAAGGGGGGCTTCGGGATTGGATGTAGGATGGGAGGTCTGATCTAGTATAAAATATTTGGTGTGATTGCTTTTATTTATTTATCTTATTATATTTAATTACTGTTCTCTACTTAATATAGTTAGTAATATACATTCTCGCACGTTATACGTATAAGTTGCATTATTTATAGACTTTCACCTATAAGCTAGGAGAATTTTACCAAGTGAAAAAGAAAAGCTAAGATGTGACAAGTCATCAGTCTGTATCGAAGTATATTGATGGTTAAACTTCTTCTTCTTGACTCGATCTTCACGGCTGGAATTTTGGATATGAATACTTACTCTTTCATATCGATTCTGCCTATTTCGATGGGAGTATTTGCCTATAAATAACAAGCCTTCATCAACTAGAAGGGGACATTTTGTGTAATGATACGACTTTTCGACGCTCGAAAGTCGACATTAATACGTCCACTGTATCAAATGTCGCGCAATCAAATGCCGGAAAACTGAATCATTAGGGTTAAAAGAAGAGGTAGAAGAAGATAGAAGAAAAAAAAGAACAGAAAAACAGAAACAGAAACAATATCAGAATCTCACATTCGTAGCGGAACAATATATAATAGATGAATCAATAATCTTTAAAACAAAAGACTATATCAGTTTATACATTACATCATATCATCAGAGTTTACAACAATACACATCACTGGACAGTTATATAAACTTGTCCACATACAGAATACACAGCAGAATAAATAACAAGTACGGGAGTACGCTTCGCCATCCAGCTCATCTCCAAAGCTCCAAAATATCCTGATAACATAACTCTAGGCTGCCCGTGTGGAAAATTTATGGGCACCCAGAGTTTAGAAAGGGAACAATAAACTCCGAGTCAGTTATGGTGACAGGTGTGAGATCATAAAACAGTTATTTTCACAAAGAAAATAAAAATAATTTCGCAATGCTTTTGGAAAATGAAACTACCATAAGGCCTCCCGCCACACACACAATGCAAACGCAGAATTGGAGGAGATTTCTCCTTATGATAGTCAAAAATTCTTACTACGCAAAATCAGTTGATATTATTATTAATGTCTAGTGTGGAAAACATTTCAAAAGTATAATATCAATCTTAGCTAACATACAACCATTATTGTATGCCTACTATAGCTGCTATGTTCAATAGCAGGTTACCGCCACATTCCATAGCAGGTAATACAACTAAAACCGTGCAGGCTCGTATTGTTTCTTTGAATTTCCAACAAATGGTCAGGCAAAGGAACTTCCTTACACCGAAATGGAAACGCCTCTGGAAAGACGCCCTGAGAACCTAACCGGATCTCTACAAACATAAGGTCGACGCTACCTCACGCTGTACAGCTATAACTAGGTAACTAACACACTGACGCTACCTCATGTTGTACAGCTGTAACTAGGTAACTAACACACAAGTATGCCATCCCCCGGTCGTTATCGACCTTTATCCGAGGATCCTCAACCACAAAGTATAATAAATGTGCAGCATCAACATAGGTAAAATATCTGGGCTCCATACCATGATATCACCTTTTATCCAGAAGGAAATGACATACCCTAGGGGCGCTACCCCTACAAACCTTTGCCGCAACATTCCTGTTTCGACCATTACCGGGTTGTGAGGCTCGACGAAGTCTCGTCCACAAAACTACGCTTTTTCACAAAGCCACGCTTTTTCACAAAGCAACGCTTTGACCAACAAATGATCAACAGCACTTTGTATGCCACATTACCAAATTGGGAATGTATCACAAGTAACCATCAACTACATAACCTCTGAGCTCGTACGTCTCAGAGAAGGGTGTTAAGCTAAGAGAATAAATTCTCCGCCACCAACTGAAATGTATTTGATAGAAACAAGCTTTACATCTCAAAGTGTAATGTCAGACACACATCCATACAAGACCGTTCCGGGATCGAACGGAACCGAAGGCACTTCCAAAGAAGCCCTTGCAATCCGGATATTCCCTAATCACGTCCGGACTTCCCATCATAAAAAGAGTGATATAAATCTCTATACCGGAGCAACTCGGTGCAGAGACATTCGACAGGTTGTCCTTTCATTTTCAAAAATATCCGGTCTTCAATACGATCCATATCGTCGTATCACTAATTCGGAATGGGTTATATGACACAAAGGTCTTTTCCCAGCTAACCCGAATAGTGAGCGTTTGTTTTTTTAAAAAAACAAATCAAGTGCCATTTCAAAGGCAAATATTGATAGTCGGTTATTTAACTATCAACAACATTCACAACAATCAACCAATTTAAATAATTTTTCCCAAATTATTTATTTTCAAAATATCTTCACAAGATAATTTTTTTCCACACTTCACATTTGAAAACCAATTTCAAATCACAATTTCCCACTTCACATTTGAAAACAAATTTCAAATCACATTTTCACACTTCATCTCAAAATGGTCCATTTCAACCAATTAAATAAATCCTTATCGATTTATTTCAAATTTACATTCCAAATCGGTAAATTTATTTCCACACTTTAAAAATAAATCAGTGTTTATTTTTAAAACAAATTTCCCTTTCCTTTATAAATTCCATTGTGAATTTTAAATTTCCAAATATTCACTTATACACGATTTTCAAATCGATTTCCCAAGTATTCACTTTCAACACCAAATCAACTTTCAAATTGATTTCTCAATTTTATTTCCAACCCCAAATCAAATTCCAAATTGATTTCAAAATCCATTTCAACACAGATCGAATTTTTCCATTCAAACACCAAATCAACTTTTCATATTGATTTCCCAAAGATTTATTTTCAAATACGAAATCAATTATCAATTTGATTTCAAACAAATTTATCACCTTTTAAATAAATTCCTTTATCTCTTCCAAACCATTTAAAATTCCATTTCAAATAACTTTCCCAACTTTCGAATAACACTATTCAAAATCCATTTACAAAAATCTTTTCCCCTAATTTGGAAATAATTCGATAAGATTACAAAATCAACTTTACGCTTTTTAAATTTCTTCTTATAAATTTATTCAATTCTTTCAAAAGAATTTTACTTGAAATTTCTTACTTTAATTTCAAAAATCCAATTTATTTATTTATGGTATCCAACGATACCAAAAATACATTCGGCTAAATTATAGCCTTCAACACATTCAATCACAGATATAATCATACACATATTATAAATAATCAATCACACAACATATGAAACCAATTCAAATGTTTTGAGGAATCATGTTGGATCCCTCCAGCCTGTTTCCCTGCATCCACTGATGTTAGCACAATACCAATTCCACTTCGAGGTGGAATATCGCGGTATATGGGATTTATAAAATATCATTCCGCTATTATGCGGCGCAATAGGGTCTCATCCGCTATATAATGCGGGAAATCAACAACTCCAATATATACATATGCCAATATATATATATTGCTATATATATAGATATATCCTACTATATCTAATATCACATCCAAACAGCAATCAATCAATAACTGCAAAAATCAAATTTCCAATTTGAGTGAGAAGATCTCACCTTTTGTTTGCAATCCATTTCCAATCCAGATTGTTTTCCCCACAATTTTGACCTTGTATAAACAATTATATGATTTTTATTAATATTCAAACAATCAAACAATTCAATTGCCATTTTTAAATTTTTATTCAACTTAATAAGTTTCAATTTTTAAACTAGTGATTGGGTTTTAAAAAAAATATTATTTCCTTTAATAATTTATTTTTAATGATTGAAATAATTGAATAAGCTAATTAAATAGGTTAACCACTTTATTATATATATTTTTTTTTACTTAACCAACAGCAAGTGAAAAACGTGTGTATATATATATATATATACATATATATATTTCTTCTTCTCTTCCAAAATCACATATATACTTATATATAAAATAGCTTATTTAAACTCAAAATCCAAATATATTCTTCAACCTATATATAATTATTTATTTAAATTAATTTAAACAGCACTGTAAAATATCCTCTTTCTATATTCATTTATTTATTTTTCTTTTCTGTAAAATGTTTTTATATATAAATTTGAAACAACATACCTTACTGTAAATTTTCCCTTATATATATATACATATATATAGCTGCATTTTAAATACTTCACTGTATTTTAAACTGTAAATGTCAAATGTATATATGTATTTATTGAATCAAAACTAAATTTAAGAAATGAATTCAAATACCTCATTGAACAAAAACGAACCCAGATTGAAACCCAGGCTCGAACTCGCCCCATCGCGAGCTTCGCCTACGATTGAATGTGATGCGTCGAAACCCTAACCTTCGTCTTCGCCGCTCCGCTTCCAACACTGACACCTCCAAGACAAATCGCCGTTCGAACTCCAGCGTCGCCCACTCGTTGCCTTCGAATCCAACTGTTGAATACCCATCGCGAGATCGCCTCTGCTCCAAATTGATTCGAACGCGCCTCGCCTTCGACTGCCGCGAGCAACGCTCGCGCCATTGATCCTCTCGACTTCCCTAGATCCATCGGCAACAAAGTCGTCTGTCGCGACTTCGCCCACAATCGATTTCGCGTGCTTGCCACGATTCATCTAAATCGAATACCTCCGGCTTCTCTTCTTTTGTTTGAATTTGAATTGAACGATACTTGATCCGTTCTTTTGTTTTTGAATGAGAGAGGGTTCCCCATTTGTTTTCTTTTGTTTCGAATGAGATAGTTTCATTTTTTTAAAAAGAATGGAGAGGGAATGAAGAAATTAAAGGAGCGGCCATTGTTAATTTGAACGAGATTTTTTTTCTTTCTTGCATGAGATTTGTAAAGGAATGGGGAGACAAGGAGTACGCGATGAAGTGAGAGGAGTAGGTCGAGAGCAGGGAATCTCTGCTATAGGAAAAGTTGACGTGACAGAATTTTGACTGGTTAAACAATGTATTACTTTATTCAAATTTAAATTCGAATTGACTCGAAAACGAATTCAAAAATTTCGACTTCCTATCAAGGCGTGCTGCTAGGCGTTTGTAATGTTATACGCCTATTCCGAACACAATTGAAAAGGTTCCGAGTCCAAATTCAATCGTATGGAGAAAATAGCTTTTTGGACCAGTTATTAAATTGAATTTCGATTTAATTTCAGCGCGTTTGCTTATCGTACGGCTAAACAATCACTCCAAACATTATGAAAATTTAAATTCGATAATAATACAATATTACGGATCCAATGGAACTGGTTTCGTCGAATTCCGAGACTGTGCCCCGGAACGCTATTTTCAAATATCGATTCAAACGATAAATTTCAAAACTGAACAAAACAGTTTCAAATTCAATTCTAAAAGTTCCAATACCTTCAGAATTATCAATATAAATTTTCTAAGCCTTGAAAATATTTTGAATAGGCTTAAAATTAAAGATTCAAATTTTTACCCAATTGCAACAATTAAATTTACAAATTAAATTGCCAATTTCATATTTACATTTGAAATTCAAGTTAAACCATCATTCAAATATTCAAAATCAATTAAATATTCTATTTCAAATGTCCAAAAATTCAGGGTCGTTACAATCTTCCCCCCTTAAAATAATTTCGTCTCAAAATTACAAGTAAAGAAAAATGCTCCAATACCCGTTTATCATTTTATCAAAACCAAACAGTTTTATCAAATTTCAAACCCAAATCTTTTTATCACAAAAAGATCCATTATTACTTTAACTAACTTTCCAAACACTTTCATAGTTTTCAAAAAACTTTATCTTACTTCACAATTCAAATTTAAATTTGAATTCAAATTTTAAATTATCCAAAATTTCTCAAAAATTTCTAACTCTCAAAATTTTCAAAAAATTTCGCCAGCATCTCCTTTGCGCGGCTAGCTCGGTACGACTACAAAATGTCCCTACGGACTCCCAAATCCAAAAGAAAACAAAATGCCAAGTGGCAAAATCAGACACTCATCAAATTTCATACTGAAATTTAAATACATACCTTATCTTCGAAATCAAAATCCAATTCCACTTTCCTTTATACCCCCTGTATATTTTACTTCACAACCAAAGTTATATATTCATTTCCATTCAACTTTTCATTTTCAATTCTATTTGAATTCAATTGACAATTTCAATTCTATTTGGAATTCATTTCATCTTCAAAAACTAAAAATTCAACTTTCTAGTTCAATTCTTACATTTCCCTTACAATTTGAAAATCAATTCTTCGTTAACAAAAATTTTCCAAATTTTTTCAAACTCCTAAAATTTTCGGAAAATTTTGGCGGAGTCTCCTTTGTACGGAGGAGCTTTTGCATTATGACAAAAGATATGAATATATATACATCAACCCACTCGGTCGAAAAAGCAAAAACAGTTCATATTTCCTATTTTGTATTGCGTAGGCGTACTGATGCAGCCCAGCCTGATGTAGACTTAGGTCGCGAGCGACCTAACGGGGTGAAGAATGACGAGATAAGAGGAAACAAAGATGTAGTACTGAAGGATGATGCGAGTTATGCGAGAAAGAGTGGTTCAGCGACCTATGATAAGTCGCCGAGCGAGCTAACGAGCTACGACCTAAATGAGTTACAACCTATCAAATTAACACCAGCAAGTATGAAGCGAAGCAACGAGAACAATGAAACGCAACGACCTAACAAGTTAATTCTTAGGTCGCGTGAAGGGTTAGGTTGTTCAAACGAAACCCAACGACCTAACGAGTTAATTCTTAGGTCGCGTGAAGGGTTAGGTCGTTCAAACGAAACCCAATGACCTAACGAGTTAATTCTTAGGTCGCAAGAAGTTATGCCGCTTATTTTTGAGATGTTCAAGTGGTTATGTCGCAAGTTCATGAAGCTGTTCTGACTTCCTTAGGCCGCTGTCCACTTCAGGTCGTCCAGAGTTTAAGTCGCTCAAGTCTTAGGTCGCATAAAGATTCTCTTGTTACTGTGATGAGATAGGTCATCTGTTGCTTAGGTCGTAAGTCGCTTGTGTTGTACTTCTGTTAGGTCGCATGTTGTAACTTGTATTTGTTATGTCGTTATGTGTTGTTGATGCTGAGTCGTTTGATTTTAGGTCATCTTGTATTTGTTAGGTCGTTAACGACCTATGTTAGGTCGGTCGTATGTGTAAATATGTTAGGTCGTGATGACCTTGTAAGTGTTGTGTTGTGTTGTAAGCCTATAAATAGGCGAGTCGTGTCATTTGTAAAGTTGGTTGATTTTGAATAGAACTTTGTTTGTGTGCTTTGTGCCACTTTGAAATTGGAAGTTGAGTGTTATCTCATATCTCCACTTCGGCATTCGAGTGCGCTCGAATCAACGATTGTTGAAGCCAATTCACGGAATCAAGTGCGCTTGATCAACGTTCGAAGAATTGTAGATCTTCTTTCACGGCATCGTGCGCGATCAACATGACGAAGATAGCTAGAATCTGGTATCTTTGAGATCAACGGATTTGGGCGTTTGGTATTTTCAATCCACCGATTGCTACTTTCATCGTTGTATTCAGTTCTGCTATTTCCGCTGCGTCACGTACCTTTTTAGCATTTTAAGCAAAGTGGTTTATTATTAGCATTATTAACGCAACCAAAATGCAGCTAAACGGCTTCCAAAACCCTGCACTTACTCAGTTTAAACACGTAAGTGACAAATATAAGAAATCTATTAACATTTCACTTATTTCAATATAAGTGGGAATAAATTTACAGCCGTAAACCCAGCTTCAGTGATGTTGTATTTTGACTTCATCGCAATGTATTCTGCGATTACTGACAGCTGAGTGCCGCTTTTACAACCATCCCAAATAGGTTTCTTAGTTGCATCTAGTAAATCATAAATTTTTTTAGCTTCAATATTTGGTTCTTCAACATTTCCATCATCGTCGTCAATTTCAACCATAGGAAACATTGATCGTGCTGCATCTTCGACCATATTTTCTATACGGGTCGTTGAAACTATTTTGTTAACGACACTTTCTGACTCTACAGAAGTATTTGCTACAACTTCTCCATGCCGATCCCAAACATAATATTCGGGTGCGAAACCGTGTTTGCACAAATGAACTTTCACAACATCTGGTAACAAATACTTTAAATGTCTACACCTACTACACGGACAACGAATTTCTGGATCGTTTCCGTTATTACTTAAAGCAAATTCAACAAACACGTTTATACCATTATAAAAATCTTCTTTTATTGAGCCCCTCAGTCCTTTTCTTTGGTACATCCATCTCCTCCGATCAACAAAATAATCAATCATTTTTCCTATTTGACAAAATGAGAAGTTCAAAATTTAATATTTATTTTAAAGAATACAAATTTGAAAAAGATTATTTTCATGGTCGTATAATATTTTGAATTTAAAGAACAGCGTCACAAATTTAAAAATATTTTCAAATAGGGCACATTTTATTTTTTAACGTAACGATTTATAAATATATATAATTTTTTCTTCATTGGTCAGGCATCCTACTTCCCATTACAAACACAGTAAGCATTTACATTTCGTATATTACTTCGTCTCAAATGATTCAACAAAATTTCGGCAGCATTTCCCTTTTGTTCCCTGCATTGTACACAAATGCGTGTACGCAGGAAACAAAAAAGAAAAGTTAGGCCGAAATTTTATGAACCGTTTGAGACGAAGTAGTATACAAAATATAAATGCTTACTTTGTTCATAACTTGTCCAATACAGGGACAAATCCGACAAACATTGTACCAGATGAATATAAATGGTCGTTTTTCAAAAAGAATGACTATTTATACAACGATCATGTACAACACTCGTCAGACGGGGCCAAAAACTCTCTAAGAGACATTTGTCAGTTACATGCGCGCATTTTACAAAAAAATACAGTTTTACTCAATGTTCACATTTACAAAAATATATATTAATTTAACACATTTATTCAACGTATTACATCAACTTAAGGCTGTTTTAACATTTTTGTCATTTTTCAATACACACAATATAATTTAGAGTAATGCATTTTTTTTGTTTCATAAGTAAATACGCGCACAATATAATACTCCTAATTCATTCAATCAATTTATCTTATTCCAAATAACGTATACAATCGTCGAGTCAAGGCATACACAACAATTTACATATACACGAACAACGACAAATTATACGTATTTTTCACAATTTCACGATAAAAGATGAAATCGATATACCATGTGATGCTATAAACTATTATTACGCTATTGGAAACAATTGCAATCACTAATTCGTCCTAATTTATCAATTTATGCAAATCTAGAATTAGGGTAAAAACTGAATTTTTAACAAAAATAAGAGATTATACCTGAGATTAAGAGTAACGGAGGTTGATTAGGGAGCCTTGGAAGATCCGGAAGCTAGAAATTAGGGATTGGAAGTTTGGAGGTTGAATTTGGGGGTTTTTTGGGTGGATTTTCGTATGAAGAGGAGGAGGAAGATGGCTCTCGGTTGAAGGTATAATCGCAAATTTCCGACGGCTTCCGACGGCCGCCGACGGCCCGTCGGAAACCGTCGGAAAATTGCCGTCGGAAGCCGTCGCCCCATGCCGCCGGTTTTAAGCCTTTTTCTAGTAGTGAATGCATTCAAAATAATTTCCATTAGCAATTTATAAGGTTTCAATACAAATTAAATTGCTTACAACTACATTCCATACCATTTCTATTCAATTCAAGTGATTTACTATTCACTTCCTTCCATTCAATTCATTTCTATGTCCAAACAACTCATATTCATTTCAATCGATTCCAAAATCAATTCTATTTGTTTTTATTAAGCCATAGAATTTATATATCTTGTTTACATACAACGACAAACAAATTTTTATGCAATTCAATGAAATTTATGTAAATAAACTATCACTTGAACTCATAACCATTTTAAATAGATTCTAACTCAATTCATATCAGTTTCATTTCCATTTTCATTCAATCTTACATTATCAATTTCATTTACTTGCAATTGTAAATTCCATTCATTCATTTGGAAATTTATTTCTACTTACTTGAATTTTATCTGCAAATTTAGCTCACAATTGAATTTTTATTTAACCAATTCAACTTCCAATTCATTATTCGATGAATTAATAATTTATCAAGTTAGTTTACTTGAATTCAATCCATTTTATTTTATTTTTTCCAAGTTTGGATTTTTATTCAACTTGATTCAAATCAATTCTCATTCCATTCTTTTCAATTCCAATTCATTTATTTACAAATGTAGCTTCATTTTTTCATTCACAAATTTCTTCATTTTAATTTGAATCTTATTCCAATCAAATTCCAAATATTTTATAAGTCTTCGACTTATTTACATTCCATAATGTTCTAAAGAAATTCCAGAGTCTTTTTAAATAATTACTCACATTTTATTTCAATTTATAAAATCATTTATACATTCACATTACTAATTTCATTCCATTAATGAATTTTAATTTCAATTATCTTCTTGGAATTCTATTTTCATTTATAAATCACATTACAATTCATATTTACAAATTTCATTCGTATATGAATTCATTTCCTTATACTTCCAATTCATATTTATAAATTTCATTTGTTAAATGAATTTATCTCCAAATATTTGGTTATTATTTTAATTTCTTATTCAATTCCATATAATAATGCTAATAATTCAATATTATCACTTCCTAACAACCAAACATCCATATACTATGATAATTCATAGAAAATTATTTCTTTTCTATACAAAAATAGTTTTGGGTAAAATTATTTCATTTACCCTATTTTAAAACAATACCTTGTCAGTTTATCTTGTTTAAGAGTTTAGAAACCCCTATCGATTACAGTTGGCCAGACTGCACCGACCAGAATCTATAAACAATCAACCGATAAGTCAACACAATACAAAACAAAATTTTGTATTCTCTAACAAATACGCGCTCATATCTATTATTACACTCACTCATTCTAGAGTACTACTGACTCTATCTCTAATGAGTAACACCCAACAGAGCTAGGGTTATCGCTTAACCATTTGCTTTGATACCACTTGTAACGATACGACTTTTCGACGCTCGAAAGTTGACATTAATACGTCCACTGTATCAAATGTCGCGCAATCAAATGTCGGAAAACCGAATCATTAGGGTTAAAAGAAGAGGTAGAAGAAGACAGAAGAAAAGAAAGAACAAAAAAATAGAAACAGAAACAATATCAGAATATCACATTCGCAGTGGAACAATGTATAATAGATGAATCAATAATCTTTAAAACAAAAGACTATATCAGTTTATACATTACATCATATCATCAGAGTTTACAACAATACACATCACTGGACAGTTATATAAACTTGTCCACATACAGAATACATAGCGGAATAAATAACAAGTACGGGAGTACGCTTCGCCATCCAGCTCATCTCCAAAGCTCCAGAATATCCTGATAACATAACTCTAGGCTGCCCGTGTGGAGAATTTATGGGCACCCAGAGTTTAGAAAGGAACAATAAACTCCGAGTCAGTCATGGTGACTGGTGTGAGATCGTAAAACAGTTATTTTCACAAAGAAAATAAAAACAATTTCGCAATGCTTTTGGAAAATGAAACTACCATAAGGCCTCCCGCCACACACACAATGCAAACGCAGAATTGGAGGAGATTTCTCCTTATGATAGTCAAAAATGCTTACTACGCAAAATCAGTTGATATTATTATTAATGTCTAGTGTGGAAAACATTTCAAAAGTATAATATCAATCTTAGCCAACATACAACCATTATTGTATGCCTACTATAGCTGCTATGTTCAATAGCAGGTTACCGCCGCATTCCATAGCAGGTAATATAACTAAAACCGTACATGCTCGTATTGTTTCTTTGGATTTCCAACAAATGGTCAGGCAAAGGAACTTCCTTACACCGAAATGGAAACGCCTCTGGAAAGACGCCCCGAGAACCTAACCGGATCTCTGCAAACATAAGGCCGACGCTACCTCACGCTGTACAGCTGTAACTAGGTAACTAACACACTGACGCTACCTCATGCTGTACAGCTGTAACTAGGTAACTAACACACAAGTATGCCATCCCCCGGTCGTTATCAACCTTTATCCGAGGATCCTCAACCACAAAGTATAATAAATGTGCAGCATCAACATAGGTAAAATATCTGGGCTCCATACCATGATATCACCTTTTATCCAGAAGGAAATGACATACCCTAGGGGCGCTACCCCTACAAACCTTTGCCGCAACATTCCTGTTTCGACCATTACCGGGTTGTGAGGCTCGACGAAGTCTTGTCCACAAAACTACGCTGTTTCACAAAGCCACGCTTTTTCACAGAGCAACGCTTTGACCAACAAATGATCAACAACACTTCGTATGCCACATTACCAAATTGGGAATGTATCACTAGTAACCATCAACTACATAACCTCTGAGCTCGTACGTCTCAGAGAAGGGTGTTAAGCTAAGAGAATAAATTCTCCGCCACCAACAGAAATGTATATGATAGAAACCAGCTTTACATCTCAAAGTGTAATGTCAGACACACATCCATACAAGTCCGTTCCGGGATCAAACGGAACCGAAGTCACTTCCAAAGAAGCCCTTGCAATCCGGATATTCCCTAATCACATCCGGACTTCCCATCACAAAAAGAGTGATATAAATCTCTATACCGGAGCAACTCGGTGCAGAGACATTCGATAGGTTGTCCTTTCATTTTCGAAAATATCCGGTCTTCACCACCGGTCTTCAATACGATCCATATCGTCGTATCACTAATTCGGAATGGGTTATATGACACAAAGGTCTTTTCCCGGTTAACCCGAATAGTGAGCGTTTGTTTTTAAAAAAAAAACAAATCAAGTGCCATTTCAAAGGCAAATATTGATAGTCGGTTATTTAACTATCAACAACATTCACAACAATCAACCAATTTAAATAATTTTTCCCAAATTATTTGTTTTCAAAATATCTTCACAAGATATTTTTTTTTCCACACTTCACATTTGAAAACCAATTTCAAATCACAATTTCCCACTTCACATTTGAAAACAAATTTCAAATCACATTTTCACACTTCATCTCAAAATGGTCCATTTAAACCAATTAAATAAATCCTTATCGATTTATTTCAAATTTACATTCCAAATCTGTAAATTTATTTCCACACTTTAAAAATAAATCAGTGTTTATTTTTAAAACAAATTTCCCTTTCCTTTATAAATCCCATTGTGAATTTTAAATTTCCAAATATTCACTTATACATTATTTTCAAATCGATTTCCCGAATATTCACTTTCAACACCAAATCAACTTTCAAATTGATTTCTCAATTTTATTTCCAACCCCAAATCAAATTCCAAATTGATTTCAAAATCCATTTCAACACAGATCGAATTTTTCCATTCAAACACCAAATCAACTTTTCATATTGATTTCCCAAAGATTTATTTTCAAATACGAAATCAATTATCAATTTGATTTCAAACAAATTTATCACCTTTTAAATAAATTCCTTTATCTCTTCCAAACCATTTAAAATTCCATTTCAAATAACTTTCCCAACTTTCGAATAATACTATTCAAAATCCATTTACAAAAATCTTTTCCCATAATTTGGAAATAATTCGATAAGATTACAAAATCAACTTTACGCTTTTTAAATTTCTTCTTTTAAGTTTATTCAATTCTTTCAAAAGAATTTTACTTGAAATTTCTTACTTTAATTTCATAAATCCAATTTATTTATTTCTAGTATCCAACGATACCAAAAATACATTCGGCTAAATTATAGCCTTCAACACATTCAATCACAAATATAATCATACACAGATTATAAATAATCAATCACACAACATATGAAACCAATTCAAATGTTTTGAGGAATCCTGTTGGATCCCTCCAACCTGTTTCCCTGCATCCACAGATGTTAGCACAATACCAATTCCACTTCGAGGTGGAATATCGTGGTATATGGGATTTATAAAATATCATTCCGCTATTATGCGGCGCAATAGGGTCTCATCCGCTATATAATACGGGAAATCAACAACTCCAATATATACATATGCCAATATATATATATATTGCTATATATATAGATATATTCTACTATATCTAATATCACATCCAAACAGCAATCAATCAATAACTGCAAAAATCAAATTTCCAATTTGAGTGAGAAGATCTCACCTTTTGTTTGCAATCCATTTCCAATCCAGATTGTTTTCCCCCCAATTTTGACCTTGTATAAACAATTATATGATTTTTATTAATATTCAAACAATCGAACAATTCAATTGCTATTTTTAAATTTTTATTCAACTTAATAAGTTTCAATTTTTAAACTAGTGATTGGGTTTTAAAAAAAAATCTTTCCTTTAATAATTTATTTTTAATGATTGAAATAATTGAATAAGCTAATTAAATAGGTTAACCACTTTATTATATATTTTTTTTATTTAACCAATAGCAAGTGAAAAACGTATATATATATATATATTTCTTCTTTTCTTCCAAAATCACATATATACTTATATATAAAATAGCTTATTTAAACTCAAAATCCAATTATATTCTTCAACCTATATATAATTATTTATTTAAATTAATTTAAACAGCACTGTAAAATATCCTCTGTCTATATTCATTTATTTATTTTTCTTTTCTGTAAAATGTTTATATATATAAATTTGAAACCACATACCTTACTGTAAATTTTCCCTAATATATATATATATATACATATATATAGCTACATTTTAAATACTTCACTGTATTTTAAACTGTAAATTTCAAATGTATATACATATTTATTGAATCAAAACTAAATTTAAGAAATGAATTCAAATACCTCATTGAACAAAAACGAACCCAGATTGAAACCCAGGCTCGAACTCGCCCCATCGCGAGCTTCGCCTACGATTGAATGTGATGCGTCAAAACCCTAACCTTCATCTTCGCCGCGCCGCTTCCAACACTGACACCTCTACGACAAATCGCCGTTCGAACTCCAGCGCCGCCCACTCGTTGCCTTCGAATCCAACTGTCGAATACCCATCGCGAGATCGCCTCAGCTCCAAATTGATTCGAACGCGCCTCGCCTTCGACTGCCGCGAGCGACGCTCGCGCCATTGATCCTCTCGACTTCCCTAGATCCATCGGCAACAAAGTCGCCTGTCGCGACTTCGCCCACAATCGATTTTGCGTGCTCGCCATGATTCATTTGAATCGAATACCTCCGGCTTCTCTTCTTTTGTTTGAATTTGAATTGAACGATACTTGATCCGTTCTTTTGTTTTTGAACGAGAGAGGGTTCCCCATTTGTTTTCTTTTGTTTCGAACAAGATAGTTTCGTTTTCTTTTAAAAGAATGGAGTGTGAATGAAGAAATTAAAGGAGCGGCCATTGTTAATTTGAACGAGATTTTTTTTCTTTCTTGCGTGAGATTTGTAAAGGAATGGGGAGACAAGGAGTACGCGATGAAGTGAGAGGAGTAGGTCGAGAGCAGGGAATCTCTGCTATAGGAAAAGTTGACGTGACAGAAATTTGACTGGTTAAACAATGTGTTACTTTATTCAAATTTAAATTCAAATTTACTCAAAAACGAAGTCAAAAATTTCGACTTCCTATCAAGGCGTGCCGCTAGGCGTCCGTAATGTTATACGCCTATTCCAAACACAATGGAAAAGGTTCCGAGTCCAAATTCAATCGTATGGAGAAGATAGCTTTTTGGACCAGTTATTAAATTGAATTTCGATTTAATTTCAGCGCGTTTGCTTATCGTACGGCTAAACAATCACTCCAAACATTACGAAAATTTAAATCCAATAATAATACAATATTACGGATCCAATGGAACTGGTTTCGCCGAATTCCGAGACTGTGCCCCGGAACGCTATTTTCAAATATCGATTCAAACGATAAATTTCAAAACTGAACAAAACAGTTTCAAATTCAATTCTAAAAGTTCCAATACCTTCAGAATTATCAATATAAATTTTCTAAGCCTTGAAAATATTTTAACAGGCTTAAAATTGAAGATTCAAATTTTTACCCAATTGCAACAATTAAATTTACAAATTAAATTGCCAATTTCATATTTACATTTGAAATTCAAGTTAAACCATCACTCAAATATTCAAAATCAATTAAATATTCTATTTTAAATGCCCAAAAATTCAGGGTCGTTACAATTTGCTTTTCCTTATTCTTCCTTAGATCTAACTACCGTAGTTCGAGAATTGATTGTAAATTGAGTATTCCAGAGAGAATAAATCTATATAAATCACTAAGTGGATGTAGGCATGAGATTATACTGAATCGCTATAAAATCATGAATCACTCTTCTAGTTCTGTTTGATTTCTTTAGTTTTCCATTTGTTTAATTCATTTTTCATTGATTTGGGGTGTTCTACCAATTTTTTGGGCAACATCAACTTCAAGCAATACCTCAAATGTCGCTCCATATGGTATTTGATCCAGTGCCTGCTCCTTCAACGGTGAGTTAAGACCTTTTGAAAATTTCAGCACCTTCTTCTTAAATGTTTTGATCAAATCAAATCAAATATTCGTCAACTCGTTATACTGATTGACATACTCGCCACAATAAACTCTCATTGTTTCAGATGAATAAATTTTTCCTGTAGTAACCTTTCCTCTACTTCGGAGAAGAACTTGACTTCGAACCTCCTCTTGAGGTCAGCCCATGAGATAGTGTCTTCATCCACTTCCGAAGTAATCACCTCCCACCAGTCAGCTACCCCTCCTTGTAGGTGCCATGTAGGCAACTGCCTCCTAGTGATATCGCTTAGACCCAATAAGCTGAAGATCATCTCACAAGAAGTAAGTCATGCCCTTGTGAATATGGTTCAGTGCCCACGTAAGGTTTTCTGCCCAAATTTGAGAAATCCCTACATAGCTTGGGTTAATCCACTGATGGTGCTTGTTGGATGGGAACTACTCCATGGTTAGTAGGTGTGGGCTTAGTGGGGTTAGTAACATTATTCCGAGACATTGCCTATAGATACCTTCAGAACCAAATAAGAATATTCAGTCTAGGGATGTCTAGACTCTCAACTCTACTAGTGGCAGCGGATCTAGTCTCTATCACATCGGTGTTGGTAGTGTTGGTCTTCATTCTACTCATTTTCAACTATATATAAAAATGGAATGCATTGGCAACTCCCTAAAAGATAGGAAATAAAATTGAATAGTAAATGGTGCGTATATATGTACTTGACTCTTATATATATATATATATCTAATAGAAAAATACACATACGCTCTCTTAATATGTTCCTTGTCCATATTTTAAGGAATATTTAGCTCTGATACCAAATGTAACAACACGCCATATTTATCCTCTTATTTAACACAAATCACGATTTGTAAACTCGAAAAGCTAAAAAGGACAAGTCGTTGGTGATAATAGGAGAAAATAAATATATTCTATCTATCTCATTTTGACTCACAACGTGGAAGGTAATAAACAAATAATATAATCAAATATCACTTTATTTCAAGCCATTAGATCCCACTATATACCTAAGTCGTATACATATCCAGTCCAAATCCAGCCACCCATATATACAAGCCAATGTCAATGTCAGATGATTATCTATATACAAGTTTATTTATATTAGTAATTTCATCGTCAACTGCACCTCAACATTACTTGATACAACATGCCGAATTCTATTGACCTAGTGATGAAACAGAAAGAGAAAAACATAGAGAGGGTCATACTACAGTCCGGTGAGTGAGGTACATCTACTTACCACATACTCTAATCATTCCTGAATAATACTACGATAACTATAGTAAATGTCATAACTTAGTCCCATTTCACCTATAACCAACAAGCTAGTCTAACAATATAACAAATAGATGAATTAACAAGGTCTTAGTCAAGAAACAGTTACAATGGTAATGGTAATGGCATGGTCTAACCCACTACACGCCAAGCCTACCCTATTATATTAATACATTGTTGAATCACTGAATGGATGCAGTTCCATATATGGCTTATGAATCCATTTTCGTACAACAACACACACCTCAAATAACTGAGCAATTGTGTTACCATGATAACCAATAGAAGATATAATACAAATAGAATCACTAGCAATGGAAATCAACCATCAATACACACACACTCATACACATACATACTGCTATATATACATCTATTCATTCCATTCAATCATGTTTGGAAATCACATCAAATTGTTGCTTGAACGCCACTTGAAGAACCTAAAAAAAATCATGATTTGATTCCTTTATTACTACAGGCCCTACTAGGTCCAGGTCCAATGTGGCCCAATAGGTTCCAACCGATCGATCGGTTGACCTGTAGTCGAGAGCACTTATGTGCTGCTAGTTATATCTTTTTTCAGTTTTCTTTCTCCCCTTTCTTGCATATTTTTATTCGATTGTCAATCCGTTTTCTTTTCGATTTTGACACGGTTCTATATTATTATTATAATTCAAAATCATAAAAAGATTCATATCTAAATCATTTCAAAACTACTCTAAATTCCCTTGTTTACAACACTAATTTTCAAAAAAATAATCAAAATACAACTTTTTCACATATATACTTCAAAATACCTTTAAATCATATTAAATTCGAAATAAAATCGTATTATTACCTGAAATACCATAAGAGACGTTATAAAAATTTTGCCATAATTTTATATACATTTATAATGTATACTTTCCATATATTTTCTTTCTTGGTTAAAAACATTATTTTCCAACATATTATCAAACATTGCATAATAAATCATTTCAAACTTATTTTCATTTTTATTTTCATTCATATTTATTTTTCAAAATGTTCATACTTACTTCTAAAACATTTTATAAAGTTTTTATATGATTTATTATAGTATTTTCTATATATCATACATCATTATGTCTCAAAAGTTCATTTTTATATATACTCTTTTTTCCTTGTATCAATTTATATATACAATACACACACTACAATTTTTGAAATTTAATTTTTGATTTATATGATATATCATTATATACTTTAATTCATATATATCCATGCCTTTCGATATGCATCTTAGCCTCATATTATCAACACTCAATCAAGATATTCCTTTGTTTGGCCAAATATCGACGTCGTTATTTTTATTGATTATAACAATCAAATCACCATTTATTTCGAATTATATCATTTTTAGTTATTGTCCAAACCTACTAATTATCTAATTTAACCCAAATTATAATCCTAATCCATAGATTATCAAAGAGTTATGCAAGATTGACTAGTTATATAGTAGAGAAGATAAAAACCACTCACATAAACGCATTTTGCTCTCAATTGCTTGCTTCCAAAATTAACCTTTCCTCTAAATTCATGTAATTATGATTCTAATTGGTATTAGAGTGCAGACCTTGACTTGCTCTTCGATTTCTTACTTGAACTATTAATTTTAGTGGAGATTGGAGTAAGAATTTAATGTTTGAAATTGTAAAGGGGTTTCTGCTATCTAAAACAAGAGGAAGGGGAAAATACGTATGGAAATAATGATTTAAAATTTCAAAAAAAAAAGAATCAACTGTTCCTTATAGCCTAGGTAAAGTGTCCCTTCAGTTTGAGTTGGCTTCAGTCCATTTAAAATTCAAATTTTCGAATTAAAATAGTGATATTCTCGTTATCCATACTTCGATTTAGACAAACAAATATATGGCGCGGATCAAAAAAAAGGGGATGGTTGCAATGACACAAATTTCGTCTCCAAATTCAAATGGTCGAAAAATGGCAATTTTGCCTCTAAGGTCAAAACTATTGAATTAATTTGATTTTAAATTATCAAAAAATACATATTATTACATCGCTCCACTCCTAGCTATTGGAAGTTCTCTGGTCAGATCGATACCCCAGATTGCAAATGGGCAAGGGCTGACTATATGAGTTAGTTCTGTCAACTGTAATTTAGGGATCTTGGAAAACCTTTGACACTTATCACATCTTTTAGCATACTCCATAGCATCATTGTTTAGCGTTGGCCA